>CM034149.1:666370645-666735645 GCA_019776745.2 Taxus chinensis | reverse complement strand
ATTTCCATATGAAAGGGTATGGATTTGGTGAAATAAAAAATCTAATATCTTAGGTTTTTCCCAATGAGAGGAAAAATGTTTTTAAAGATGATAGGAGAGGCATCAAGTGAAATAGGGAAATTGATAAAGATTATTGATGGGTGATGATTTCATATGGATCTATAAAAATGAACTTAATGTAGATTGTATTTTTGTGTGGATCTAAAAAAAGCTTAGGGGTAAGAATCGCCCAACGGGGCCAACGGGAAGGGAAAAGGTTGTTTCAATCCATCTGTCATGTTTTCAAATTCATTTTCTACGTTTTTGACAAATTTTGAGTGACCTTTTTTTGTTGTTTTTTGTGGTGGGAGCTAGTGTTGAAAATTTAATTTTGGCTCCAAAAGTTGTAGTTGAATATTCACCTAAAATATTTGGAGTTACAAGTACATATGTAGCTATAGAAAATAGAAAAGGAAAGAGTTGTGGTTTGATTTTTTTGGTATGGGGAAGGTGTTGATGATGACAGTTTAAATAATATGGCATATGTTCAAGGAATATAAATATATACTACAAGAGACCTATTTTTTCTATGGAAAATAGTTCTAGGATATGCAATACTTTGTCTGGGTGTTATGGATCCAGCTTTATTTGAAGATTTTATGACTAGGATATGTTTGGAGATTTTGGGATGTGGTTGATTTCTCTTCTTTTTTCTGTCATGGGCCCTTTAATGATGTATTTCCTAGAAGATTCTCAAACCTTGGGGTCCTTTTCCTTCACTACATGTTACCCTTGATCTCCTTTTCTCAAAAATTGTTATCATAGGACTAGGTTCCTATGAGGGTTTGGGATGGATTCCTTTAGTATAGTCTACATTTTTTGGGATCTATAATATTTTATGGGATCTATAATATTTTATGGTTTTATGGAGTTGGCTTGTTTGCAGGTTTTATGTTTGATCTAAATCTATTTGGTTAGGGTTGGGGATGGTCTGGTTGAGGAGTTGTAGAAGTAAATATAAGATTTATAGAAGGGGCAACCCGAAGAGATATGGAAGACAAAGCAAGGAGTGAAGCGGATGTGGGAAATAGATCTTCCAATGGCCATGAATTTTCATCTTAGGCAACAAATAAGTGTGGAAGAATATCCGCAGAGTGAAAAATGTGGAGTTTTGTGGGAAAGGAAAAAAAAGCTACAAAATGAAGAGTTGTAAATAAAGAGACCATTGAGAACATAGAACAAAGGATTATATGTTGATGGAGGAAGAAGGGTATTTTGGAGGGAAGGAAAAGGATGGAGCTAAAGGGGTGGGAGATGATACACTCTAATATATTGAATTCATATTATAAAAGAATTGGTTTTTGTTGCCTTTGTTGTAACACTGAAATCTTTATGATGATTAATGAAACACTGAAATCTTTATGATGATTATGAAAGGGTGAGGGGGCCACTAACCCTATTTTTATCTATAAAAAACTATCAATTAACATTGAGATTAGAAACTTTGATTACTTATATATACGTCGTGAAAACTAAATATATTCATATAAATGTGAGTAGTTAGCTATGTGCCACATGAAATTGTAAATGTTCCCTCTTATTCTCATTGTGATGGGACAGCATAAAGAATAAACCAATATTTTCAAAAAGTAAATATTTTGAGTTGCAAATTTGAGAGCAAAAACAAACAATAGATTCCTTTAGGCATTTGATTTCCAACCTACTATATGACAATATTTGTATGCCCTCAATTAATGTATTTGTTTTCCTCTACTTTCGGCACCTTCCCTATATATAAAATCATCTTGTATAGGTATCAAATAATAAAGAAATGGTAGGGTCTAGGTTCTAATAAGTATGATTATATATAGCCTCTCATATGATACTTATATTCAAAATGGCTCAACCAACGGGAAAAAAGATAATAGTTATTGTTCCAGTAGAGTTAATGGTTATTGTGTCAATGTAAGGGCATTCGCATACATCCTCTCAACTGAATCACCTCCCCTCTATATGGATGCATCATGCATATGTATCTACTATTAAAATATGAGGAAAAAAAGGACAAGGAGTCAATGCTTGATCGATGAAAGAGTAGAGGTATATATAGTATATTTGCTCTCTTAACCAATGTGAGAGTGTTCCATATTTAGATAGTGCAAAGTGAGTGTGTTATTGATTGCAAAATGGATGGGTGGCCCAATAAAAAATAAACAAGGGATAGACCCATGATTCCTATTTTATATAATAGATCTTATATGTAAACACCGAATTCAAATCGTGTAATTTTAATACTAAAATTGCACCAATTTTCCTATTTCCTATCATCATGCTATAATTAGCGACCTTCCGCTAATTAGCTAATTTTCTTCCATCTTGGATGCCAATTAACATCGCTTCATTAGTTAAAATCTCTTTTTTGATTAATTAACTCCCCTTTTAATTGATTAATTCACCTTTCATAACTTTGTGTTTAATTAATAAACTTTTTTTTTTAATTAAATATCTCTCTCAAACCCCTCTAATTCCATTAATTTTCCTCTACATATCCTCTACATAGCTTCTACAAGCTAATCTTGGCATGTTAATTAATATTGAGTGATTAAATAAACCTCCTCTAACTCTCATGGATCATTAATCCCAATTAATCACTCCTAATCGTGATCATCCACTTTTAATTCTACATCTCCATTATTCACATTCACTAGAAGTTGCATTTCTCCCAAAGAGGAAAGCTATAAAAGCAACATAATACCTCCTTACCAAAACACACTATGTCCTTGCAAGACTTACACACTCATTTCTCATAAAAGCATTTGTTATTCTTGGAAGGATTTCCAAAAGTGACAAACTCTGTAATTTTTGAAGTAATAAGAGAAGAATCAAACATGAATTTTGAGCCATTTTGAGGAGATCTCTTCCTTTACCAAACTCCTTGTTCTAAGATTGTTTGTGGCTTATAAGGAATATCCACATATCGAAAGCACATCCACACAATGAAATGAGGTTTGCATTCATTTTGTTAATATTTGTGTAAGTTGTTTAGCTTCCTTTCATATGTTTTGTCTTGATGTATTTACTTATTAAAATAGATTAAGATTTACTTGGTATTATATCCTTAGCTTAATTTTGTCTATTTCTTTAGCATGCATACATTAAATGCTTCCAATCATGTCTTTCTAATATATATATATATATATATATATATATATATATATATATATATATATATATATATATATATATATATATAAGAATGTTGTATAGGCCTAAAATAAATGGATTAAAACCAAAGGTTTAAAGTAAAATAATCAAAGGATCATTTTGTAGAAGATGATAAAGTTTCTCTTCATTTCAAGAATATAAATTCTTTACTAATGACACCAACACGTGAAGGTGGAAGCTTGTTTGACACCACTAACCTACATTAATAGCATTAGTAATGATATAAATAAATAAAATAAAATAAAAAATACTCAAAACACAAAACTTAAGAATTCAACAATATACTTACAAACTATAAAATTTACGTGTCATTGTACCAATCCAGTTTAATAAACTATTTGGGTCTGATCCAGTCATTAAGGTATCAAGTATTCTTTCATTGTCAGACTCAATAACTTTCCATAAGCTCTTATTGCGCGGTCTACCCCCATATTCGATCAATTGAACGTTATATGCAACAAGGTGAGAATAATAAATAATCTTTCTATGAGTGTCAAAGTCCTCGAACAACCACACATTGGGTTTCTTCATTGAGTATATTCTAAGCCATGTTTCAATAACAACTACATTAAGATAATCTACATCACATTGTAATTAAAATTTAATTGTAATAAATTATTCATAAATACTACATAATGAGCCAAAATATTAATTTTAACTAAATAATACATTTGTAATACCTAGTTGCACTATATCCAATATATGGTCGAACTTAACTGATGATTCACTCTCTGTGAGTTATAGTGCTAGTGGAGGTTGATACGTCTCAAATGGATTTAAAGGTTTACAACACCATTCATCGACCCACTCTTTTGACTCGTACTCACCCCAAACAAAATACGTACATGAAGAAAAAATCATGTCATTTGTCTTGTATGAATTTTCCATGAACCTGCATTTGAACTTCTAAAAGAGTTTGCAACTCACAAGATCATGTTAGTGCAAAACAATCTTCATATATCACAAAGTTAGACTTCTTCTATCAACCAAAACAATATACGTAAATTGTAGACTTACCTTCATTGCATGGACCTATTGTTGAGTTACATCATTCCATGATGGATGTTATGCATCCAGTCAATTTTACACCATTTTTTTACTTTAAATACTTATCGTATTAGGGATCTTTTAACACTTGCTCATGCACCATCATGTTCCCATTTTCAATGCTCAATTTTAATCAAATTAAAAATATATTGAACACCATTCATCATATTCATCCTTATCAACCAGTAAAAAATTCTAAAAATAATTGAAATATGTACATATACATTTATTTGTACCATATAATGTGTTGACCATACATGATGTTTCTATGTTACTCAAATTACCATATAAGATCTTAAAGTAAACCTTGACATGTACTCTATAGAATATGTACAATAATCATTAATATATAAATGTTACCCTCTCAATATCTTTTTGTCTTCCTCTATACTGTATCGAGAGCATAAGTGAATGTTATATGAACAAATATGAAAAGCCTGAGTAGAGTTGTAGTATTGTGATTGTACTTCATTATGTGGTTTTAGTGTATAAATCCCTACAAAATCAAAATATGACACACTAGTACCACGAGGAAAGGTGTCCTTGCATAACCTTGAATTTCTCATGTCTAATCATCAATCTTTGTGTGTATACCTTGCATACTCATACACATACACTATCTTCCCTCAAAATATAATCATAAATTATGATACACTTATTTCTTGACGTCACTAATTCACATCTCTTGGCTTTCTTTGTTATCTTGTGAACTATATTCCAATGACTTTTATTTCCCAAAACTAACAAGTTTCATGTCTAATTTCATGTGTATTATTTATTTGTATACAATTTTGTAAATGTTGCAAACCACCACAACTATCACAAGTTTTATCCAAACATGATTTCTTATTAAAAATTGTCCTTCTCTTATACAAAAAATAGTTGAGATGAAGTCTCTTGCTGATTTATGTGGAATGTTTATTATACACCCCTAACAAAATATTCTCAGTATGTAAAGTAACATGCATATACTGCCAGAAAACATCATGATGCATAACAAATTCAATATGGACCCTACAACAACAAGTAGTGTGCGAGTGATTTATTTTAACATACAAAGGTTTTTCCATTTCAAAAGTACCTTTGACTATTTTTTCTATTTTGGGATGAGTCTCTTTAAGATCATTATAAAAAAGTGTGTTTATGTCATATGAAAGGGGAGAGGGTTTTGGTAGCAGAGAGAGAGGGATCATGGTGGATTGGGATGCCAATTCTTAATTTTAGAATGTCAGAGTTGACTAGCTGAAACACCTTGTATCCTATTTTTAAAATTATTCAAAACATGTTAACAAGGAGGAGGTCCAGAGATTTGAATCACCAAAAAAGTGATGTCCAAAATAAGAGGATCGAGAGGCACTAAATGTTGACATTTTTTTATGCAAGAGCAGAGAGATACTCCCCCCCATCCTGCATGATAAAGTTTCCAAGTATCTGAGGGTCATACAGAGTAAAATATGAGGCTCGTGTTGAGCAGCTCTGACAACGAATACACCCTTGGACATAGAGACTAGCAAATTACCACAATGACTCTCGATAAATAGGCGCTCCAGAGGGTGATCAATATACTAGGTTCGCCTTAGATCAAAGGATAGTGGAATTCGAGTCACCAAGCACTCTTTCTTACAAGTTGGCATCCTAATACTTCCCCGTGTAAATAATGGCGGACTTTTGGTACTACGACCTTTTGGTCATTTGTTCCGAAAATAGTTTTTCTTGTTTTGTATCAAAAGTCTACTAAGGCTATTGTTTTTTGTAATCATCTATTTCATTATAAAAAAAACAAAAAATCAACAAACATTCAAATAATCACAAAATCCTAAAAATTGTTAAAAACGAGTCTAGCTCTCCAACAAAACAACACAATCCAACAAAATCAAGTCTATTTGACATGGTTCCCTTGTGATCGTTCCGACCATGGTTACGACTATCACGTATGACCATCGTCTTCTCTTTTTATAAAAGTTTCCTTGCTTGGGGCAAGTCAATTCAATCATTCTGAAGAATGCCCATAATTCATATGTTACCTTAGGATCCTAAACTCTTAAATGTATATCTAAAAAATGTTCAATAGGATGTGATTCTATGGTTTCTAGCTCAACTAATTGCTTTCTTAATTACACGGATTTCTTTGTCGATTTTCTTACTATAGTTGATGTAATAACACATCAGGTGGTATTAGTATCTCGTTCAAACCATTCTTACAATTATCACGATTTTAATCGTCTTCAACTTGCATGTCTTTATCTTTACTTGGGGCACGTTAGAGTCAATCAGTCCGAAGAATTTCCATAATTCATTATTATTGGGATCCTCAACTCTTTCACATATTTTGATAGATTTCAATAGTATTTTTCTATTTATTTTTAGTGCACTACTTGTTTTCTCAATTACAATCGGATGTCTTTGTTGTTTTACTTACTAAAGTTGATGTAATAACACACCTAGATAGTATTACTATCTCTGATAGGTGAGGTCAGGACATATTACTTAGCATGTATTCATTATATTTTTTACAGTGGAATTTTCATTATTTATCCTAGATATTCTTAGACCAAGGGTATTCATAGTGGGTCTAAACTTAATAAAAATTCATCATTTCAACTAAATAATTGACATCTTCCTATTTTTCATTTAAGTTGTTAAATAATTTTTTCCATATTCTATTATTAGCTTTTCTTCTATGAGTATGCATTCACCAATCTTATCACTCATTAGGTTTAAAATATTTTCATCAATTTCCAGTAAAAGCTTAGGTGTTTTACATGCAAAATTATAATTGGTGATCTCAATGGTAAAATTGGTTGAACATCAAGTAAATAATTGTTCATTTCTTGTAAGTTTTTCATCTTCATACTTTGGTAAAAATTTTGTAATGTTTTGAACGTAGGTTATCGTTTTGTGTAACACCTAAGTTTAAATTTGGAATTACATCACCATTCATTCTTTCATTATTCATTGAATCAATGGGTGTTTGAGGATTTGTTTCAATATTAAAATTCATTTGGAAGATATGACATACCTTCACCTCCAGAAGATTGATTTTCTTTCGTTCCATGGATTTTTTTCACTCATTCCCTTGTTTTATTTTTTATTTTCGTATTTTTTATTGGCTTTAGTGCAGATGATAGATGATATTTATCAACATCTAACTTATTTGGCAAAGACATGTGTTCAATTAATTTTTTCCATGCCCTTTTTGCACATGTTCACTTTGTTTCTCCAACTCCTTAAGCGTTCTCCTTCATGGTCTTCTCCCCATAATTTTCAAATATGCATCAAAATAAGAAAATTGAACATAGTAAAAACTGTTCTATGAATGTTAAGAATATAAGAAATAATGGAAAAGAACACTCAATTTTCAAATAATGATAAGATAATTATAAATCAAAACAATAATTCAATATAAGACAAAAGACACTTCATGGTATTGTCCTCATAATTCTCAAATATATATCAACATAAGACAATTGAAATAATAAGAATGTTTTCTGAATGTTAGGAATGTAAGAAACAATGAAAAAAGTACTCAATTCTCAAACAATCATATGATAATTCTAAATAAAAACAATGATTCAATATAAGACAAAAGACGGAATATTATATAATTGTCCTAAGAATGTAAGAAACATAAAAATGTACTCAATTGTCAAACAAACACATGGAATATCTCAAAAGAATAAATTTAAGCAAAAATGTGCAGATAACAGTGCAATTCATAGACTTTGTGGGGACCAAAATCACGAGTGAATTTTTATTTTTATGTGTTTATGTTATTTTCATAGAGAAATAATGCAAGTGCACGTTATAACATGCTCACATTATTTCTGATCTAGGATGGAAATTGTCCCACCCTTATGCTTAGATTTTGCTAGGATATATCCAAACCTAAGGGTTGGACGGTTTATTCAGTGACTAAATCCGTGTTTTGTAAAAATAAGAATCTTGAGTGTACACCCCATTTTCTCATGTGTTTTAGGACAATATTCCAAAAAACATGACTACAACGTTAAGTTATTGTTTTATATTTGTTTCTATGTATTTCTTTCTAAAATATGAAGTAGTTTAAGCTTTTGATCCTTAATTGCTATATTAATAGTGTCTTCATTTTTCATGCCAAAACACATGTATTATTTTTGCTACCTCAAATTTTTGAACTACTCATCTAAATTCCAAAATAATTACATCGACATGATTTGTGCTCCATTTTACACACATTCAAAAAAATGATTTTCAATTATTTTTCTCTAAATTAAGGGGGCGTACACACGTGATTATTTCATGTTTTCAAGATGTGTCCACTTTGAAAACAGTAAAATATAATATATTCATTGAAAACTAGGGAAAAAATAGCAAGACCTAATACATGATCTTAGTTATCTTTCTACCGAAAGGATTTGTTAAATATTTTATGGTACTCAAAAATGGGGGGCACACATGCGACGCTATGTTATATTTTTGATACAAATACATGAACACTTGACCCTCTTAATTTCCACCATTTGAAAATAAAATAGTAGTTTACAAACTAGATTCTAAGCACTACGATTCTTGTTCTTATCAAATTGTCAAATTTTGAGTATAGGCATGCCAAAATTACTCATTGAAGTTCAACTTTTGTTGAGTTTAGGAAAAAAAAGGCCACTTTTGACCCTTTTTTGGTCCCTCATTTCCATGCACTTACCCTCCAACTATAAAGATCATAAAATGCCAAACCCTAAGTGGAAAGAGTGTGTAGGACCAATAAGCATGTTCACCAAATGAATTTACCTTAAATTAGAAAACATAAGTGTGTTTACGAATTAGGGTTTATATTCTCTAATTAGAATTTAGAAATCTAGAGACGATGCACATTCAGATTATAAAAAACATTTACACACATATTTGAAATTACAATAAAATGATTGAGAAATTGCAACTAATTAGGGTACATATTAAATATAGAAAATTGACAAGAAGATGAGTACACTTAGATTTCTATGATTTTCTAGACTTATTAGGGTGTGAAAACAAGAAAACGTGGGTGGAAATGATTTGTACTTGCTTCCTCTCTAAAATTTTCACCAAAAACTGTCATTGAAGAAAATCGCTCAAGTGGGACATAATCGACCCATAAAACATGTCCTAAGTTTGACAAACTTATGTAGTTTATTTCTACACTTCTGGTTTTAGTTTGTGTGCTTTTATGTTTGTTTCCTCTGCCATTTTTTGCTCACAATCCCTCTGGATGCACCCGAATGTACATGTAATCATTTATTTTCTCTTAAAACCCTAGCTCTCCTTGAAAAACTTGTAAAAAGAAATCAGTAATTTGGGTTGTGGCACCCCTCTGCCACTTATGTAGTGCTACTCCAAATAGGCGTCAAACCCCATGTAGTTCTCTTAATATTAGAAGTGCAATTGTGATGATGCAGCTACATAAATGGCAGCTAGAATTTGGCCCTTGATACTTAATAATTTATTTTTTTTACTTGGCTTGAGGTTCTTTTGACTTGGCTTGAGGCTCTTTTGACTTGGCTTAGAATTCTCTTGGATGAATTTTGAATGTTTTAGACCTGCTTTGGGGTTGCTCCTAATGTCTGCTCCTAAAATATGGAAGTTTAAGGAAACTTTGCTTGAGATTTGGAGATGAAGACCAAGTATTTCTAGGTATTTTCCAGGGTAGAGACCAAGTGATAGCCAAGTGAGTAATGAGTGTGTTTAGCTCACATTTATATGAGTCCGCAAATATAGCTTACGTAGGAGGGGGTATGAAGATATACAATAGAAAAATTAACTATTAACAGGTTCGTGGAATGCAACATCTAAAATGACATGATCAGCCAGTAGATCATGTCCCTACTAGACGGTTTTGCTTAAATGCATAGAAATATTTACACAATAGATGTAATGGGTTTTCGATTGGCACTAGTGTTCTTGTGGGGAACAAAAGCTTTGTAAATGCATAGAAATATTTACACAACAGATGTAAGGGGTTTTTTTATTGGCACTAGTGTTCTTGTAGGTGTTTGAGAAACAAAATGAGAGATTCCTAGTCTTACGGTAGATTAGGAAGATGAGTTTAGCTTTGTTGTTTTTGAATAGTAGCATGTGCTTTGTTTATGCACGCAAGTCATGTGTAAGGAATGCAAGCCAAATATAACATCAAGTATCAAAATGCCTAATGTGGGTGTCTACAAGTTATTCAAATTGAAAAAGTATTTGTGTGGTTTGATATCCAAAAGTATTTGTGTGGTTTGATATCATGCATATATTTGAGGCATTGATGCAAAAGTTTGAGAGTAGGTGATGTATGTGTAGAGCCAAGCCATGGGCCAGGGATAGCTCCACTATCAGAAGGAGGATATTGCACACAAGAGTATGTGTTGGTGTCCCAAATGAGTCAAGCGTACAATTGAAGCAACTTCTAACGTAGAGCTATCTATGACATGCATAGCTAAAAGATTCATGCGAATCATGGAGCAGTATAATAGACACGAGAGGATGTGTGGAATCTTTAGTGGTCAATGGATGTAAGTTTGTTGAGACTCTATCTGTATCTCTCTCTCTCTAAGTAAGATGCAACTACAAGTGTTCTATCATTTGAGTAACTCTTGTTGTTTTTGAATAGTAGCATGTGACCTAGTGATGACCATGGCGTGGTTATCCTCAATTGTATGACTACCAATTTCGCTATAGAAAATGAAAATGGAACTTCCTTATGAGGAGAATTTTTGTTTATAGAGACAAATCATATAACTGATGAATGTCAAATGAGTTTGAGTCAACGTGGTATTCAAGTGACCTTAATCCATATTTAAGTCGATTTTCCGCAACAATGCCTACATATCAATACTCTAAAGAGGCCTCATACCCAAGTAATTCTCCCTCCCAACGGTTGTGTGTGAATGTGCATAAACATTGATTTTTTGCAAGACACGAATAAGGCCTCCAACACTTGGCAATGATCTTTGACTTCAATTATAGTACATGAGAGTGATCTAGTGAAGTAAATAGAGATGTATTCACACTTGTAGCTTGTTGTAGTGCTCTAAGGATTTTCTATTTCAATGAGAAGGGCCAAAAGTTATTTTAGAGTGTGTTTGAGTGTGTCCCCTAGAGGATCCAAGATGTCAAGAGATTCCTCTAATGAGTTAGGATGTATGTCCTTTTATATCTAACTTGAACGAAATATTTTCCACTCAATTGACCCTAAGCCGATAAGGGCAACTTGTGCATTTGAAAATTTGACTGTTGCAAGTACAAAGGACAAAAAAACTTGACCTTAAACAAAAACCAATTTTGTCCTCTATTGGGGATATTTTGTTCAGGTTTAGCTTGGGCCTTGGTCATAAACCTAGGACTTTGTAGATGTGTTCTATATAGGGTGCATCGGTTGCAGAAGTGCTAAATTGAGTGGCAATTATTGACCTAGTGGACTGCAAGTGTAAGAATTGAGTGAGATTCCTTTTGGATTTAAGTCAATTAATGTGTAAATTGGATAATGCTGGAATAAATACCACATTACATTACCAAGTGCCTTAGGTATTGGGTATTACACAAGGAATAGATTATCGATTTGAGAGACAAATAACCATTCACATGCCAAAAGTAGTTACAAAAAATTATATCATATTTTAACGAAAAATTGAAGAACATCTAGTATTTATTGTTGTATTGATCAGGTCATTAAAAGTGATCAGGCTTAGGTACTTGCATCACACTAGCTTGTTTGTTGATCTACATTATACTTGGTGTGTTGTATTCAAAGAACTATTCTCATCAAGGGGCCTAATAATAATGGAGGACGAACACAGTCCCATCAAAACATCCCCCATTTTTAATTTTGTTTTTGCAAGTTGTTGCCACATTAGGATTCCAAGGAAGGCGATCAATTGTCTAGAGATTCGTACGAAATTCTAGAAAAACAAGTGGCATTTTTTACACTCGTGAGCAAGCAAATAGGGACACCAAAATTAGATTTAGAAAAATTGATAACTTTGAAATCTACCCTACAATTCTGGTCAACTATACAATTCTAGTTAAATATGTCATTCTAATCAAATTTCTTCATTCGCATTGTTTTTTTTGGGTCTTCTTCCCATTATTGCCTAAACTTGAAATGCATTATTTGTTTTTTTATGACTATCTATGAAATTGTGATGAATAATGTGTTCTTCTACAAAACTACATCTTGACAATCATCATTACTTTAGGAATATTTTTTATGCAACTAGTTCTAATTTATTGATTTATATTTGTTTAGATCTCAATTCTAATGTATGTGGTTACATGTATTGCATTTTTAATGTAGAACTACTTGCCACATTTATATTTTGGTGAACCCAAATCACTCACATCCAACCTTAGGGTTTCACTTTTAGAAAACCTGCACTATATTGAACCCAACCTTAAGGTTTCACCTTTTGGTGAACCCACATTGCTTGTAGCCTTCTAGGATTAGATCTTGCTTATTTGGTAATAGATTTGATTTTAATATAGCTTTGTTTTCTTATATTTGTTCTAAATCTATTAGCCCTGATTATTTTATGTTATGTTGTTACCATGTTATTCAACCCATAAGTTGCATATGTTATGTGTGTGTATGTGTGCATATGTGTGTGTATGTGCGCGTGCACGCGTGTGTTTTTGTGCCCGCATGTATGTCTATGTGTGTGCACACGGACACGTGTGCATGTGTGTACGTGTTTGTGTGTGTGTGGGTACACATGCACACATGTAAGGGGGTCAAGCTAATTAAAAGATAAAAGGGGGAAGTTTCTTAAGGGGGCCTTCTACTATTAAATTGGACTTTTTTTAATGTGGGGATATAATTTTTTTAAGGATGGCATATTTATTTTACAAAAGGCTCGTATATTATAGGGATTTTTTTTCTAATATTAAAGGGTAGATTCTCTTGTAAAGGGAGACCTTTATTTTGTCTCGAATGGCATCATTTAATTTTTTGTGCTTAGTGCACATGGCTCTTCCACTCCACTTTCTGACTTGGTTGTCAAAGATTAGAGGGTGAGGCTCGGTCTGACAAGTGATCACACCCCCTCACAAACAACATTATTCTTTTTTAGTGTGTTTTCTCCAAAGCTTATGTTTTTGCCTTCTGTAATGGCTTTCACGTTAGAACTTCATAAAGAGGACAAGAATTTGAAGAAGCAAAATTCCTTTCTTTACTCCCTCATTCTCAATAAGGACGCCTTCATTCACTACCTATAAAACACAATAGCATGTTTGATGTGTTGAACAAACATTCTCCTCCTAGACCAGCTACAGTCACTACTCTTACACCTATTGACCTTTATTCATCAGTATTTGAGCCTACTACTATATATGTTGCTCATGTTGATGCACTTACGATATTGTATTTACTTCTCTTGTTGTTGTACCTTATGCACATCCTACTTTAGATCCACTTGCCTATCTGGTTATTTTGACAAGCATCATATTGTCTTCAATTCATGCATACTTCGTCCATGGGTCACATTGGTGGAGGTCTTGGTATACATTCACAAGGCATGGTTTATCCTATCTAGCTTGTGCAATGGATTACTCACCACAATCTTAAAGCAAGTGTTTCATCTTCCTTGGGATCATTTGATGGCATCTCACCTCCAAATCGTGTTCACTCTTCTCTTTATGAGGATATTGAGCAGCACGAGTTTTGTTGCACCATCACTCAAGCCTAAGAACCCTGAGATTGCTTCAGTCAAACATGTTCCTCCTAACAATCCTACATATGTTTCCTTACATACCCAAGTTGTTCACATGGCACCAAATCATATGCAAGCACTTCTCCTACCATCCATACACATCTAGGATGGATTTTTGATCAGTTGTGGCAGCATCGTAAGCATTCTCTGCGAGGAGTCTACTGGGGTGGAAGCTCCATTGTTTAGCTTCTTAATTTGCACACTACTCTTGCCTTATGGTGCTCCTTCATATTATTGATGGCTTTTTCAACACATTGACTAAACAGGAGTTCCATATGTCATTTGGTGGTTTTTATTTATGGGTGTATTATGTTGTCACATTGAGTCATACAGAGCCATGGAGGGTTTGTTGTTTTAGCCTAATCTATCTTCGTGTGTGTCTACTCTATCCTAAGCATTTTTTTCTATTTCAATTACTTGACTCTCCCATCACCACTAGAGTCACTTTCTTTGAGAGATCTTCTTTCTATATTTTGGACAAACTGACATTATCTTTTTATGAGACAATTTTGCTAGATACTCTTGAATTTGGTTCAGAATGAACACACAGGAAACAAAAATAATAATTCTTTTGTATTCTTTGTTATATTCATTCACAAAATAATACATTTATATAGGAGTGACATCTCCTAATTTATAAGGAGGCTACAACAGCCCCTATAACAACTCATCTACTAAGGATGAGTAGTTGTAATACTTTGCACCACGCGTAAGTTGTTATAAACAACCTCACTAACAATTATACTATCGTAGATAATATAATTGTTTATTAATAACAACACATTAACAAACCCATAAAAATAGAAGTATCAATAATGAGAGCACTAACCAAGATATCCCTAACAAATACAATGTCAACTTGTCATCTTTTGTTTTCGAATAGTTGTATTCTTCTACTCATAGGTTTTTTAAATCACTCCAACCAACCAACATTATGGTGTGTGGTGGGGTGTAGATCTTGCCTCTTGGAGTCGTGAGTTTCTTGCTAACACACTATGACATAAAAGCATCTACTTCAAGCAGTTGATCCCATTTAATTTATTGAGCTTTTTGCACTTTTTAGACGTCAATAGCCTGGCAATCTTCTTGTACAAAACTATTCTGGGAAATATAGTGTGATCTTGTCTTTTTCAATGATCAAGCGGTGGATCCAAACCACCAGACTGAATTCCTAAAAGACTTTTCCAGTCCACCCAATTCATGTGTAATGACCTTCATACCATTTAAGGACCCTCTTCAACATTGCGTTAAGAGTATTGTTTTGTTTTGTTTCTTGGGACACCTTGCATCATATCTCAACACCTCCATACAATTATGTTGTTTTCCTGGTTTTACTGGGAAATAATGTGGTGACTCATTTTTTCCCAATTTTTTTAAGATTAGTGATTCTTTTGAGTGAGCCTCCTGTAAAGCATCGATTCCTATTTTGACTTGACGATTACAGCGACTCAACATCCATATATTTTGGTAAGAAGGATTCGCATCCATCGAGACACTTACTATTACACAATATATTTGTATATGAATACTTGATCAAGTCTAGTTGTCGGGACCTATATTTGACAAATCTCACTATGCTTCTTTTTTTTCTCCACCTATTTATGCACTTCAAGGAGGTTATTGGTGTGTTCACGCTAGTCTAGAAGTTGCCTCTAGTTATCTAGTTTATTTTTATCTAGATTAGTGCTAGAATAAGGTTAAGCTTGAATTAGCTCAAATTCTTATAAGTGGATAAATATTTATAAAATGTGGTGTGCATGTAAGCCTTTATCCTCTAACGCATAATTAGTCATTTCCTCAATCACTCGAGTTGTATACCAAACTCACATTGATTAATTATTTTAAACTATCCATTGTATCATCATCACATGAAATGAGAAAGAGACTTACAATTTGTTGTTGTGCATAATAGCCTAAGTTTATCACTATGTTTATGGTTTGCGGAAATGATCCTTGATGATGTGTTCTCCACTCCTATAAGAGAAAATTAAATTAGTTGGTGATTAATTTATATGGCGCTACTAGTTCAAAATCAATAATTTAGTCATTATAACAGTACATAAATTAGTTAAGTTGTTCATTAACATTAATAAAGTCTTTTAAGCTATCGTCTAGGTTTTTGAAGTATATTAGTGATTAGCCTCCATGTTCGATTCAAATCCAAACTAACATTTTCTAGTCAAAATATTATAACGCTTACAAATCGCCATTGCTTCTCTCAAATGTTGTTTGAAATAATGATTCTCTGTATATGCCATATTGTTCTCAATGTAGATGTTGTGCTTCATCTTGGATGACTGCTCTGTCAATGCCATCTTCACCACCCTTTCATTTTTTGTATCAATATCATTTTCATTAACCCTCATGGTAATGGAACAAATATACATCCCATATGAGCAATGAATAACGTACACACCACATTTTTAAGTCAATTATAAATGATCATTAGAAGACATGGTCAACTACTTGAGCTTTCAATGAAATAAAAAGGTTGACATGATTTTTATTTTTATTTAAGCTCATCGCTCCTAACCCTACTAACAAATCCTTATGATACTTATGCATTGAGTGAGACCCTCTTGTCTTATGATTATTACCAAATATATGTATAGAACAATGTCATTATGGTAATTACTCATGGAAGTCGCGTGATAAATTAACAAACATATACGAGTAAAATGCCACAAAATAATAATCTAATTAAATTGCTAATGGAAGCCTTTTATTAATTATCACAAATGATTAAATTGAAATTGTGGTAATCCCACATTGATAAGAATTTTGAAACAAGAGTAACATATAAGGCACTACATGCTCAAAACACTTTGCCAATGAAGGAATAGGCTAGATGGTGAGAAGTCCATAGCTATGCCATTCCTCCCCCTATTAACAAATGCTTAGCGTGTTTGTATGCTAAGTGGGTTCCACTTGTCTTATGATTATTAGTAAAAAATACATGAGTAAAGTTGTTATTAAGGTAATGACTATTTATAAAGGTCATCTTGAGATGGCTTAAACAAAAGTACAAATCCCACAAAAAAATTATAATCTACACACCAAGAATTTTGTTTAACTTCATATTCAGCCAAAGAAATACAAAAAAACAAAACGAATGACCATTAATCACTTTTGATGCATTTGCCTTTAAGACATACATCCAAAACATGGTGAATAATTGTATACTGTATTTGCAAGTCCAATCAAAGCCATTTGAAACACCATGAGATATATATACAAGGAAAATAAACCCCTTTAATAATGATTCAATGGTCCTCGTGCATTTCTCAAGCAAGTAGTCAAAGTCGAGAAAGGATAGTGTCCCATTTCTTCTTGGTGATCTTCTCAGAAGAAACTCCATAACTGGCACCGTGTTTGTTTGCTAAACATACGGCTAAATTGTTTTTAAACAGAATATTTATTATTGATTCAAGAATTTCGACTTCATGCATGATTTAGTGCAAATTTGCTTGAAAAAGAAATATCTACATTTCTTGTTTTGAGAAGTTCAATTATTCAGTCAACGGGCAAGCACATTCAAATTGTTTTTGCTCTCTTCGGCACAGTTCAAACTCATTTCCATAATAATGCATACATCCCGAGTAAGAATCGATCTCTTTTGGACATTTTCCATGAAGCTCTCTGAGCCTGCCAAACAAAATCTAGGTTAGGAATGATCCTAGGTTAAAACAACGAACTAGTTTAATCAGAAAATGTCGGTGATGCAGGGTTTAAGATATGCAATTCTTTTTGTGTCCTTGAAATAATGTCTTGGAAGTATTTGGATGCCAATAAAAGTTTCCCAAGAGCGGCTATTCAAAACTGTCATCCTGATATTTCTTTACCACAAGAAACGGAAGTGCCTGATTTCAACCTCAAATCTTTTGAGAGGGTTTTGGCAGAGGTAGTATATGTGAATGAACCATAACGCGGAGTATGGAGGTACTATTCTCAACATTGTTGACCTACAAAACCACCTCCATGTGATACTTTTCCATTTAAGAAACAATGGTTAAGTCCATCCAAAACCAACGAATAAACAAAATAGGCAATCATTCTGTTGCACTTGCGTTGGTAGAAAGAGCCATGTGAAATTGGTACAAAAAATCAATCAGAAATTCTGATATCAACTAGGGATAGAAGTAACATATTCAATTGGTTGGTATCTGTGGCCTTAAAGGCAAAGGAGTCACAGCAGAATTTTGGCCAGACTTGGTCATTTTATGCTACTCTGTAAATGACCCCTTTTATCACTAACTGCCAGGTCTACGTTAGTAGAAGATAAATTACATTTTCTTATCACTAGTCCACAGAATAGGCAACCATTCTGTTGCACTTACATTGGAAGAGAAAGATGTGTGAAACTGGTACAAAACAACAGTCAGTATTTCTGATATCAACGAGGGATAGAAGAGACTTAATCAATTGGTAATTTGGTTGGTATATGTAGCCTAATAGGCAGAGGGGTTGCAGTAGAATTCAGGCCAAACTTGGTCAATTTATGCCACATCAGTGACTGCCAGATCTGTTAGTGGAAGATCTAATTACAATTTCTGATCGCTACCCCATTTTGACCTGCATGATTGTTGGGTCTGAGTATAGGATGGTCTCTATGCTTGCTTAAAAGTTCCATGTGTCAATTTGCATTTAGAAGAATAAAGTAAGATGGATTACTAGGATTATATGGTTCTCTAACACAATAGTAATATTGAATGTGTATTGTTATAACTAACTTTTATGACTTCAAGGTAGAATGGTTGATTGATGAACTGTAAATGGCTCATCTGTCAAGCAACCCAGAGGAAGCACGTGGAACTCTCCACCAGAATTGACTCGGTTAAAAGCTAAGTCACCTGACACAAGGACACACAAATACAAGTATTTGACACGGGACACTTCAACCCCAGGAACAGGACACAAAGGACACGTTGTGTTATATATATATATATATATATATATATATATATATATATTACAATTACAAATTACAAATTACAAATATGAAAATCAAATATAGACAAAGGAAATCAGAACAATATTGATACAAGTTACAACTTACTAGTTACTACATTAGTGATGAATCATGATCAAACACACAAGAAATTAGAATATTGAACAATGAATACACATAAAAATTTGTAGTCTTGCTACAGCAGGGTCATTTGCAACACTGTCAGCTCCACTTGCAGCACATGGACTACTAACAGAGATGGATAAACTTGGAGAAGGGAGGGTGGCACCAACTCTGATATTCTTGTCTTTCCTTTGACATTTACAAGCTGCCTTTGATGACAGCCAGGATTTTTGTGGTATGAATGAAGAAAAATGTTGCTGTTGGAGAAATAACAAATCCGGTTTGCTAGAATGCCTTCAAATCTCTCCAAATCTGGTTTTTATCTTTCACCTGTGCAATGGTAGACGATAAGAGCTTTTTTCTATCACTGAAAAGTGACAAAAATGAAGGGAAAAATAGATTTTAACCCCCCTACGATCTGTTTTTTGCATTCACGTGTCTGACACGTCGGGACACATTTAGGGTATGTGTCAGGCACATGTCCTGTTTTACGACACATGTCCGACACATGGGATATGTGACACATGACCTATTAGAACATGTCTGGTATCCTAGGTTAAAAGGGAATCCTCCACCAAATTTTAAGATCACCTTAAACAGGATTTAAGCTCTTAAACTTACCCTAAGGGTTCTAGTAGAAGATAATAATGTATTAAAGAATATTTTGGGATCATTTTCAAATAAAGTTTTCTTCCATATTAATCAAGGGGAAAAGAGTGCTCAGGGAGCATAACCCATGACAAGGTACCCAAGTTTTAATGAGTATTCTTTCACAACCATTGGGGACTTATATAAGCTTTGCTCAAGCTATTCCGGAAGCACAACCCGTGACAAGGTGCCCAAGTTTTAATGAGCATTCTTTCACAACCATTGGGGGCTTATATAAGCTTTGCTCAAGCTACTGAGGGAGCGATTGAGGTTCACAGTATCAGGAATTTGGTTCCAAAAGATTCTAAAAAGGAGATGATTGGAGGTTATCTTCTATCAGTTCTTCATACAAGGTCTAAGCTCTTTGTCAATCAAATTAAATTCATAGCCTCTTCTTTTCCATAAGGAAAGAGGAACTATCAAGCAAAATTTCATCCTTAACAACCTTATCACTGCCTGGAATAGCATGGATGGACTCCAAAAACTAGTTAAATACCAGTTTTACTTAATATTATTTTTTGCAAGGCGTGTAATTATATAGAAGGAAGTGGGAATTCATTCTGATATGAGTAATAGTTGGAAATATTTTACCAATGTGGTGGGTCCTATCTTTTACCAATTCTTTCAACACATTATGCGAGAATGAAAATCTCTCTGAGGCTCTCCCCCTCAAAAAATTCATCAAACAGATACACTCTCAGTCTTCGCATGGCAAATGATTCAGCACTTGTTCCTAAGTTATATTAAGTATTGATGGAGGAGACCTTACAGTACCTCGATATCTTTGCAGAAGCCTCTCGGGCAATTGCAAATACAGAGAAAACAGACACTACTATGGTTTTTCTTATTAATTGGTGAAAATGCATAAATTTCTTTAAAATAGATGACATAATTGGTGTAGAGGGTCCAAGCCTTGCAGTTAGTCACGCAGGGCCAGATTAAAAGTTTTGAGAACCCTAGACAATGCTCAGAACTAACACCCCCGTAATTTTTAAAAACATTCTCATACCAATTATTCTCGTACTTCAAATCTTCGATGTCTTACCTTGCATTTGAATTCTTTCAAAAACAGAAATGCGCAATAGAAAGTAGTTTCATTGGCTTCAACAAACTAGATCGAGTGCCAAATGGAAAGTTTCTTCGTTGGCTTCATTACACAGTATAAAACCGGTGTAGTAGACAACTGAGAAGAGACATCCTAGAGACTTGATGCTTGCTTTGAGAGTTAAATTGCTGAAAAAAAATTGACAGGAAAGTGGATTGCATGCCTAGATGGGCCAAAGTGATCAAAAGCAATTTTGCAGTGACACTGGATGTTGACAGTAGTGGCTTCAAAAAAATTATCTCCTCTTGTAAAGTCTCTGTAATAAGGAAAAAGAACGCAGTCTATTTGACTATACAGATCACGTAATATGATTGAACAGTAGCACAAGAAACTCGCTATTGAATGCTTTCTATAAAACAGATTTTCAACCCAGACAAAAATTACTTCCTACGATAGCACAAGCAATTCGGACTGCTTTAGTTCACACTGTCATTTTGTACCACAGATATGTCGAATCACCTTGGAGTTTCTGTTTAGATGAACTGTCCCTAATACTGATAAGCGATCGAATCATAATACCTGTCTTTTATCACACTCTGGCTGGAAAGTAAAATACATAAATGTGATTTCTTTGAAAAGTCTTTGATGGTACGATGCAAACAGGCTTTTTTATCCTAGAAAACGTAAAAATGGCCACCCCCTGAATGTTGGCGCCCTAGGCAACTGCCTAGTTTGCCTAGGGCTTAATCCCCCATCTGTAGTTCAATGCAATTTTGTAAGAATGTTCATTTCGATGTTGTCCACATTACATAGCTCCTCTCGGCGCAAAATCTCCAATTCACTGACCCGAGACAACAAGTTTGAGAAGTTACGGGTAATTGACAAGTTCCAGATTCGATCCACCAAATGATCTTGATGTCAAGAGGGCCTGTCTACATTATGCTAAGGGTCCACAAATTATGTGAGTATGCCACCTTGACCAAGACTGAACACCTGGAGATCTTCTTATCCAAATCCGAACTCGATTGGATTGCTCATAGAGCGCTGCAATCTATGACATAGAAATGCCTTAAAGATTAAAAACATGTAAAATAGATCCTTACCTCAAGATCTAATATTTGAAGTTGGACGTGCTCTATAAACGCTTAAAATTTCTATGGGCATAAAACTTGTAAATAAAAAAAAAATTCCTATGCAAACATTTTTTGAGCAATATACATTTTTCCCATTTTGTAATATATGTAAACGCTGAATAGAATGAGAAATTAGAAAAACTTGATGGAATATCCATGATACAAGATCCCTGATATTAGAGGATCAGGGCAGATGCACATGGATGGTGGATGGAAAACCACTTGAACGTGGTCTTCACTGATAATACTGTATTGGACAAAATACAAGCATGGATGGATGGACTATGAATGCCAATGATGGCCACATGTGTCTGTCATTGCATAGCCATCATTCTACTATCTCCTTGCTTCATGAAGCACAAGTGAATCTTTCGAACAGTACAAAGTCTAGGAAAAGGACCATTTCTAGGAAGAGACGATAGCTTAAATCGTGCGAAACCACAAATTAATCAATCAATTCAACCAGGTATTGGTCCAATACTATAACCTACATATAGGTATAGGAGTCAGATATGTCCCAGACGGCCAGATTCATCAGCAGACAAATCCTGGCATACGCTGGCAGTCCCAAACGTACTGGGTGCAAATCCATAAGCAAAAGCCTGCTATTTAACTTTTTTTCCAAAATCACAACATTAAGTAATGAAACAAAATTAAAATAAAACACCGTATCACACAAACAACTTGAGTACAAGGGACAAAGCATTGGGATGTAGACCTCTAGATAATAGTGACTTGGATGCTTCCATTTCCCACCTTTCATTACTAGACAGGGAAACTTTTGAGAAATTTGGTTCAGACGTCATAATAAATACACTCTCAGACCTTCCGTATTCATTCATCAAATGTAATACATATATAAAGCACTATAACTCCCATCAACAAGGAGTTTGCCCCAACTTCTAATTCCACAAATCTCTCGCACTCTCCTTATACGTGAGTTGTTCTAACATCTCACTTATAATAATGTAACCAATAAACAAATTCTCACCTACATGTATATCTTCCTAACAATTTTTTCCAATTCACGTATTCTCCTATTTTCACTATTATCATTTATACACAACTCACATAATAGTATAATGTACACACTAATATTCCTAACATTCCCCCCCCTTGGTGTGAACATGGGAGAAGAGTAACACATCCTGCAAATGTTGCTCCCTAAAAACACTACTTAGACGAGGTACAACTCCATCAAGTTGTCTTGTGACCCTCGTAAAGGCATAGTTGCGAGCCAAATACCAAGGGTCAGTTCCCATTTCTTGGGTTCCCGAATTTTTCCAAATCCTGCAGATTCCTAGAGCTCTGAATCATCTAGACAACAATCCTTATTGAGTTTACCTCAAAATATTCTCCTACCCCACAAGAGCCAAATTCTTTGAAACATGTCCCTTTCCCAAATGTTACACTAGAGGTATATTCAAAACACTACACAAAACAGGAACACACTAAACACATTAAAATCCATAAAAGACAAGGACCAAGTCCTCATTGTCTTCGTATGTAAGCCACCATTCGTAGATCATTGACATACTATTGATCAACAAACGGTAAAACTAGTATAAACTAAAACGGACCAGTTACTAGTTTCTGCTTTAGTTGATTTGTTCGAAGCTAGTTGTTACTAATGCAGTTTTGCAGCCCCGTCGCTAGTGACTTGTATAAGAGGTTGTTGATCGACCTCCAGCCTCCATTACCTCCTTACACTAATTTGTTGTTTCTTGCTCAGCTGAATAAAACTTTGAAGCTCAAATTTCAATATTCACCCTATAATTTGGACATCGTGATGTCTCCCAAAAATGCATCCATGCAATGAAGCAATTGTTTAATAAATATATATAAATCACTTTTAGAGACCCAATAACATGCTCATGTGACGTAATTGTATAAAAACCTATAAGAAGCATTGAGAAAAAGTAATATTTAATTACTTTTTCACTTTCCCCTAATAGGTGATTCTCACCACAAAATTCATCTCCTAATAAATGACAACCGACACTGACATTTTAATTTGTGCTTACTCACAAATTACAATAATAACATCCTTTCAAAACAACCCCCACTATAATTTTTACCTACTTGTTATTTGCAATCCTTTGAATTGAAATTTTTCTAACCCCCTATTTTGTAAAAAATTCGCAAAAATTACCTCTTGAAGTGAATTGACCCTTTGAGGTCTCTAAGATTGCAAAAGTTTTAACAATGTAATTAGTGTGATATTCATTGCACCTGGCTTTGGAGTCCTCACTTAAAGAATAAGATTTAAACTATAAAACTAAGCTTTTGTAAAATAGCAAACCTTTGCTAAATGGCGAGATCCATAGACTTTGAAGGAGTGCAAATATGTCGAAACCTGTGTTTTGAGGTGAATACCACATGATTATTGGTGTATTGAAATCACCGACGCAAATGGGAGGATTCTGATGAGGGTGAGAATCCAATGCAATTACAGTCGATGCAAATGACCAATGCATACAACAGTATTCTTGATGCCGATGCAATTTCTGGCACCAATGTAGAGTCACATAAAGTTGTTCATCTGATGCAGCAAGGGCAGTGGAAGGCAGGAGTCTTCGAAGGGTCAATGTAATGCCACGATGCTCAATTCTCAGAAATCTTTAATGCAATGCAAAGCTAACATCAATCGAATGGTGCCAATGTCTATGTAAGTATTTTTTTTAAAAAGGATTGGCTTCGTTTAATGCATGTCCAAGTTGGATAAAAGTAATGGCCTGAACCTGAGTCAACAGGTGCTATGCTACCAGTTGGTATCCAAAAGGCATAGTGATGAAGCCGATGCAATGTGAGTCGTTGTGTGGACTGTAGAAAAAACATACGCTAGAGACTTGGCAAAATGACTTGATTTGAATGAGCAGCTCATACACAGGCTGTGCATAAATTGGTCTAAAACTGTGTCGTTTCACTCTTGCAGTAAGGATGGAAATGGAAAACACTGTAACTATATCTTTTGCTCTGATCTGCGCAAATAAAAGACTCACGTTTGCTAAAGTAATAAAGCTAATTCTACCATATATTCATTTAACATATGTACTCATCAATCAAGGCATCCAAATATTTGAAAAATGCCACAAATTCACAATTAACACACCATCTAGCACTTCAAACTTTTACTCTTCTAAACACATATGTAAACCTGTTCTGATACCAAATGAGAAATATGGTTCAGACTTCATAATAAAAACACTCTCAGACCTTCGTTATTCATTTCATCAAATGCAATACATATATAAAGCACTACAACTACTATTAACAAGGAGTTCGCTCCAACTTTTAATCCCACAAATCTGTGACACTCTCCTTATACATGAGTTGTTCTAACAACTCACTTATAATCTAAGTCACCAGGTTCGTGTTCGTGTTCGTGTTCGTGTTCGTGTTCGTGTTCGGCAAGGATAAAATTCGATGAAGTTCGTCAACCGATAAAATTCGGATAAAAAATTCGTCAATAAGTTCGAATTATATAAATTTACATTTTTTATTAATTTATTTATGAAAATAAAATATATTAATATTATTAATTTCCGTAAATTATATTTTAAATTTAGAAATATATTTAAAACCTAAATATTAAATAATAAATATAAATTTATATCAATGTTGTTATGAATAAAATTTAAAACTATTAATTAAATTATAAAGTTTATTGATTAACTATAATTAAAAATGTTTCTAAAAACATAAAACTTAAACTAAAATTTTCCTAGCTATGAATAAATATAACTTGTAGGCTAAAACTAAACCTAATAAATTAAAATCACTAAAGGCAAAAGCTAAACTAAATAATATTTAGATAAGTCTATGTTAAACCAAATAATATTTATGTAAGTCTATGTTATTGTTTTAAAGACTTAAATTAATATTGCAATTTATTTATTCATAATGTATTTACATTTTCTCAAACTTGCAAATACCTTTATTCCTATCTATATTATATTTTAACCTAAATACATTACTACTAAATTACTAAACTAAACCTACGTATTAAATAACATATAGGAATCAATAAATATTAAATATATATTTATATAACAATAAACTAAACCTAAGTCTTAAATAATATATAATCAATAAAATATATTGAATATATAATTATATAACTAAACCTACATAACCAAATAAAAAAAAACATAAACCTGTATTTAAAAGACTAAAGTCGTGGGCCATAAAAAAACTTAACCTAAAAAATCTAAAACAAAATTGCTAGCCAAAAGCAAAATTCCACAGATTTCAGAAATAAACAGCGATGCTTTTGCAGAAATCTTTTCTCTTCGGCAGCGACTTCCACAACTTCTTCTACAGGGGACGTTTTTTCCAGCAATGGCAGACTGTCAAGAAGTGGCGTCAGTAAACGAATCTTCAAAGGTTCGAATATAGCTCCAAATCGCAAATGGAAGGCAGCAGTGTCAGTAAACGCTTCACAGTTGCAGAAACAAGTATATGTCAAGGTCGCTTTTAAAACAAATTGAAAGCCAACCCTAGCGGAACCCTAATACGGATTTTCAACTTGACTTTTCAACGAATTTTCTCCAAATTTATTCGTCAAAATTCACAGATTTTCTAGGGTTTTATTAAATTCGACCAAAAATCAAATATCCGAATTTTCCTTGCGAATTTTAACGATTTTTAACTAATTCTTTTAAATTCGCCGAATTTCGAATTTCATGGTTGAAATTCGGCGAACTCTGTGACATAGCTTATAATATTATAACTAATAACAATTCTCACGCACTTACATGTCTTCCTAACAAACTTCTCTAACTCACATATTCTCCTATTTTCACTATTATCATTATATAATACTCACAAAATATTATAATGCACACACTAATATTCCTAACTACTTCGGCATCACAAGACCTGCATAGCAAAAGCTAGTGCGAATGGCAGTGGAAGTGCCACTGCTTGTGGTTCTAACAAACCCACATGATGAAGAGAAAATCATGGTGTTGATGTTGATGCTCTCAATGAAGAGCAATATGATGACGAATACTAATTTTCATGTAATAATTAATATTTATTATCACATTTGGCATTCAGTACAGATTATCAAATTATTATTAGTGTTATGCAGTTATTTTGTTTTCTATGTGGTTAATTCCTGTTTATTACGCTGGTATTTTTATATTTTATAAATATATTTTGTATGGCAGTACCCAAGCCATCCCCAGGGTTTAAAAAAATTTTCCCTACCCAAAACGAATTGAGTACTCGCGTTCAATGCTGAGGGATAAATTTAGCTCCTCAATCCAATTCTTTCTAAAAATTATGTCACCAACGACTAAGTGTATTGTTGAAAATTTGCATACATCTCCTGATATGCATATCCTATGGTAGAAGCACCACGCAGTATATAGACTATAAATGTTCCATCTCACATTGTTCCATGCTATTGCACACCATCACAAGAAGTTATTAATAAGTACCATTGCTTTAGAGCAAAGGATGTTCTGTAAAAGGCCAAGTCTTTTTAGGACAAGAGGATGCTTTCTAAATTCTACATATACCACAATAATTCCTCTAAATGTTTTCTTGCAATATACCAGAACTGTGGGTATGGGGTTGCAGAAGGTCCCCAAATTCAGAGCGTGGGTATTTGACAGAATACATATTTTCAAAAACATATCTAGAAATTTCAAATATATTATAAGAGGCATGCCACACAAAGAACTCAGGGTAATCCCGCACTGATCTAAACCTCTAAGATGTGGAATAAAAAGACAGCCTACTTAATTGGAAAATGAAATACATACATACTGAATTACAAAGCATATACAATAGTATAAAGAGTCAAGACTCAAACATTCAACGAGCATTATATTACCAATAAACAGGGTTCAACATACAAGGTTTAAGGATCGAATTTAAATTACTAGTCCTCTTCCTCATTACAATCATCAAAACCACTGTATACATCATTTAGTGAGCATAAAATATAAAGAATCGAGACTCAAACATTCAACGAGCACTATATTAGCCAATACAACAGAGTCAAAGTACAAGGTTTAAGGATTGAACTCAACCTACTAGTCCTCTGCCGCATAATAATCATCAAAACCACTGTATACATCATTTAGTGAAACACCCTGTAATATAGGCACAGCCTGATGACAAGTGCCAGTAGTAAAACTAAAAGCACACCAGATGTAGAAGCATAAGTAGTCTATGTACCTTCCATGCCCATCATCCTGCATATCTATAAAAAGAAGATACCTTCAATAGTTGAACTAAAACCACCACCAGACGTAGAAGTGCTGATGGCCTAAACACCTTCAATTGAAACCAAAGATACTAATTATAAGTTGGCCAACAAATCTGCAGAAATATCGAGGCCTACTCCTTCAATATTTAGGTCCCACAACTACTAAGGCCACTCTGTATACTTATCTGTGAAATGGGGAAAAAGGCAACAGTTTGCAAAAACAAATGCTTTGCACAGTATACATCATTTTTTCCTTCACAGCATACAAATTTAAATTTGTCCAAATTCTCTTTGTAGCTCAAGAACTAGTTAGCTGTAGCCTGTGTGAGACTTTGACTGCTAATGTCTTGTACTCGGGAGCATCAAAGCCAATAAATAGTTCTACCATGAGATTGGCCCCATCAAGATTCTATCATAAAGTGCTTGTACGTGTCCCAAAATGTATCACCACCAGTCATATGCATAAAAAATTGGTTACAGATCCTCAAGGTCTCGCTCTGATCAGAAAATATATTTGCATGTGCTTTTTTGTATCCATTGGCCACCTTCTTGTGCCTGTCTCAAGCTAGCCTTGTACCCCAATTGGCTCAAATAAGCCCAGTCATAATCTTCGGGGTTAAGAACTTAGTTTGAATGCAAGGGAGTGTTGTCCCATTTAATGACATTTTTGATAGTTTCATACGGGTAGGATTTTTTCTTACATGCTTTGTTGGGTTCTCTCCACTGCATAATTTTTGCTCTCATATAAATCTCCTATATAGGTGTACCCATTTGATACATGGCTGATCAAGTCAACTAAAGGCTCGATCAAAGAAAGGAAATTTTTCACTCAGCTCCACCATACCATATGAAAGAATTATGATTTCTGATTTGAATTTCCTTTCCAATGTTGGCTACCGATGGAATGGGACTAGAAACCAAGAACCGAATGCAATAGTAGGTATGAAGTGAATTGCCCGATGTTTCCGAATTGGTCCAACCCTGTATCTCTCCAGCATGAACTGTATATCTAAGAGCGCTTGTACTTATGCTCGTTGGTAATAATGGGATGTGATCATTATCTGGGATAGGGGACATTTCCCACCCAAGGATCGGTCCAATAATACCACTCATTGGTGGATAGCGCGATACCTTTTCGTGAATCTCCACTATTTGAATATTTGACATCACAACCACAGGTAAGAATTTCCTTTCTAGTGTTGGATTGCCTCCAATACTGTCCCATCTCACTAACCACCATGGCACTAAAAGTAGACCTCGTATAACATAAAAGTGCTTAAACACAGTGGGATGTAAATCTAGGTTCTCTCACCTCTCAAAACTAAATCTTTATACATTGCTTGCATGTGGCTTGGGCATGCTTGAGGTTTGTTATAAATTTCTAAATTTCTTTGCCACTTTCACATATTTCTTTAATCCAACCAACTTCATTTCATGCAATTTGAAAGTAAAGATTTAATATATGAACCACACATAGGGTCCAAAAATGCATATTCGCACCAACTTTCAATAACAATACTAGTTGCCTCGACACTTGTGCATTGTTTGTTATGACTTGCACACTTGTGACCTCAATCTCATTTGACGAAAACAAATTGCAATCAATTGGTTGTTCTTCTCCCATCCTGAAGAGTTGATAACCTTGAAAAAATATGCCCTAAAGGTGATCATAATCAATAAATATAAACGACTTACTGAATTTCATAGTCCATCCAAATTAAATGATGGATTTTCATGTGGTGCTCTAGTTGGAACAAAGAGCCAACCTTTCCACTACAAGCCCCTCCCTATCTAGAAGGGTGGTGCATAATTTTTCAAAACTTGGAGACTTAAAATCCTAACGAGCTCCGTTAACTCCTCATATCATAGCCTGCCAATACAGTGACCAAAAAACATTAAAAGGAATATCCCAAGCATAAATACAATAGGACTCTGTTGATCTACCCTCTTCCTCCACTATCAAACATTTTCCACAGATATCCACGGTTCAATCTCTTCCAAGATTCTTCAACAACCAAGGGAGCTATTTGTTGTAATCCTCGTATCAAGGGAAACTTGCTTCAACTCTTACTCATTTCCTTGGCTACATTAGCTCCCATTGCTCCTTTTCCAATCGCATTTTGGAGCAAATTTGGACTTTGATACTCGAATTCTTACATTAGTGGTCTTTCACCCTAGAATAAGATTTGAAAAATAAATTTACTAAAGTTGCACTTACGTTTGCAAAATCACGGAGTTTTCCCCATAGTTACCAAGTTTGAAAATCTGGATTTGTTCCAAAGGGTAAAAAATCCAAAAATCGGGGATTCTCATAAAAGTTCCAAGATATATGGTTTGGAAAATATATATGTTTACCTACAATAAGCATAAAAGTCACAAATGATAATAAAATAAACAGTCAAATACAAATATACCTAGCATTAAGATATATTTTATAATTCTTGAACATTTTACATTTTATTTGAAAAACCATTACTATAATAATAAAATACAAAATATCATTACATTGGGAACACTCTTCCCTTCATATAGATAATACATAGACTACATAAAATCCATAGTTACTTAATTCTCAGGGACAAGGGGACGAAGGGGCAGGGTTTCCGAGATGGCAAAAAAAATCCCAAATTTTGAGGACGGCGGGGGGGGGGGTGGGGACGACTCTTAAAATAATATATAAAAATTAATATTTAAAGTTAAAACACTAAGTTTAAAAAAAAATAGGGGGAGCCCCCTCCAAGTCCCCGAAACGTTCAAGATGTCTGGGACGTCACCAAAATTTGGGGCGAGTAGCACTAATAAAATCCTATAACATAAACCACTTTGAAAAAAAACAATTTTTAAAATCCTATTGAGAAACTTATCACTAATTTACTAATTACTAAATGAAAATACATACAAACTATATAGTATGGAACAAAAAATACCCACTCTAAGAAAAAGTGTTCAAATTAAACACACATGCATCATCAAGGACGCAAATCTTATATCGAGGTCTAGGCCACTCCAGCCATTTCTAATTTAAAATATCGATCCTATACAAATAGCAAAGACACAATGCCATTTTTAGGGTGGTTGTAAAGCTCTAAAAGTAATAAAAAACCTAGAAGCCCAAGTTGTCGTCACTTTGGAAGCTCGCATATGCCTTCATCTTTGCATCTTCCTCATTCACTATTTGTTTCTTAGTTGAAGGAAGCCAATCTGAAGCCATTTCAATATCCTCCTCTTTCCTCCTTAGCCACTTCGACCTCCACCTTGTTAGTGCCACCAGCCATAGCATAGATATGAACCTCTTCACAAGTCCAAACCGGATCGAACCTATTCGGTTGGTCCAAAAAGATCAGCTTGAACTGGACTTAGGCCAAATCTACCCAGATCTAGTAATTATCGTTTTTCTCTTTGGCTCGTCAAATTTCTCCACATACTACAAGCGAGTAATTTTTCTACAATATTTCCTTTTGTATGGGGATTTATTGATCACCACTTCTACCATCCCCTCTAATAGCTTTTGCCTCTACTCTCTTTCCACTACCTTTCTTTGGCTTCCCAACTAAAGAAAGTGAATCCATGATGGCAACAACAGAAAAAACAGGTAGCCTCTCCTTTCAAAAAACTGCAAAAACACTTGGATATTTTGTGCACCAAATAGGAGAGAGAGTTTTCCTTTACCAATCCACAAGTAGAATATGAAAATACTCTTCTTGTTCCAAAACTTGTTTATGCTTTTTTCACTCCAAACCCTAATATAATAGGCTATTGTCAAGGATGTTTTTCGTTTGTTTGTGTTTTAATGAGACATTGGGGCTTGAGAAACTTTTGTATTTTTAATTGTTTCTTATGACATGACATTTTTCAATTTTGGGGTGTGACACAACAAATTAGTACACCCTTATGAGACCAAGTCAAAATGGTTCCCCTAGCGATGAGGCAAAGTTGTTTAGTTTAGCCAAGTAAAACTTTAAGGCAAGGATGCCTCCGAATATACCTTTTGACAATTCAATCATGGAAGGTCAGTTAATCAACCCAAAGTAATATCCTCTAACAATGACACCCTTATGCTTGGTGTCAATGTACGAGTTACAAATCTTCCCTAATGTGGCACACTACATTAAAAAAATTCCCAAATCACACCATATGTCCTAGGAATCTTAGGAACTGCCTATTAAAATTTTGGATTATGCTTCACCTTCGTGTGCATGAAGGGGCCATTATTGGTAAGATCTTCACATATAGTAATAGAATAATCCAAACAATATGCAAAATATAAGGAAGATCATACCCAACACAAGAGATGTTTGTGGGCCAAGAAGCCCTAATATTGAATATATTCGAAAATAGAATAAGTACTCTTGAGGTAGGGCAATATCATACAATACTCCTTAAGGAAGGAGTAACTCCACAAAGTCTCCCAATATGGGAATTCCACTTCAAGGGGGACACCTGCAAATCCTTCTACCAAATAGTGGATCTTCATTTACTTCACATGCATCATAATGATGTGTCACCTTTATATAGAACTCTATTACTCTTAATTGGTGGCTAACACCTAATCCTAACGAAAACCAGCTTAGTACCCAATATAACTAATTCCACAAGTTACCTATTTAACCCAATACATTAGACCAATATAATTAAAAGTGATGTGTACCACATGTTAGCATCTCTATCAACCAGAATACATTATAATGTTGTATAACTGACTACATAATATGTCATCCATCCTTGACATGTTTTAGAAGAAACCATGTAATGAGTGTGCTTCAAATCAATGCACATTTTCTGCCATGCTCGATCATCCAACCACCCAAATGTGATCTTCACCGGTGATAACTCTCTAAACCTGGTTCTCAATTTTGTTGCACTACTATGATTCCCTCAATGACCAAAGTTGTTCCTCCTCAACTTCCATGTATAGCCATAGTGATTACTCTTATAATTCTTTGTTCCATAATCATGGCTACTATGATTCTATATATAGTGGTAGTGATCATTCCCCCAATTCCTTATAAATCCACAGTTATTGGTCAGTATGCTCCCTAACATGCCCCTATGATTGTTGCCACTAATGATGATGTGGGTGTATATATGCCTCAAGCTTAACATCCTTGACCTTATTTACCTTTTCTTCTACTTTCTCTGTTTTTTCCATCTTTTCTTTTGCTAGTGCTTTTGTCTCTTAAGTAGATGAATTGGTTGTTTCTCCTTTTTCTTCATATTCTTCTTGTTATTCTTTGGAGTCCTCTTTATGCTCTTCTTCACCATCTTCAAAGTCATCCTCGTGCTCTACTTTGACCTTTCTTTGTCCCTCATTAACTGTGATATCTTACAAGGTGACCACCTTTCTCTTGTACCAAAACTTCATGAAGAACTGCACATTAATATTGATTGTCCCCAAAGTCTCTAACCAAGGATATCCAAGAACAATATCCAACCCATCTATATATACCAAGTATAAAAATCTAAACGCAAAACATATTTATTTGTCCATAAAGAGCTTCAAATCTCCCAAAAACATGAATCTTTTTACCATCTACTAGAGCTTCCTTGATATTCCTTGATATTCCTTGCCTGAGCTTGTCGATGTTGAGCGACATCCATGCCAATGCATTTATACTTCTTGTTGGGATTTATGGACATAATTACCTCCTTCCTTTCAATACATCCATGAAACTAAAATATTGAAGCTTCATTCTTTGGAGCTAAATTGTTTGAACCCTTATTCTCCATCTCTACTTCTTCATCATGAACCTGTACCTCTCCTTCTACATCATCCATGGCCTTTTCATCATCATCATTATGTTTCACTTCTTCTTCTTCTTCATTTACATCTTTTTCCTCTTTTGTGTCCCATCTAGCCAAAAAAACTGATTCCAATTCCTCCCAAGACCAATCAGACCTCTCATTGTCCAACTGCGAGAGCCATCTCAATGTTGCACCACTAAACTAAGCCAAAGTGATAATACTCTCCACAACACTTATAATGGAAGATGTGTATCCTTAAATTGGAGCCACCATTCTCTAGCATCAATATCACCCTTTCCTTTAAAAGATCATAGCTCCATGATTCACAAAAACTAGGGTTGCAAGAACAATAGTATATATTGGCTCAATATCTACCGAAGATCTGAGAATAAAAACATGAGACAAGCAGATTTGAAAATCTCCTTTGACTGAACAAATTTGGTCTAAAGTCGGCCTTAAATCCAAAAAAACATAGAACAAACATGTACTAAATTTTTGCAAACTTTCTGAAAATGTAAGGAAATCAGAAAATTTCTAAAAATTGTGGCATGTGGAGTGAATTTGTGGAAAATCCTAGAGTCGCAATAACCCCCTCAAAACGAATCACATAAAGATGAAATTTGGATTGTAGTTTCCTTGAATAATTCTCCAACTTCAAAAAAATAGCGGAAAAAATTGTTATGGATTACAAGATACAGACAATTCTTCAAATCAAGGTTTCAACCCAATTTTTACCCAAACCAAAGCTCTAAACCCCCTGGTAAGATCTTCACATATAATAATAATAGAGCAATTTGAACAATATGTAGAATATAACGAAGATCAATAACACATGAGATATTTGTGGGCCAAGATGCTCTAATATGCAATATGTTCCTGAATAGAATAATACCCTTAGAGTAGGGAAACACCATACCATATTCCATTAAGAAGGAATAGCTCCACAAGATATCCCAACATGGGAATGCCACTTTGAAGGTGGGCACCTCCAACATAATTCTACTAAATAGAAGACTCTTCACTTCAAATACATCATAATGATATTCATCACCTTTATATAGACCTCTATTACTCTTAATGGGTAGGCAACACATAATCTCAATATAGGCCAACACATTACCCGGTACAACTAATTCCACAAGTTACCTATTTAACATAATACATTAGACCAATATAACTAACTAGGGGGGATGTCTGCCTTTTGAAGGGAGACATACGCCACATACTTCTAATAAATAGAAGACTCTTCACTTACTTCCCATACATCATAATGATATTCATTACCTTTATACAAATCTCTATTACTTTTAATGGGTAGGTAACACCGAATACTAATGACAGCCAACACATTACCCAATATAACTAATTCCACAAGTTACCCATTTAACATAATACATTAGACTAATATAACTAAATAGGGGGATGTGTCTTACATGACGGCATGTCCATAAACCCATGTACATTATAATATCATATCCCTAGGTACATAACAATTATGCATAGATCGTTTGCACACGCAGACACGTGACATCATGTTTGTTTATGTAGACACTAGTTGTCGATATGTTTATGTGCATCCCTACAAATCACCAACCACCATTTATTAACAAGTTTTCTTAGTCTATCCACCACTAATTGCCATTTTCTCTTATTTTAACACTCCAACTTTTCGTAGTCAGGTGCCTTGTTCAAGAAATTAGTTGCACTTAATGCCCAAATGCATGAACGATGCAAGGTTAGAAATCTTATTTGGCTCTAGTCACGAGGTGAGTTCTTAGGTGTACACCATACATGTTTAATCTTGCCTTGCATGAGAGTGAGTATTAGAGCTCACTAGCAGCCTTGACCTTGTCTTATTATACGGACCTCCCCCCTTTCCTAGTTTAAATAGAGGAATCGGTGAGTCATTCAAGCATCAATTAGAAAGCAAGTTTCAAGCTAGAGATCCAAACTTTGAGTTTTTAATAAAGTGCCTAGCCCTTGTGTTAAGACAATCCACAATGAAATTGAGCATTTGCTCAAATCTTCATTAGCTATTATACATCCATCATATGTATTTGCCATCATAATCCTTGAGATTAACTTGCCATATCACTTCTTACCATCTTCTCTTTATTGAGATAAGTTATTCCATATAGTGAGCCATGATTTGGACTGAGGACACATCTGCACACTTATTCAAAGCGCTAAGTGATTATGGAATGCATCATTTCATATTTCTTTTAAGTTCCAACATTTTAATAAGTGGTAAGATTGTAAAAATTGTACTTCAGATTAGCTCTTTATATTTGTGGGAATTTCATAAGATAGGTTGATATTGTTGTCTCCTAGATCTCTGTTAATCTCCCACAGTTTGATGTTTTACACACTTTCATTAGTCAGTAGTTTCATGATGTTTAGCATATGTTGCACTTGGCAAGCCATTGTAATTAGGGGATACTTATGTGCTCGGACACCAAGAAGGGTGCTTTATTGTTGTTTTCTTTTCTTTTAAGTTGTATATGTAGGCGCTTTTATCTCTACCTCTGCCACCACTCAAGTTGCAGCCATTGGCTAAATCTACAATTTCTCTCTCCCCTCTCCTTTGAGTGATGAGACCATTTTGACTCCCAAGTTAATCCAAATATTAAAAATAAATTGGCTAATCAAATGAGATTTGTTTCCTTAGTGAGATCTTTATCACTCTTATTTTTTCTCAATTCTAAGAGCCCCAAATTTGCAATTCACATATAGGGAGCTTTACGGATCTTGGAAATAATTCAGCTTTGTTTTATAACAAATCCACAGCTGGAATTTCCTTTGCAACTTCCAATATCCTTTTGCTTACAATTAAAGCATTGTCTTACTCAAATGGGGTTTCCTATCTTGCCATGTCTTGTCTTTGGGTATTCTTCTAAAAAAAACTCAACACTTCTTTTTGTCTCTATTCATTATAATCCATGGCCACCTCAACTACTACTCAATCAATGACACTTGTAACCCTACATCTTTCTCTCTTAAGAATTTTGCTCCTTGTTTTATCCCTACATTGTCAAATACTTCAATTGGTCAATTTCAAGCTATTGCATATATTGTATATATTTAGTTTATGCAATACGATTTGCAATAAATTCCAAAACATTTTCCTAGTCAAGCACCATATGTAGTCCAATAACGAAGTGTCAACCTTCCCATTATGCCTCAAACCTTTTGTAGACCTTTGTTGGGTAATCAAAGCTATTATACCAACTAGTACAGATATCTTAAATACATTAATCTGAAAAACGCCAATCGATATCAATCTCAAGGTTCTTATTTTGGATTTTATGTACACCACATTGATTCATAACTCCATTACACTACAAAAGTTTCCCACTCACTAGTGACAAATGACATAAATCTAGTTGCTCTAATCTGTCGGGCATGAAAAATCTTTCCAAGAAAAAAAAACGGCTCCAAACTCCATCCTATGGCCAAGATATTATGATTTTGTAATTGACTTCTCAAAGCAAAAGAAAAAACTTCCAAGTCACAGTCAAATGGGCATCAAATTTAAGGTTGAAATTGCCATGTGAAAAACAAATGGGTGCCAAATTCAATGTCGTAGTTAATTGATTATGCACAGACATTACAGCCCCCCACCACCACCCTTAGTTACCATTGCAGGAATCCTATCAGCATGGTGATTTTAAGTCTCATCTTTGTTTATCCATTTCCCATGTTGCGTTGCTTAATCCTTTGCAGAATTCCGAAGTTTTTTTAGGACAAGAATGAAAACCCAATTTCTCGCATCAATGCTTTTGCTCCATATTGATCATAGTGCATACCTATCCTAACAACATTATCAAACTATTCCCCATGGCCTTATGTGGAGAAGTGCAAAAATTGGTCAATAGGCTTCTAGTGTGAATAACTTTTCTCTTCGAGACCTAATTGACTAATGAAAAAACTGCTCCAAGGTATCAAATTTTTGTTCAATGCTTCAAGGGATATATACAAATACATATAGCTTTCATGTGATCCTAGTTTTAAGGATGCACAATACCAACAATCCTATTATCCCTCACCTAGTTAATCTCTACACGAACAATTTAATAACTACCCCATAAGATACACTAACCCTTAACAACCTTTATTTGACCATGTATATAGCACTAGGTAGCTGATACAGGTATGGGAACCCAATACGTTGGTACGGCAATTTTTTGGGGGGCTTTGGGTACGTACAAATATATATATATATAATATTAAAAAATATAGCTAAATATATAAACTAGCCATATAATATGCGTAAGTGAACAAAATAAGTTAAATAACCACAAAACATAAAGATAATCCAATGCCAAATTTCATGATATGCATTGGTCGAACTTAGATTCAGTACATTATGCAAAAGTTACAATGTATACACAAAAATCAAGACAAATCAGCATATTCATTATTTTTCGTAATCATAATACTCTCCAGTGTATTCAACAAAAGCATCACTAGAACCATCATGTCATTCATTAGAAGGAGAGCCATCATGTGGTTCATTAGAACCACGGGTAGAGCTGCCTATCCCACTAGCTTGACCATGTGAAGTACTCTCTAGCTCCGGCTCTACCAATGCAAGGTGGCCAATGGATGCTTCCAAGTTTGGAGTCTTTCAGTGTACATCCCAAAACTTTGTTTTTCCTTGCTTGTACCCATCCTGCTTGTATGTTAGAAGCCGCATATTGGAATGCACAAAGACCAAATCCTCTGCCTTTTTTGCTCCCAACGTGTTGCAATTAACTGAGTGGATAAAGGAGTAAGTACCCCAGTTTCCCTCAGTTGAAGAAGAACTTGCAATTGAGACAAGTCACAAAGACTGGTCATTGTAAAATCTAAAATTGTAAATTATAGAAGTTAAACTAAAAACTAATTTAAACAAATCATATAAAAGAATTTAAAGAGAGTTATAAATTTAAAAAATTAAAATCTTAATTAGCATAAGATTCCAATTGCATGTGTTTGAAGGTGGGGGTATGTTGGAGGTATCACCATGAATATTCGGCCATCTTGTACATGTCACAAAGAGCTAAAATGGATTAATCCCTTCCACATATGAAATCCACACACTCATGCCTAACCGCATCATGTACTTATAGATCAGAAAAGATTCTAGTCAAGGCTTCCTTGTACCCCACACTTACCTCCATAACCCTACATCGTGTGAACCTCCTAGGCAAAGAAAGGATCTCCACACTATAGTATTTTGGACTCAAAGAAAAAGAAAGAAGATGCAACTAGGTGGTCATTTTGTTCCACCTATCAATGAGATGTGACTGCACTTCCTTGAAGAACCTCTCTATAGGATTTTTTTCTCTATCATTTATGATGATCCTAATCGTCTCAATCATTAAGTCAATTCCATCATAAATCTCACCCAAACACGGATGATTCATATAAAAAAAATCTTAACATACTCACGATGGGCTCAATAAAAATAAGCAAGTACTCCACACGATCCCACCACCCATAATCAAGGATCAATAGTTTCACCTTTGCAACCCTGTTAAGTGTTTGCATGCCTCCATGTATTTCGATTGAGGCTGATAACCATGGGGTTCAATGTCTCTTTCACCTTCACGAATCGTCTCAAGACGAACGTATGTGAGGCAAGTCAAGTCTCAATAACCTAATACGAAAATTGAAACAAATATAATTAAATAAAACTAGTAAGTAAAACGTACAAAATCAAAACTATACATATTGTACTTACATTATTAATTTAAAATTTTAAAGTTAAAAAAAATTAAAAAGAAAGATACAAAATAATTACCTCCAACTACTACAACTTTACGAAGCTCCTGAATATGGCTTGAGACATGGTAGTTGATGAACATCTCAATCTCATTTGTCCTATTTTTGTAACATTAGATTGAGGGAATGAATGGCACAAGGTGTCCAAAATATTTGCCCGTACATTTTCTCAACCAACATCCCTGCAACTATGCAATTTTTTACATTGTCCATTATAACTTGGAAAGCATTTTGAAACCCCACCACCTCCATGGACTCCATAAGGATGTTTGCAATAAATTGGGCATCCTTCATCTACCCCTCACAATAAAAAACCCTCAAAAACATTGCCCCTTTAGAGCACACTACAACCACATTGATCAATGGCATATTTGTCATATAATTCCATCCATCAAAAACAATGGACGCCCCTGTTTGGACCCATGATCTCTTGATGAGCTACAATGAACTTTCCACATGTTTTCTTTCTTTGGCCAATAAGGTGGTATGCACCTTTTCATACCCCAAACTTTCGTACCCTTTAGAGACATTGATTGCTCTCACCGCATCAAACTGGTATAGAGAACTAACAACATTAAAAGGGATGCTAAATGCGTAAATGAAACACGGAATCTACTAGTCAGCTATGTCCCTACTTTCATTCTTGAATGTCATTTCTAGTACAGATTACACACCAAAAGGAGGAGAATGACAGGCTATTGTGTCCTCGTTTTAGAGTTAAATTGTAACTCAATGCATGAGCTACAAGGCATTGATTTTTGAAATCAATTGAGAGTGTTTACTGGATATTTTAAATCCGTCTAGTGTCACTCCCTGCACCTTCTTTACTAAATTTGTCATTCAAGAATTCCTAAATCTAATCTAACTAAAGGGGTGTTACTCAAAAGAAAACTAAAAATGAAGATAAGGCAGAGAAAAAATAAACTATTGTAGAATCTATGTTTCAAGAAATTGATATCGAATAACAGGAAATTGCATGCTTTTCCCTTGTTTACCAAGAACATCAAATCTAGTTTATACTCAAATCTGTATGTTACTGATGCAGAGATTCAAAGGAGATTAAAATAGACAAACTATGAGTTGGATATATCATTTAAATTCCATGAATGCACATCTATCTGATCAGCCCAATTTACAGCCTACTATGGTGTTTTCGTTTAAACTTGCAATAGCACAATTTAAAGATCACAAGGAACGCAAAGATATAATTCAAATATTAATAATTGAACACACAAAAATCTATAGCAAAAAAATGGAGATGAGAAAATAGACAAATTCAACTCACATAGGCTAAATTAAAACCGGCTTGTATTCATTAATCAAAATTTTCACCTCTTGTTACAATCGAGTACACATTTATACAAAAAGGGGCCTCATTTTACCGCCCTTTTCTGGTAAGGATTCCACCGGATCAAAAGAATATTACCAAGACAATTGGCTTTAGACAAAATATCCTAATTGATTCTTGTTAGGATGATTACCGAGCACATGGCCAGTGTGCCACCTAGAGTCCTAAATATTCCTAGGAGCTAATTATGTAGATATGTCGGTGTGGGTTCCTTCCCAATTGCAACCAAATCCTTTCTAAAGAACACTTCCAATGAGACCAGTCTCATGTCAAATGGAACTCTGGATCAAAAGATATGGTGTTTTGAATATTCCCGACAATGTCACAAAAAATCCTTTGTAGTGCGGATTCACTTTTCCATCTTGTTTCGCGAAAGTTTCCGCCTTTGTTCTGTGGACTTTCCTTTGTTGTGTGGACTTTCTTTGTTATGTGGCTTTCCTTTCATACTTCACTTTGTTTTGCTTTGCAATGCCACGTGGCCTTTAGCCTTTGTATCTTGGGTTTTCTTTGTTATGCGGCATTCCTTTGTTGTTTCACTCAACGGCTTTCTTTGCTTTTCTTACGCTCAACTTTTCTCTCTTCACAGTGCCACATAGCCTTTGTCTTTGTCCCGCAGCATTCCTTCATTACGCAACTTTTTTGTGTTCACTTCGCTCTACAGCTTCTTTTTGTTAACATTCCCGCACTTAGCCTTTGTTCCTTGCAATGCCGCGAAGTCCTAAGCCTTTGTTACGTGGCTTGATTTCCTTGCAGTGATGTTCCTTTGTTCTATGGTTTTGCAAACTCAACAGAACACTAAGTTCCTGATTTCTGCAAAACACTAAGTTCCTTTGTTTTGCAGCTTTTAAAATATTCCCGCACTTAACTTTCTTTCTCCTTCTTTGTGGTGTTGTGTGGCTCTTTTGTCTTGTTTCGCGGCCTTTTTTCCACATGACCTTACTTTTTTTGCACGGATTTTGCAAACTCTGCGGAACACTAAGTTCTTCATTGCCACGAAACACTAAGATTTTCAAACCCGCAAAACACTGAGTTTTCCACTCCTGCAAAACACTGAGTTTTCCACTTCCGCGGAACACTAAGTTTTTCAGACCCGCGGAACACTACATTTTCCAGGCCTCTGCAGCTTTTCAATCAGAAACCGCCTAAGTCTAAAACTTGAACAAGTTCTTTTTGAAATTCTCGCACTTGGAGGTGCGAAGTCTTGCCTTCTGAACTACGAGAAGTCAAACGTTTAATTAGTTAACAAGCTTTTACTGGCAAAGTGTGAGTATCAAATTTTGAAGTGCAAGTGCTAAATTTCAACTAAGAATGAAGACTTAATCTAATTTAGTGTGAATATTAAGTAACTTCAAAATAAGTGTACTGAGCAATGACTCGGGTGAAACAAGGTTAGTCTGAAGATCAAAGGTAGATATTTAAATGTCATCAATCTCCTTTAAACCAAAGAGGGCCTTTGTTTTAAAAGGCAATCACTTTAAAACGAGGGGGGGTTATGCAATAACAACACCAGTGGGCCTACATCTTTTGTTCTCTTACGACTAAGAGGTGAATCATCTACCTTTGCAGCCAAGGAGGATGACAAAAATGGGTGTGACAGGGTTACGACATTGGCATGTGGAGACATAGGAGGCTTGCTACCTTTCAATCCTTTCGTTGCCAAAGGATGTTTCAATCTTAGGGCAACTATCACATCCGCATCTTCTTGCTCTTTGATGTATGCAAGAATTTTTGCATGTGCAAGCCCCTTTCCATCCACCCCTCCAAGAACTCTAATTCCATGGCCAACAACCCCACATAAATGATATTTTAACCCAGCTATGTGAGCTCATAAATTGGAGTTTGCACTTTGAACAAATCCAAACAACCCCCCCTCCACCTAGCAGTTGTTCAATCATCGTGACATACCTCCAAAGGGGCAAACATGGATCGTATTTCATAGGTATACCTTGACCCACAAAACTACCTGGTAAACAACTTTAACAATCCTTGTAGATACCTGGTAAACAATTTCAAAAAAAGAAACACATTATGAATGGCATTGAATTAAGTGTTTAATTAATGTTGGCAGCTAGACATTGAAAGAATGTTAAAAACTTTTTTAAATTTAGATGTTATATCAACAAAAAACTTAAACCAAGTTGTAAACTACAAACTAGTATTAACAAAGGGAAAAACACAAACTTACCTTGAATCACTTAGCCTCTTTGTTGCAAGTTCCATAATCTACTTGGCACTTGGATTAGCCCTCAACAATTGAAAATCTGAATATAAAAGAGCAAATGTGCAAAAAAAAGATAAGCAAGCAAATGTCAAGTAAATGTGTTTAATAAGAGTTTGGGGAGTGTATTTTAGGGTTAGGGATAGGTTTTAAAAGTAATTTTTGACTCTTTTTTTACCAATAAATAAATAACTATTTCTTGTACCCTAGTATATCTACAGATGCACCTGAGTATTGTTTTTCGTACCTAGGACGTCCTCCATGTACCAAGGCACGTACTCGTCCCGGTAAGTATTGTACTCGTACTTTTGCCCTTAAAGGGTGCCCAATAACCCGGATTTAGCAACACTCTGGTGTGATGATATTATTTTCCTAGCATGCACTCTTCATTACTATATAGTTCAAAATCTGGGAAAGAATATACTTTGTATGTGAACTAGAATATACTTGCAATTCAACATGCTTACAAACAACAGAGAGAATGGCCTTACTCCTCAACGGTATACCTCACTAAACAATTCACACGAATGGGGATATACTCTACCACTCGCCGACCACAATTGTTGGAATTGGCCTAACAACATTTACAAATGATCATTGAGCGAGGACATAAGTATCATTCATCAAGAAACATCAAATAAACATGGATTAGGACACACTCTAAGTCTGTACGCTCTCTCCTATGAATATAAGGACATACATAACTCTCCATAACAATCACAAACTATGCAAATAGGGACACGCTCAACTATTTGACAATCATAATAATGGAACGGCACCACACTATCTCATCTTCAGGAGGGCCTAGACCTCACCTAAATTGTTCCTCAAATTGGACAAGGCTTCATTGAATAGTTACGAAACAACAATAGTGGGACTGGGCCTCACTACGCTTCATCAATGGGATTTGGCCTCCCTCATCAATAATATCTCATATGCAAAAGGAGTATGGTCTTCATCATCACCTTCATTGGTGATCGTCGCCTTCGGCTTTGTAATCTTTTTTGCATTAGATTGCCACTAAAGTAATAATCCAATCTTTGAACTAGCAACAACCTCAATACTAGTAGTCGTTATCCTCCATCATCTTGTGGTCCTCCATCCTCATTCAGAACTCGTCTCACTCGGCCAAGTCAATCCTAAAGGTCCTGGGTGGACCACAATCCGCTCCATGAAGCTATCTACCAGTTCTAGCAAAAAAAATCCTCGTATTTATCACCTTCATGAGAATATAATTCCCCCTCAATAAAAAAAATTGCTAGGGTGTTAAGTACCACTGACAATGCACCCATACACCAAAAAAAATCAACTTAGGGGTTTTGATATATGGTTTTAAAGGCAATTTTTGCAGAATAGCAATTTTATCTTACAAGATGATGAGGGATGAAGCAAAACCCTTTTGCCACAAGGTTTAGAATATAATATTACACAAATTGGCAAGTTTTTGTCAAGGTCCATCACCTAGATAAAAAGTTATGAATTTGATAGAATCTCCAAGCCAGATTTTAAGGTCAATTAAATATTAAAACCTTTAGGAGCTGGAGTGGAACGCTTCTAGGGGATGATTTATAACAATGTTTGGCTTATGCTGACAAATTTTCGTCATAAAATTCGACCCAGATAGTCAGATATGAAATTTATACGATCTGGTCAGCCTAAGAGTGAAATATTTTATCATGCAAAATATATAAAACTTTATCAGGCTTTTCTTTCAAGTTCAAAACTAAATTAACCCTAATGTAAAATGTAGCCCTAAAATTTTATAGAACATAAGACTTCATATTATAGCTTTATCTGGGCGCTTCATTTGGGTTGAGCACTATTCTTTCCTCTACTGTGGTTCTTTGCCTTTGTGAACCAGCAATTTCTCCTCCTCTCCAGATCATTGAAGTTTAATCCATGTTGTGTTTCTTCTTTTAACATGCTTCTTAGGTGCCATTCCTTTGCTGTTGCACCTTTTCTGTGTAATTTTTGGGCTGTGCTATATGCTTCATTTCCATTGGGTGCCTTCAAGCTGCAGACAATCAATGCCTTCCACGCCTTCCAAAGCAGCAATTAAACACTCTGTTAAAATGCCTTTTTCAGGAATAATTAAGGTGCTGAAGCATTCCTTTATGATGTTGTTTATTTATTTATTTTTATTTCGAAACACCTTGACACAGCCAATGAAAACACCTTTTCCTTCACAAGGTTCTTAGTTCTTCAATTTCAGCACCTCTTCGTGCTTTTGCTTGTATGGTTTCTTTTTACACAAGTGCTGCTCCTTTGATCTGAAATGTGAATGCTTTACTCTGTTATAATGCCTTTTTCAGGAATACTTAAGGTGCTGAAGCATTAGTTTAGGATGCTGTTTATTTATTTATTTATTTTGGAAACACCTTGACACAGCCAATGATAACACCTTTTCCTTCACACACTTCTTAGGTCTTCAATTTCAGCACCTCTTCATGCAGGGTTATGAAAACAGAATTTAATTGTTTAATAAGGTGTCCCAAGGGCCAAAACTGTCCACACTTAACACCTCTTCGTGCTTTTGCTTGCATGGTTTCTTTTACACAGGTCCTGCTCCTTTGATCTGAAATGTGAATGCCTTGCCTTTCACAATTTATCCACACAATTCTTTGCTCTCTATGGTAAATGGTGCAGGAGCATCCAGGTTCACTTGTAATCTTGTTTCTCCCAAAAACACGATTAGGAAAATAAGTCTAGCATTATGCAAGTTTTGTTCGTGCCAAGTCTTTGTTGTTCTGTTTAACACAAGTATTGTTCTACGCCTGTCTTGTAAATGAGCGTGCAGCCTGCAAATGCTCAAGAGTTACTCGTAATGTTTTGCGCAATTTAATAGCACGGAAGTATTTGTTGTTGTTTGCACCTACCTTGGTAATGCGCTTATGTTTGTAACTGTTCTATGGAAATCTATAGACACACGCAAGTGTCATGTAATAGTTCATAGTTATTTCATGATTTGTGGCATATTCAAAGGAGCAAACAAGGTTTATGGTATCTTCTACAAGTCTAGAACATCTTTCAAGAAATAGCCAAGCATGTATTTCAGTAAGCGCAACGTAGAAGCGTATGTTTCCAACAGAGTTCGTGAGGCAGGAAATCACCATTTGTGTGCATGACATCACAAGGAACACTCTCAAAGGCTTACATTTTCATTATGAGTTCATCCCAATGAAATGCATCTAGTATTGAAACCACTGAGGTCATTAGAGCTATATTGCAATAACACATAAGGATTCATTTGAGGAGCCATTGTGCAGTCTTATGCACAAGGGCATATTGTGGCACATAACTTTCAGAATTTCAAAAACTCAACATTGTTCGATGGAAGTCGACATGAGTTCACCTAACTCATAATAATAGTCATTGAGCTGACTCATTGTGTATCAAGTTGTGTTATCAGTTGGGTCCTATTCTTACATAGGGAATTGGGATGTATCTAATGTCATTATGGATCACTTGTTTCAGAAGCAATTTGTAAGGCGGGTCTTTTGTCTATACAAGCATGCCATTGTATCTGTGTTAGGGATGATTCCCGTGCAAGCTAGAGCTATATTTGGACTAGTCAGTTCGGTATTTTGTAAGCTATACTTGCAAAGACTATGAGTTAGCAAGCAAAGATCTATGGATCTACAATGTGCTTTCAGTCTCAATTTGTGAGATCGCTATAAAATTTGTTGTATTTGACTTTGTGTGGATCAATAAAAGTTCTATGAGTTCCATTACATTGTGTTGTGTGTTGCATTTATGCATAATTTTGTTGAGTATTTTGAGGACTTGTGGTATAAGGCATCCTTAATTGAGACCCCTAACTAACTACATCAATTGGTATCAGAGCAAAGGTTCTATTCCTTGCAAGTTTAAAGTTGAGTGTATTTTATCTCTAAGTATTCATTTTGGTACTTTTACATCATTTGCGTATCATTTGGTGTGAGCAGAAAGTAATTGAAGACATCTTCTAGTGAAAGTTGGAAAGGTGTAGAAGATTGTTCAAGTTGGTACTCAAACATAATTGCAAGCATCTTCTAACAAATGAGTTGGATAAGAAGGTGTAAAGGAGATCAACACAAAGGAACTCTTTTCTGAAGAAATGGCAAACAAAGGAGATAGCAATGCAAGAGTACCAAGAGGGGGGTTAATTGTGGAAGAGCACCTAGACTTGCAGATCTAACAAGTTTGATGAGAGATATGCAAGCTCATCTAGAAGCTATGGAGAAGGTTTGCAATGACAAGAGTGATGTTTTGTAGATGATGCAAGTGATACTTAATCACAGGAGAAGCGCCTAAGAAATTGAAGAAGAAGAGGTTGAAGAACATGAAGCAAATTTCTTGAAAGTTGTCACAAGAATGTCAAGTAAACCTAAGTTGGATATTCCTAGTTACTGTGGAGTGTTGAATCTTGAAGAACTCAATGACTGGATAGTTGAGTATGGAAAAATTCCTTGAGTATGAAGACTTGGAAGATCTAAGGCGAGTCAAATTCGTTGGAGCAAAATTGAAAGGTCACATATCTCTTTGGTGGGAACATGTACAAGCTAAGAGATTGCACAAAGCTAAGGAAAAGATCAAGACTTGGAATAGATTTGTTGTGAAATTGAAAGTAAAATTTCAGTTTGAAAGATTATCATGAGTCTGTTTAAGAATCTCCAAAATTTGTGACAAAGGGATCTGAGTGTAAGTGATTACATGGAGGAATTTTACAAGCTAAATATTAGAGTTGGTCATGTTGAGGATGACACATAAAGGTTTTTTGCATTATATGAATGGATTGTACATGGCAATTCAAGATGAGTTCGGGATGATAAGAATACATTTTGTTGAAGAAGCCTATCAGTGTGTGTTGAAGGCAAAGGTGAAAAGCTAGTGCAAGCAACAAAGCACAACGTGAGGAAAATGCAAGTGTCGCGTGTGGTCATGGACAAGGTAGAACTAGAGGAACATCTATGCAAGGAGATGTAAGTACTTCATATTGCAATGATGGAGTGCAAAGAGAAGAGGCAATTCCAGAGCAAGAGGTCGAGGTTGATGGACTTGGATTCACTAGCACATGTTTCAAATGTGGTGAAGTGGGACATAGAGCATTTGAGTGTCCACATGCACATTTTGATGGTGGTAGAAATGTGAGTGCACATATCGCACAAGCGGATGAAGAAAGTGTTGCAACAATGCATCACACCAATGAACCTGAAATTGGAGAAGCACTCATGATGAAGAGGGTGTTGCTGAAACCTGCGAAAGGAGGAGAATAGTCCTCACAAAGGAAAAAAGAACAATTTGTAATGTAGGAGGTAAGTGTTAGTAAGTTAATCATAGACAGTGGCAATACTGATAACATTGTTTCGCAAGAAATGGTGGATAAATGAAATTGAAGAGGATAGCACTTCAGAATCCATATAAAGTTTCATGGTTGTTGGAAGGTCATCAGATTATGGGAATGAGCAATGCTTAGTGAATTTCCAAATTGGTGCATACAGAGATGAGGTTATGTGTGACATCATGCTTATGGATGCTTGTCATATTTTGCTTGGAAGGCCTTGGCAGTTTGTCATACATGAGGGCACAACAAATACATACAATACATAAGTGGCGAAAAATGGAGTGACACATACTTTGAATACATTGAAGGATAAGTGTGAGGAAGTAGAAACTAATTCTAAGGTTATGTTGATGTGGGGAAAACAATTCCTGAGTGAGGTGAAAGAATGTGATTATTTTGCTCTTGTAGCAAATCCTATGTAGTACAGTTGGTCTTACACAAGTTGAAGGCGAGGAAGAGATACTTCTGCAAAGTAAATGACTTGATTGGTGAGTTTACAAAAATGTTTTTAACGATCTATCAAAGGGATTACCATTGATGAGGAGCATTTGTCATCAAATAGATTTGATTTTAGGATATAATCGACCAAATAAAGCGGCATACAGGTTGACACCACAAGAAGAATGCAAAGGTCTAGAAACAAGTTCAAGAGTTATTAGAAAAAGGATTGATTTGCGAAAGCTTGAGCCCATGTGCAATACCAACGATATTAGTGCCAAAGAAGAATGGTGAATAGAGGACATGCACAAATAACAGGGCAATAAACAAGATCACAATCTAATATAGGTTTTCATTGTATCTGATGGATGATTTGATGGATTGTTTAAGCAATATGAAGAGGTATTTCTCAAAGATCGATATTAGGAGCGGATATCACCAGGTTCACATAAGGGAAGGCGATGAATGGAAAACGACATCAAAACACAAGAGACTTTATGAATGGTTGGTTATGCCATTTGGGTTGACAAATGTATTGAGTATATTCATGTGTTTGATGAATGAAGTCTTGAAACCATATTTGGGTAAGTTTGTGATTGTCTTTTTAGATGATATTTTGATTTTCAGCAAGTCAAGAGAAGAACATTTGCAATATTTGCATCAAGTGTTGATGAGATTGTGAGATGAGAACGTTGCGCACGTAAACCTAATGAAATGCAATTTTTTGAAGGAACAATTAGTATACTTAGGCTTTGTGATTTCTCAAAAAGCTTTGAAAATGGGTCCAAAAAAGTTGTGCATAATAGTTGATTGTTTGTCACCGAGGAGAACTTTTGAAGTGTGATGCTTTCATAGTTTATCAAGCTTTTATCGTAATTCTATCATAAATTTCAATGGAATATGTATAACAATTATAGATGCAATGCACAAGTAAAAGAAAGAATTTTTGTGGATAGCAGAAGTAGAGCACAATTTCCAGCAGTTGAAGAAGAAAGAGACAGAGCAGCCAATGTTGGCATTAACAGACTTCAATAATGTGTTTCAATGTTACACGTTCTACAACAATTTTTCGAAACAACACTATGGCATATATGCAGTTAAAGCATGTTGTTGTTCCCATGCATACAGATGCATGAAAACTTCCAAAGAAAATATTGAAAAGGGTGCTATTTATTGTGAAGCGAGATCCGGGAAACATGTATTTGGGAACCATCTACGTTGGGAAAACAGTAGATTAATGGTGGCCCACTCATCTCAATAATTTTACCCCAAAAAATTAAGAATTGCGGAGATGGAAAGGATCACATTGTCGATTTGCCACCAAATGTTTGCAATTTTACAGAAGTGAAATAGTGGAGTTGATTAACATAGATACCTAATACTCTGGGAGGGGGGGTGCAGGGATGGGAAGCGGATATTCTCCCATCAAAATGCATCTATGCCCATCCATTAGACATCAATGGCCATCGTGCATCCTCCTATGAATCCCCCACATCCGCATGAAATGGTGAACATAAGACTTCGAGAATATTTTTCAAATATTTGTTGAAAAACAATATGTTTTCAACAAATTTTGTGGAATTGCAATCAACTGTTCAGTGATTTGAATTTGCAACCTCTCATTCATGATTACAAAGCTTTCAAACCTGCAGAAACACAAATGAGGGTAATCGAATCATATGGTAAATATTTGAAAGCAAATCTGTTTTGATGACTTTTTGACTGACCAACTTCTGACAAAATGTCAGACTGATGGTATGCATGGATGGTATGTATCGTAGCCAGTTCATTTTGTTGGGAGGGTAGCTCTTGCCTGTGGGGGATGTAGAGTCGGGCTTCCGGGATATTTCCCACATTTTGGGGGTGGCAGGGAGATGGCTGGGGGAGGACTATAGAAACAATAAAAGATATTAGAAAATACAAATAAATTACAAAAATAACTTCAACAAACTACTTTATGAAAATGTAAGAAAAATACTTGTTATCATTGACTTATTGGGTCAAACGTTATTTGCCATTTCATCTAGACTGATTTTATATGTCAAAGGATTCGTAAAAAAAATAGAATGGAAATTTCGAAAGGTTAAGAGTTGTTTGTTTACTATGGATTTTAGTTATTTTATTAAAGCTATTAACTAGTTCCATGGAAGTTAAACCCTTGGTTTGAGCCATTCATTAGTGGCCGCGAATTTCTACATTACATTTAAGCTGGAATCCTTCATTGAGCACTTTTGTGGGCCTGGATTGCAGCTTGACCTTGGTACCGCTAGTATGCTTCTCTAGCTGAAAATTTAAACACTAGAGAACTGCATGCCTTCCTTTCAGTTAAAGATAAGAGTCATATTAGGAATATAGTGTGTATTCCTTGCTCATTTGTTACACACCTGCCATTTCAAGTCTAGCCAGATGTGAATGGGTTTCAAATGTTTTTATTTTTTAGTAATTCTTTTTTGGGGTACTGCAGACTTTGGATGCCACGGGGAACGTCAAAACATCCCCGCGACATTCCTCAAATGTCTCAGGGACATCACTGCATCCCCAACAACTTCCCTAATGATCCATGGAACTAGGGTAATCTAGGAAAGGTCGCAAGAAATCTAGGGGCGTCCCCTTTTTAAGTTTCATCACCATCCCCATCCCCATCCCCAAGTCCCCCGAAACATCCCAAATGGTTGGGAAACGTGGAGGATGCATCCCCGCATAACACAGTTGTTTATTAGGTCCTTTGTTATTTAGTTGCTTTTCGAGTTAAATGTAAGGAATTGTAAGCTTTTTATCAATTATCGATTTTCCTTGATTTTTTATTAACAATTTCTATTTACATGTTTTTCATGATTAATTGTCATTCACAATCGGAGTAGATTAAATATTGTATTTTACTAATGGCAAGTGGGAGCAGGGAGTTGGCAAGCGGGAGCAAGGAGATGGCGAGTGGGCGCAGGGAGATGCCGAGTAGGCCTAGTGAGATGGCGAGCGAATGCAGGGGGTTGGCAAGCGAGCACAAGGTACTAGTGAATGAGAATGGTGCTGACAAGCAGCACAATGCTACTGGAAGAGATGGCTTATGCGTAAGCAGATCTGCAAAGGGCAACAAATCTGGTCAACGTCGAAGAAATGATCAGAATCTTTAAGACTCGACAAGGGCATGGTTAGGCACTACAAAAGATTTGATGTAAAACTCTTCAACTATGGAGAAGACAGTCACTCCAACAGACGGCTTGGACATGGATTATGCAGGGTGCCCTAATGTGAGCAACCCGTATCACAATTGTGGCAATTTCTGCCCGCAAAAGATCATTCAAAACCACCTCCTTTCTTCCCCATCATTGGTCCAGCGCTCCCCTTGCATGAACAACAGCAACATTGCGGAGGAAAGGGCTCATGGCGATTCTTATGAACTTGATTTGAATAAATCGTCATCTAGTTCAGGTCAGGATAAGGCGCCAACCCTAGTATCCTTTGGAAATGTCTTCGTTGTCTTCTCCAAGAAACCTCATAAAATGGCTATTAGTGATGACACCTCCCTGTTATGGAAAATGAAATGGGCAACAGATCGTTGATTTTTTGGTTCATGAGGATGAGACCATCTACGAACAAATTCGGCTCATGTGTGCAATCCACCTAGCACAAGCTATCTGAGCCATCAATAACTTTGTTAGGCAATGGTTTTAACTTTTATCTTGGCTCAATTTTCTTCCGAGGAAGATAGAGACTATGTTTGGAATAATGGCTCATAGCTTTATGAGAAACGTGGGGTTTTTATGATTCCGTGGAGCTGTTTTTTATCCTGCCACAGAGGTTATTCCTCTGGTACTTGTTTTTTCGCTTTATAATTTGCCTCCCATGTTGAGAGATCCTTGCTTGCTCCAGCAGATGATTTCCCATATTGACCGAACCACTAAGATTGATGACGATCCAGTCTTGGCACACAGAACTTTGTGAGGATCTATGCCAGAGTGGACATCTCTAAGCACATATACTCATTCCATCAAGGTGGTGTCTTCAACAGGCATTTGGGTTTAATTTTTGAACTATGAAGGACTTCCTTTTCACTACTTCAGATGTAACCAACTTGGGCATTATTTGGCAGGCTGCTCCTCCAAGGTCCCCATGGGCACTAGGGGGTCTAAACTCTTGATTTGGAAAAAGAAGGATATGTATTCCAATTCGATTTCGGGGCTGAACAATCAGCAAATTTCCACTGGGGAGCAACTCTCTACCCCTACGAACAACAGCAAACCCCTTGCACCTTTGCAGGTCCTCCTTAGATTTGCAGACCAAACAGTTCTGCTTCCTGCTGTGTGTTGAAAGACGTTGACTCCGTGAGCCCTGAGTCCCAGCTTGAAGCTATGGAGGGCATTTCAGCACCTTTAGAAGGCTCTTTAATCCATGTGCAAACTCCAACAGAGGCAGTTTTTCCTTCCTATCTTTATGGCTATAAGGTAAATGCAGCTTTTATGGGTATCTTCAGGTCTGAAGACCAGTTAGAAGAATCTATAAAAAGGTAAGTTGCCTCATTGACAGAAAGTATTGACCTTCAGCAGCACAAAAATGTTCTGAGTGATTTAATTTAAATTGAATTAAATCTAATTTCAGAGTAACTACTGTAATGAATGATATACAAGTGATAAAATACAGTAATAAACAAGCAACAAGCATGCAATAATATGAAACCCTAAGCAAGAGAGAGAGAGAAGGTGACTTAGCTGATTTCGCACAATCTAGAGATGATCTGGGTAGGAGAACTATTGAAACGGACTGGAAGTAGTGTCGTCGAGACTCACTGAAGGTTCTGGAACTCAGAAATGTGCAAGACAAAAGCACCCACGGGAGGACAAGGGCGCCTGGGTGCTAATGACTGATCTGGGCGCTAGTGTCCAGTCAAGTGCTTAGTTTCTGTCTTTTTCTGTGTAGGAGTTTCGTTGTTAGTTTCCTTTTGTCACTCTAGTTTCGCTCCTAGATCACTAATTGTACCTGTAACCTACAAAACAGTTGTCTACCTACACATGTCCACAAACCACATCAAATATAATAAAAAAGATGCAGAATGTCAAGTCGAACTGACCCCGACGGTCACCAGAAGAGTGAATTTAGTACCGAGCGTTGCACTACATTTCAAACTCCGTATAGTTTTGTACGAATGCATGCCCTAGGTTGCCCTTGTGCAAGTTGCACAGTGATAGCGGGCTACATCTAGAATGTAGCAATGTATAGAATGTGTGTGATGGAATAAAATGAACTTCCCCCCTCCTATGTTGTGTATGCAGAGTGATGCAGCCCTTGTACCTTGTATGAGGGTGCTAGATGAATGCCTTTGAAGTGCTCTTGTGCCTTTGGATGCAAGCTTAGGTAATGATAGGTAATGCTTAGTGCTTGGCCCCTTATTTGAGTGCAATAACCTAAGTATATATATGATTCCCTTGTTTGAATTTCGTAATTGACAAATGAAAAGTCGACCCAAAGTACTAAAAGATGCCCAAGAAGTGAAAGAGACCCAAAAGGGTGAGAAAAGAAAAGAGAGGATCAGGAGCACCCAGGCGCTTTTGTCCTAAATGGGCGCTAGTGTCCAAGGCCATAAAAGATAAATCAGTCAAATACCGACAAGGTCAATAAAAGTATAAGAGACAAAGCAAAAAGGCCCAAAAGACGTTGTCAACCACTAGTATTCTTGCTTAGGAATCATGTATATATTAGTATGCTTTAGGACCTAGAAATGTACTCAAGTGCATAGATTTTGTGTCTACACTAGGAGGGATGGCACCAAACAGAGGAAAGGGGAAAAGGGCGAATTTAAGTTCTAAAAAACACAATCAAGCTGCTTGCATAGATGAAGGGCATGATTCCTAGACTGCCAGGTTACGGGTACAGGTACAGGTTCGGTAAGCTGAAACAGCATTTTTTTAAATCCCCGGGTACGATACGCTGCGGGTACGTTCATACAATATATTTTTAAAAATTAAAAAATAAAAATATATATAAAAATGCAACCCATGGGTTTACCATTCGTGTATATCCACTCTTTGACTACGTTGGGTCCAATGCAAGACCCCAGAAACCTGCATATCAGCACCAATTTCTTTCACATAACATGGCCTTTGTTCCACCTCTTCAGGGCAGTGAGCATTGAGAGGTACATTTTGGAAACATACCTTGGACCCCAAGTTTTGAAAAAAAACAATTTAAAAATAAATAAATAAATACAAATTCAGGCTGGTACGTTTTGGAAACGTACCTGCAGGTCCCGGGTACACATTTTCCGTACCCGAGACCTGCAGGTACGTTTCCAAAACGTACCAGCAGCGTACCCATACCCATACTCGTACCGGGTACGTTTCTGACCCAGTACGGGCGAGTCCTATACGTTTCCCTGCAGTCTAGCATGATTCGGTGACAAATTGGTATCACGATGATTTAGCTTCGATGGAACCCCGTTCCCTTCCTCCGACTAAGGTTCTCTTATCTAAACTAAATTGTGGTGGCTCGAATCGCAGAGGAAGAAAAACATAAGCAGAGAGATTGCATATGGAAGCCATGAATGCTATTGATGATGGTTCACAATGGAAATTGGACTCCTTTCTTTCCCAGAAAGAAAGAAGAGCTTGTTTGAAAGGAGGGGCCTGTTGATGGCTAGAAAATAGCTATGACAGCTAGATGATATCTAATCAGACCTGGTTTCATATCCCTTTCGGTTATTAGATCAATTCTTGACGAACATTTTGAAGCCCACCCTAAGCACTGTGTGCTTTTGATCCAAGTCTTGATCTGTTGTAATCATCTTCTTGATTTTTTTCTTGATTATTCTTACCAGGAAAGGGAACCCTATTTACAGATCAAAAAAATTTGTCATTCACAATTAATTCAACGGTGGAATTAATATCATAAAGGATAAGCGAAGAATTAACATCCTCTGAAAACCAATGGCCAAGGGTTGAAACCTGGATCCAAAAATAGGAAAAGAAGTACCCATCTAATGGCCCAACAATCAACCAGATGTAAAATGTCTTGGACCGGGTAGAACAGTGGAATAATAGTCCAACATGCAAGAGAATCTTTGAGGTTCTCTAAGAGTAGCCATGTTTATTATGTTAATTCTACCAGTCCCTATTTAAAAAGAAGTTATTATTTTCTGGAGCGCATCAACGTCCCCTATCTTTTCCTTCAGGTGGCACTAGGTATATGCATATTGTATACAGAGACATTGTAAAGCCAAACATTTAGTTTTGGTTTTAACAATGTTTGAGTTTTTTATTTTAGTGTCAGGATTCAGCATTCAAATGCCATACTACACTCGGTTTACTGCTATTCCTTTGAGTAGCAAAATTCAATATGTTTAAAGAGTGGCACAACATGTGATACTTTATCCTCAAAACACCAAACTTGAGTTTATCCCTACTCATCAAACCTATTACTCATTGATCGACCAGTAAATCCTAAAAAAGAAACTGCAATAAACCAACCTCTAGGGGTGGATGGCTCACCAGTTGGCAGCATGGTGTATACTGTGAGTCAACATGCGCACCACATAGGGCACTAGATCGCCTTGTATAGTCGCATTTTCAATAGAAAATTGTTGGAGGATCAATCTACACTCCAAAAACTTCTCAAATATGCAAAGGAGCACTGGCTCAGTGGTTGAGCACCCGTAGGTTTACCTAGGAGGTATTAAGTTAAAGTACTAGCCAGTCCATGCATTTTCAACATGTCATAGAAGTCAGGCTAGATGTGTTCAAGCAGTGTGTGGCTTAAGAGGGGGAGGTTGAGGATTGACCCCCACTCCAAAATGACAAGACTTGGTAGCTCAGTGGAATAGAACCTAAAGCGGTGCATCTGGGAGGCCTTAGGACCAAGTCCTAGCTGATCCATGGTTTTCAGCATAAATTTGTTACAAAAGTATCTGCCAGTGCATTTTTTAGCAACTTTAAATCCTATGGATAATAGGAAAGAAAAAAAAAATTGCTGGCTACACAAAGCTTTCTACTGTTTGCAGGGCTGGGGTGATTCCTTGCAAAGTTAAATGTGATTCTCGGGCGTCCAGAACCACATGGTCTCCAACTTTTTTTGTCAATGTCTGAAATTTGAACTCGAGCACACTAATAAGCATGGTTGTCATTTGAGCTCTGTGCCCCAACAGCTCAACATTGAAAATAAACAATTTAGAAAGTCAAAATAAGGTTCTGAAACCCAAACCTGGGCATTTCAAACTTGTAAATAAAAACTGTGCCACTTTCATCAAACAGAGAAAAATCAAGAGGTGCACAGCTGATAAGAAAGATTGTTAATTGGGATTAGCTAAAGTGTAATGCAACAGGACATTCCTAATGGAACCCCAGGTTCAAATCACTGGAAAGATATATTCATACATTAGAAATGAGGAATATAATGGATCCAAATCTGGGTGTGGCTCTTATACACAGAAAAGGCCAGATGCAAATTCTAGGTGAATTTAACCAAATAGATATCCCTAAGTCATGGAATCTAAGCTCGAGGCATGCTCCCACTGTGGTTGAAACGGCCACAGTTTGACCTAAATAGATATACACAAAAAAATGGAAAATTAAATCTTGGAAAACAACAGCTACTAGACATGCAAAAAATGGGGATAGAAATTGACGCCAGAATCACCAAAAATTACCAAAAATCAGATCAAAACATGGCCTGATTCAGACCAAGTCATGCAAAGGCATGGAAAAATTGGTTCTTCAAATTTAGGACGCTTTTAAATTATTTAAGAGAAGAATTTTTGTCCAGCTGGAGCAACTTTGGATTTTTGCAAATTACAATTAGAACTAACATACCTCATCCTAACAAACCCTAGCATTAGTCATTTAATGGGATGAGCTTAAATGGTAAACAGAAATGAGCTTTCAAAGTGGAGGCATGACTTCAAATCCAAGAGACGTCATAAAATATTGGGCCTGGGTAAAATACCAAAGTAACAGAAAACAGCAAAACCCACAAGTAATCATCAACCGGAATCAAATCACATGCCATTCTGACCCAATGCACTGTATGGCAGTGTATCAAGGATTCAGTAAGCTCGTCAACAATAACTTGTGAGTAATTCGAGTCTTTCAATATCTTGAGATTAATTCACAAGTTTTTCAATCAATTTATTTTGGCTTTTCAATCAATTGATGATTATTTTTGCTAAGCCATGTCAATGCCGTGTAAATGGATTACAACAATGTAAAACACTACATCCAAACACGATGGGGGCAACATAACCCAATATTTAAGGTGGGGTAGATGCTCCAGAGGACAAAGCCAGGTGCATGTCCAAAGTGACTTTGACCAAAGAGCAAAGGTTAAATTTGATGGCCGTAAGGCTGAGTTCACTCGTTTTTTTTTGCCGTAAAATATGGTCAACATGTTTTGAAGACTGTATCACAAGCAGGGAGGAGGAATTTTGAGCAGGATGTCAAAAATTCAACGGAATTATAATAAATACATACTTAGTCTTTGATGTTTCTTTCTTTTAGAATGATCTATTTAGCATCCGAAGGGAAAAGTTAAATAAATAACCATCCCAAAAAGATAACCCCTCGGTCGTGGCGTCTAAACCGAAGACTAATTTTCTTTTGAAATACCAAACAAAAAGACAACGCAAAAAAAAAAACCTAGCATTCAATTACGAGATGTAAACCGCTGGTGCGCCATGATTCATCAACAATGAACAGTCATACCAACCGATTCGATTGCAGAATTCACATGCGATATGAAAAAAGGACACCTAAAAATTTAGACGGTTTCATTCAATTTCTAAGAAAATAAAATGTGCGTAGGTACTTACAGAGAAAAGACGCATTTAGTGACCTCGTCGCCCTGCGACAAACATTTTTCAGGATTAGGGTCCGTCTTCTTGCAGCAGAGGAATGCCTTGTTCTCAGCTCGGCATTTTGTGGATATATGCTTTGAAGCAGCCAACAGTACTGCCGATGTTGCCACGGGAGCTTCCACTGTATTCACGCTGGTCATCTTCTAGTACACTGTTATCCTTCTATTTCAATTCCTCTGTTATATGCAGATGAAATTTTGTAATATACCTATTAGCAGTAGACATATATCTTGAGAACCAGTGTTCTTTAGGTTTCCAGAACCGTCCTAGATATCATATTCTCGGCCTTTTTTCCAGCTTTTTAACCCTTTACCTCCCTAAAATAAAATGAAATGGTTTTCATTACGTGGGTGAGTAGGCATAATGTATTCTCCCCCATAGAATGCACTATCATACATAAAACTACCCATAAACGTATCAAAGATACATGCATACATGGGTGGACCCGCACGTTAGCATTCAAATCACAAGTTTATTGTTTTTTGAATATATTCGATTGAAATCAAATGGTTGCATGTACTAGGTGCTAGGCAGGTTCGTAGGGACGTGCGCTAATAACAAGGAGGTCGTAGGTTCGATCACTGGTTCGAATCGCCTTGGACACTATAAGCAATTTTACACAGCAACCAAAGTCGCAAAAAAAAAAAACGAAGTGTTGAATTGCCTACCGTGGCAAGCGGATGTGCATGGTGGTCGCATGGTACATTTTATGGTTGGTTTTATGCATGGTGGTGCATTATGTGGGGAGAATAACCTCCCCCTGCAGGATAAGGGGTCTACAGGACTACCAATTACATAAATTGTTTTCCTTGTTCAAAGATTGTTAGGTCCCTCGTATCCTTTGAGAGGGTGATTATTTTGTGTTAATTTGAGTTAACAATATCAAAAAAAAAAAAATGGTTCTTTGTTCTTATGGACTGAATAAGGTTATGTAATGTCCATTTTTCCCACCTAAGAGCTGATATTTGGTCTTCTTGTCATTCCTTCTCTGTGGCAAAGAAGAAAAATGGAGGAGAAAAACCTTGTAATGCCCAAATTTTCAACACCAAAATATAACAGTAAAATTATCCGAATAAAATTTTTTCTCTTTAAATGCTCGCTACACAACAACCCACATGGGCTCCAATAGAGAAACTTAACATCACATAAGACAATTACACAAAACATCGACCCACATAGACAACATAATAACACCATATACACGTCAATGCCACACTTTCCCTAATGAACAAATACTAGCAATGACCCAACCACAAAAGGGACCCAAGGATTGGCAAATCCACAACACATCATTATCATGGTTACATCTTAGTTACGATTAAAATTTCAAGAGCATTTAATATGCAAGGATAACTTCTCTTTTTTCCACCTACATATTCTTAATTTTATTTAACAGTCAACTTACAATATGAACACTTAATTTGGCTCTTTCTTCCTTGCAATAATCTTCATAACTAAATAATTATTTTCCACATTTCAAAACGCATACAAAATTCCTAATATTATCGTTCTTATGTTAAGGTTCTGCTTCTCAAACATTTATTCGATGTTTAAATTTTACCCTTGTTACACAAGGGGAACTAATGTGAAGTCTGGGAAGAAATATTAGGATTTAAAGGAGATTTAGATTCAAGATACCTCTTCCCATAAACATCCTTCCATCACGGTACCTTTATTTTCTTGGTATAGTTGATATAGTTCAATAACTTGTTTGAATCCATTCAACATTTTCACATCATGACATTTAATTTATATATTTAAGAGCTTATGTTTGCTCAAAAGTTTGATCTCACCAAGAGCAATTCATATTTATTTTCAACAACATGAAAATGTCTAGTTAAGTTATAAGGACTTTGAGTATGACAGTATTCCTACCCCAAATTTTGATTTACTCTTATACTCTTTACACTTGTGTCATACGTTAGTCTCACTATTGACATTGTTTTAGAACAACTGTAATTCAATTAACACATAATTTACACTTAAGGATTCAAGACTATAAGGAGTGGTGACCCTACACAAAACATCTCATTTCATCACTCTTAAATACTCAAGTATTAAATACATATAACGTCTTGATTTTTGGAAGCTACTATGATAACCTCTTTTCATGATGTTGTAACTGTGGAAATGAGGATAATTATGTTAAGATATATCTTTTAATCTTAAAAATAATGTGTTATTGATATGAACCCTTGTTTACTGTAACTTGTTTACTTGGGACGAAGGTCATTATAACTTGTGTTTTGCAAAGTGTGAAAAAACAGACTTTCTTTTGCATTTGATGAACTCATATTGTTGTTGACAGCACACCTTGAATCAATTCCATTGATCCAAGGTATGTTGTGGCCTTCTTTGTGATCACTTTGTCGATTTACTTTCTAATTAGAACGAAGTCTGGAACCAGACTGAAGGTCGTTATAAATGTTACAGAACCTGGTTACAGGTATAATTATTCGGTACCATGTTGCCAATGGAAAGGTTCAATTTCTGAACTACATACACATAGTAACACCGGAGAGCGTAATGCAGGAGTTTTGGTACAAGCGAACAAAGTATAGATATGTCGAGCATGGAACAAACGTCCTGCATTATGCTGGATATGAACGTAAGTTGGTAAACTTACTAAAAGAACCCATTAATTAAAATACTACGGCTACGTTTTAACCTATAACTATGTTTTAGCCTATAACCTAACTACTACCCTATGTGGATTTTAAATTAAATGGGATGTAAATTATTGCAAATCCTAATGACTTGCGACCTAGGTGGAAAACCTAGCTATGGACAATACAACCTAAACTAATGCTAACCCTAAAGGGGGGACTTGTGGATACATGCTGATAAGCGGATAAGAAGGGAAGGTTTGAAATTTAATAAGGGACATTAAATGATGTCCTTGAAGTTTTAAACGCCAAGTTTGGAGGGAACATGGGAAGTTGGAGATATCCAACTAGCAATGTAGCTAAGAAGGAAATTACATGCAAAAATTTAAAGGTGGAACTCGCCAAACCTGAGTCGGTGGTGGCGTGGAGATAGAGGAAAAAGCAATGCATTCAATGTATTTATTGATCTCAGTCTTGGTGACCAGCTCGCCTTGGAAAGGGGAAAGAGGAATTTTTGGTGGTTATTGTTGTTCATTCGGGTTTTGAGTTTTGCTCTGCATTTATTTTATGGTTCTTTCGAACCTGCAACTATTCTGGTCATTGTTGTTGTTGTTTTGATTACCCACGGCTATTTTTGAGCCTGTGGGAGTAAGAAGGTCGTTGGGGAAAACTTGTTGTTTGTCGCCATGGAAAAGAATAATTCCTGAGGGCATGGACGCGGTTTTCTTCAAGCCACAAGAAGTTTACAGGCATGTTGAGCTCTTCTCTTTAAACCGTTTTGCTCTTTGTTAAGCGTCTTCATTAAAAGAACTCTGTTCTTTTATTGGATGTTTTTGTAAAATGAAAATGTTGATATGTTGATGAGATTTCTGGGTTGAGTTGCCTTTTTGAGAATAAATATGAATTGGGTGTTTTCTTTACTAGGAGGGTAATGAGATGAAATCTATCCTTGCTGTTTGAATTTTTACAGTAATGGGTATTCGGTTTTATCTCCCATTATGGGTTTGATTTGATGGAAGTAACAGTGATGTGTAGATTGTTTTATGAGTTGTGTGCGTGTAAATGGTTTTGAAAAACCGTGAGAATGCTTGATGGAACTATTTGTGTGAGTTGTTTTCTGGTCGTATTACAGTGCATAGAATAAGAATTCTTTGGGACAGTGAATTTATTTCATCGTTTACCCTTGCGTGATTTAAAAACGATTGAATGTCCTCCTGTATTTTGGTTTGAAATCCTGAATGATTTTTAGGAATGATTTACTTAAATCTGGAACAGAGTATCCTGGTTATCTGTTGGATGGAATAGAGCTTATCATTTTATTCTTGTTGAACTCTTTTGAATTCGATGATGAATTTATATATTATATATATATATATATATATATATATATATAACTGCAGTCTAAACTTCTTTGTTGTTTTCATTAAAACTGAACTGAAGTTGATTTCTTACTCTGGTGTTTGAAAAATGATTCCTTTTATTATTATGATAAAAAAACATGATTTTGTTGTTTGAACATTCTTGCTTGTTTCAGACCTAGCTGGAATGTTCGTTTTTGGTGAATAATTATGGTTATATAGCTAGTACATTCTTGCTTGCTTTCAGACCTAGGATGGAAATGTTCGTTTTGGTGAATAATTATTGAAAACAATTTTAATTGAAAGATGTCAGTTGTTTTGATATACTTGCGGAATCAGATGCAAATGAACTCTGGTATGCTTCCTTGAATGGTGATTAGTAAGTTTTAAACACTGAAATAGACTTGTTAGAAGAAATTATCCTATGGGTGCAGGTCTGCTACTAATTAGTTGATAATCGGCTAAGCAATGAGAAGAGATAATATGAATCTTCTTCCTTTCATTCGATTATTGGTTTTAATTGTTCTCTCTCTTTGACTATTATCATTGATTGTTATCACTTCTTGTTTAAATCATCCAGTTCAGTTGTGATGAAAAGAAAGGGAATATTGGATGGGTAATCGGAAGTAATAATTATTTTCTTCTCTTATCCAGTTGAAATTCTATAATCGATATTGAATGAATTTCTTACTGCCTTAGGCGTAAGCAACTGCATTTAACTGTTGTTTTTCTTCTTTTCTGATTTGAAGGAAGTACTATGCTACTTGTTGAATTCTGAGAAATGACATCAGTGTTGTCACGGTGAATGACTACTTTTCTCTTCTGCATTTGATTTGTTTGAAATTAAATGAGTACTACGAAAGGGAAGTAGTTCTATTTGAATTTTTAATTAAATTCATCTCTTGAAATTTCAACTATAATAAGGGAATGGAATTGATAGTAATTGCATTAGAACAACATTATACACATATGTGTATTAGCTCTTACAAATGTTTTTAATCTGGAACTATTTAGAGGAAATTACTTTTGGTAGTAATTGTTTTAAATACGGAATGAACCCCTTGCGTTATTGGAATAAAAATAGTAAGGAAATGTGAATAAAGTGTTGCGGGTTGTAGTAATTATTTAAGAGAAAGTTAGTAATATTTTTGTCTGATTGTGATGGTAATTAGGGGATTGGGTGGTTAAGTTGTTCATCCTTATCAGCACTTAATTCGTAGATGATGTCCATCTCAATTTTTAAACGTTTCATAAAAGCAGAGTTCTTTTATTGAGACAGTTAATCAAGAGCACCTCATTTTAATGATAAGTGCTTAATATGCTCAGTTCAATGAACTGACCCATGCAAGTTAATTTTGCAGATGGATTCCATGAGTAAAAATGAAGATATGTTGTTTATGATGCTTCTTCTGATTAACTAAGGGATGGATCTTTTCTGAGATTTTATTATTCTTCTACGAGGAAATGAAAAAAAAAGAAAAAGTTGTATTCTTCTTTCTTTACGAGTTGTTAATGTTGTTTAGCATGAATGAAGTCCGGTTGTATGGATTTGTAAATTGTATAAATTCTAATCTAGAGGAATGAGTAAAAGGAAAGGTGTGTTATTTTAATGGTTGTACCACCTTGGAACTGTTTGAATAAGATTGAGAATATAATTTTATTCATTGAATTTGGATATATTCAAATGATGGTTGATAGATTTTAAAGGGACATAATATCTATTCTTTACTTGAATACAACTTTTAAGTTGGAATGTGCAATTAATTCATACTTAGGTCAATATGGATTTTAAATTGACATTTGAAAAGAGTTAAGTGAATATGAACTCTTAAATGAACGATATTCGGAACTAGTATATAAGCTAATGAATATAAATAAAGAGACAATTGAATCATGTATTCTGATTTCGTTAATATCCTTGAGATGTTTGATCCAAAGGATATTCGGTATGAGGAATCATATCTCCTCGTAAAAAACCTTAACTGAAGTAAGGTTATAGTGAATAAATGAATACATTCATTTGTGGTTAGACCTCATTTAAGTGACATCTAATGAGATGGAAATCTGAATTTAAATGCGGTTGCGAATAAAACTTGGTTAAGTTTAGTAAGTTGATCTTACTACGTTAAGCTGTAGTGGACTGTTAGTCCGAAGCTTAAATTAAGGAACTAAGATGGAATTAAGCAATCCTTCAGTAAGGAGGAGTAAAGGCATATTAAGCTTTAAGACAATTTAAGTCTCTCTTAGCTATGCAACTGTAACGAGCAGTGAGGTTAGAAGATCAGCACGGTTGCTGAAACTTATTCTTAAAATACTTAAGATTATAATCTAATCACACTTCTAGCTGGATGTGTATCCCTTGATGAGAGGATTCCGTAGGACCTTGGCACACGCCAGCTGCAATCTGGTGTCTTCATGAAGGCAGGGCCTTCATGACGACACAATGTTGCAGCTGACATGTTACAACGCCCTCTCGAATCGAATCATCAAGTTTACATAAGCTGGGACCAAGTTACTTGGACGAGGTTAGGAATGTGATTGTGTATACGGAGTGACTCAGGAAGACTAAAGGTAACTAGACACACGCAGTCGTCTAGGGTCGACAAAGTATGTCTACGTACCTTTAGTCACCACGAGTGTCTTCCTATACTCTTTCATATTGCTAGCTTGGGTTAAAGTTTAAACTTGGACGAGAGGACTGACAAAGGTCAGAAAAGACCATTCTAGATAACAGATGAAGTGAGGTGAAGGACGTATTCCATTGATGTGTATAACGTCTAGGAATATGATCATGCAAAGCATGTGAAAATATTTGGCCAAAGTATCGCAAGTTGTTGGTTGCGTTGTCCTAATCACCTAGTTTAAGAAGCAGGATTTCAGATGAGTATCGGTAATAGATATTCAGATAGGCCTCTTAAATGGAACACTTCGATAACCGAAAAATGGTAAAGAGAACCAAGTATACTTAGTATACAATGCATGGATTAACATGAAGGATCGGTAAGTAGCCGAGTCATGAAATGAGAGATCGTTGAAACTCCGAGCCATAAAATGGGAGATCGGTAGTTCTTCGAGTCATTACAGTAGCAAATGGTATCTGTTATATGATTGAATGGCATTGAATGTGTGTTCCATATTATAAATATGTGAATAGAGAACATTGGTTTTAAAAGTATTGTGTGTTCTAAATTACATTAATGGGACAGAGAACAATTATTAAAACTTGGTCGTGTGTTCTAAATTATATAAATTAGAACAGAGAACGTTATAAAAAAAAAATTCCCCTGTTCTAATGACTTAAAATGGGAATGTTACATCTTGGTATCAGAGCTGAAGGTTGCAGCTCTTGGACCTAATGAGTCCACAATTTAATAAGTTTACATTTTCTTATTGAATAGAAAATGGTTAGAACAAGAGGAAATGCTGCGAACAACCCGTTACCGGGTGGAGAAGCAGCTACTGCTCAAAAGCTAGATGAAATCCTTGTTGCCCTACTAGATACGAGAGATCGTTTGACTGTTTTGGAACAGCAAGCAATGGGCAATGAGGAGGAGGAAGAAGAAGCTGATATAAATGATCAGCCACCTCCTGTGGACAACACCAATGGAGGGAATCCGGTGTTGATAATAGTAATGCAAACGCTCCTAATCATCCTAAAAATAAAAGGGCAAGATTAGCGGCTGAACTTACAAATGATATAAAGAGAATAAGTCCTCCAAAGTTTGATGGAACAACACTTGGGGACGGGGCTGAAAATTGGCTCAATGAAATGGAGAAGTACTTTGCAATAAGAAACTTCTCCGAGGAGACCAAAGCGATATGGGGAGCATATCAGCTTTCTCAGGAAGCATCATCATGGTGGGACAACCGTAAGGTTGAGTTGAACATTTTTGAAACAGACATAACTTGGGATCAATTCAAAAGTTACTTTAGGCAACGATGGCTGCCTCAACTCTTTTTTGATCGAAAAATGACTGAATTTCAGAACTGGTCGCAAGGTAGGCTGACGGTGACAGAATACTGGGAAGGGTTTACTAAACTCCTTAAGTATGTACCACAGTACCAAGCTGACGAGAAGTTCAGGATACGAAAGTTCATAATGGGACTGAATCCCATCATTGGTGGCGAGGTAGATGTCCACGGTCTGACCACTATGGAAGGAGTTGTCGAAAAGGCAATAAGACAAGAACAGAAATTGAGAGCAATCTCTGCTCATAGGGAGGAGATTAGGAAGAAGATTCCCAACTCTTCTTCATCTCTCGCACCCAAAAAGGGACCCTGGAAAAGGTTTGGTATGAAAAACAAAATTGTTGTGGATAACAATAAGAAATCAGTAATGAACAAACCTGTTAATAGTGTGCAGAGCAGCTTTGCAAAAATTAGTGGTAATGGACAAAAGTCCTATGGAAGCCAGAGTGATAACTTCAAGGCTGGCAGTAAATTTGAACCTAGGAAGGGGCCAGTCGGAGGCTGCTTCAACTGTGGAAAGGACCATTACGCGAGTCACTGTCCTCTGAAGAAGGATGATCGCGATCAGCAGCATAGGATACATGTTGCGGTGGCTAACAAACAAGCTGAAAAGCAAGTCACACCCATAGAAGTTCCGGGTAAGTTATTCGGTACACCTGTAGTCATACTTTTTGATACTGGAGCTACTGAATGTTTTATCTCTACTAAACTAGCAATGAAATTAAAAAGGAAAGCTGAACGAATGGATAAGACATGGACAGTGCATTATGGAAATAATGTTGTCCATACAGTAGATATGTGTCTTTTTGGGGCAATTCTTGACCTGCCCAGTTTCTCCACAGAAGTTGACCTGTATGTTACTCCTTTAGGGTCATATGATATAATTATAGGAGTTAATTGGTTGGTGGAACATAAGGCGAAGGTTGACTGTTATGAAAAACAGATTTGTTGTTTTGATGACCTGCAGAAAGCAGCAGTCATTCAAGGTGTAAAGCGTGAGGTTGCAGTTAGGAAACTAACAGCTATGCAACTAAAAAGGGCTAAAAATAGAGGCTGCACTTTGTATGCCGTAAGAATGACAGAAAATGCCGAAGAAGATAATGATTTTATGGAAAAGTATCCGTTGTTAAGAGATTTCAGTGATGTCTTTCCAGAAGAGTTACCAGGTCTTCCGCCCAAATGGGAGTTTGACTTTGCAATAGAGATCAAGCCAGGAACCGAACCCATATCTAAGGCACCCTACAGAATGACCACCCTTGAGTTGGTGGAACTTAAGGCTCAGTTACAGGAACTTTTGACAAAAGGGCTGATAAGACCGAGCGTCTCACCATGGGGAGCACCGGTAATTTTTGTAAAGAAGAAGGATGGCACACTTAGATTGTGCATTGATTACAGAATGTTGAATAAGGCAACCATTAAGAATCGATATCCACTTCCTAGGATTGATGATCTGTTTGACCAGATGCGTGGAGCATCAGTCTATTCAAAAATAGATCTTCGATCTGGATATCACCAGCTGAGAATAAAGGAAGAAGATATTCATAAAACAACTTTTAGAACAAGGTACGGGCATTATGAATTCACGGTGTTACCTTTTGGGTTGACGAATGCACCTGCCGCCTTCATGAATTTGATGAACAATATTTTTCAAGAATACTTAGACAAGTTTGTGCTTGTATTCTTGGACGACATTCTTATATACTCCAAAAATGTCGAAGAACATCAAGAGCATTTAAGGATAGTGCTGGAAATTTTGAGAAAGAGAAGGTTGTATGGTAAATTGTCTAAATGTTCCTTTTATGATGCAGAGGTGCATTATTTGGGGCATGTTATAAGCAAGAACGGGATAGTTGTAGACCCTTCAAAGATCGCAGCTATAACTGAGTGGCCTGCGCCTAAGAACGTGCATGAAGTAAGAAGCTTCATGGGCCTGGCAAGATACTATAGAAAGTTCGTTAAGGACTTTTCTAAAATTGCTGCCCCAATCACTTCATTACAAAAGAAAGATAAGAAATTTTTCTGGAGTGAAAAATGTGAATCTGCCTTTAAAATTTTAAAGGAACAGTTAACTACAGCACCTATTCTGACTGTACCTGACCCAAATGGAGATTTTACGGTCGTAACAGATGCATCTGGAGAGGGTCTCGGAGGCATTCTGTTACAAAATGACCATGTCATAGCATATGAAAGCAGAAAGCTTAAGTTACATGAACAGAATTATGCTCCACATGACCTAGAGCTCACTGCCATTGTTCATGCACTTCAAATGTGGAGGCATTACCTTCTTGGTAAGCCCTTTGAGCTAAAAACCGACCATCTAGGGTTGAAGTATATTTTTACTCAACCAAACCTGAATGCAAGACAACGAAGATGGTTAGAATTTCTATCTCAGTATGATTTTGATATAAGCTACATTAAAGGCAAGGAAAATAGGGTAGCAGATGCTCTGAGTCGTAGGAAGCACATCTCTGCTCTTATAACATTAAGAACTCAATTTAAAGATGAGGTGAAAGATGTCATGGAATCTGACTCTTATTTTCAGCAAGTTAAAACAACACTTGCTGCAGATCCAAAGGATGTGAAGTATAAAGGATTTCATTTTGATAATGAAGGAATTCTGAGGTTTGAAAACAGGGTATATATACCCTTGGCAAATGATTTAAGAAAGAAATTATTAACTGAATTTCATAATTCACCTTTTTCTGGACACCCTGGCATTACGAAAATGCTTGCTGATCTCAAGCAGCAATATTTCTGGAAGGGAATGAAAAAGGATGTGGTGGAATTTGTGACACACTGCTTGGAATGTCAGCGTGTTAAGGCGGAACATATGCATCCCGCCGGATTACTGTATCCCCACAGCATTCCGCAGTACAAATGGCAAGTGATAACTATGGATTTCATTCAAGGATTACCTATGTCAAGGAATAAACATGATATCATCCTGGTTGTCGTCAACAAATTAACCAAAGTGGCACACTTCATTGCTGGTAATTTAAAAGACGATGCACCAGTGTTAGCAAGAAGATTTGTACATGAAATTTTCAGATTGCATGGAATACCCGAATTGATCATATCGGACAGAGATCCGAGAATGACATCAAGATTTTGGCAAACGCTTAATGCGGCCTTGGGAACTAAATTAAACTTCAGTTCTGCATATCATCAGGAAACAGATGGACAAACTGAAAGAGTCAATCAAGTTTTAGAGGATATGTTAAGAATGTATTGCATGGACCAGCAGTATAAATGGGAGGAATACCTTCCGCTGGTTGAATTTTCCTATAATAATACATACCACGCCTCTTTAAAGATGGCGCCTTTTGAAGCATTGTATGGAAGAAAATGCAGAACCCCTGTTAGCTGGGACAACGTAGAGGATAGAGAGGTAATTGGGCCAGAAATCCTTACGGAAATGGAACAACAAATTAAAATGATTCGGGAACATTTAAAGGAGGCTACCAATAGGCAAAAGAGTTATGCAGACTTAAAGTGGGTTGATAGGAATTATAAACTTGGTGAGAAGGTCTTTCTTCGGGTCAAGCCGAAAAAGAGTTCTATAACTTTTGGCAAGGCTGCCAAGTTATCACCTCGTTATGTGGGACCTTTTGAAATTGTTGAAATAATCAACCCTGTAGCTTATCGTCTAGCATTACCTCCTGCTTTATCACAAATGCATGATGTTTTTCCATATTTCTTTGCTTAAGAAATACGTATCAAATTTATCACATGTGCTGAATTGGAATTCCTTGCAGGTCCAAGACCCAGGAATAATCGTGGTTAAGCCCATTCGAGTGCTGGGAACTCGCCAGTTGTACCTAAGAAATCGCGAAGTGAATCAATGTAAGGTCCAGTGGGACCATTTTAGCGAAGAAAGTGCAACTTGGGAAAATCTCGAAGAAATGAGATCTGCTTTTCCATACTTGTTTGATCGAAATTGAATTCGAAAAACTGATAATTCTGCCAAACATGGACAATTACTGGTCTATTTTATGGTTATCTTAAAACACTGTTTTAAAGATTAAATCTGATTTTGGTATGAACTTATGAATGGAAGGACGATAATTGAATTTTGTCCTAAAAACTCTATGAATTGGCTAATTTGATCATCGGGACGATGATTCTTTTAAGAAGGGAGGAATGTAACGTCTTGATTTTTGGAAGCTACTATGATAACCTCTTTTCGTGATGTTGTAACTGTGGAAATGAGGATAATTATGTTAAGATATATCTTTTAATCTTAAAAAGAATGTGTTACTGATCTGAACCCTTGCTTACTGTAACTTGTTTACTTGGGACGGAGGTCATTATAACTTGTGTTTTGCAAAGTGTGAAACAACAGACTTGCTTTTGTGTTTGATGAACTCATATTGTTGTTGACAGCACACCTTGAATCAATTCCATTGATCCAAGGTATGTTGCGGCCTTCTTTGTGATCGCTTTGTCGATTTACTTTCTAATTAGAACGAAGTCTGGAACCAGACTGAAGGTCGTTATAAATTTTACAGAACCTGGTTACAGGTATAATTATTCGGCACCATGTTGCCAATGGAAAGGTTCGATTTCTGAACTACATACACATAGTAACGCCGGAAAGCGTAAGGCAGTAAGAGTTTTGGTACAAGCGAACAAAGTATAGATATGTCAAGCATGGAACAACGTCCTGCATTATGCTGGATATGAACGTAAGTTGGTAAACTTACTAAAAGAACCCATTAATTAAAATACTACGGCTACGTTTTAACCTATAACTATGTTTTAGCCTATAACCTAACTACTACCCTATGTGGATTTTAAATTAAATGGGATGTAAATTATTGCAAATCCTAATGACTTGCGACCTAGGTGGAAACCTAGCTATGGACAATACAACCTAAACTAATGCTAACCCTAGAAGGGGGACTTGTGGATACATGCCGATAAAAGGATAAGAAGGGAAGGTTTGAAATTTAATAAAGGACATTAAATGATGTCCTTGAAGTTTTAAACGCCAAGTTTGGCGGGAACATGGGAAGTTGGAGATATCCAACTAGCAATGTAGCTAAGAAGGAAATTACATGCAAAAATTTAAAGGTGGAACTCGCCAAACCTGAGTCGGTGGTGGCGTGGAGATAGAGGAAAAAGCAATGCATTCAATGCATTTATTGATCTCGGTCTTGGTGACCAGCTCGCCTTGGAAAGGGGAAAGAGGAATTTTTGGTGGTTATTGTTGTTCATTCGGGTTTTGAGTTTTTCTCTGCATTTCTTTTATGGTTCTTTCGAACCTGCAACTATTCTGGTCATTGTTGCTGTTGTTTTGATTACCCACGGCTGTTTTTGAGCCTGTGGGAGTAAGGAGGTCGTTGGGGAAAACTTGTTGTTTGTCGCCGTGGAAAAGAAGAATTCCTGAGGGCGTGGACACGGTTTTCTTCAAGCCACAAGAAGTTTTACAGGCATGTTGAGCTCTTCTCTTTAAACCGTTTTGCTCTTTGTTAAGCGTCTTCATTAAAAGAACTCTGCTCTTTTATTGGATGTTTTTGTAAAATGAAAATGTTGATATGCTGATGAGATTTCTGGGTTGAGTTGCCTTTTTGAGAATAAATACGAATTGGGTGTTTTCTTTACTAGGAGGGTAATGAGATGAAATCTATCCTTGCTGTTTGAATTTTTACAGTAATGGGTATTCGGTTTTATCTCCCATTATGGGTTTGATTTGATGGAAGTAACAGTGATGTGTAGATTGTTTTCTGAGTTCTGTGCATGTAAATGGTTTTGGAAAAACCGTGAGAATGCTTGATGGAACTGTTTGCGTGAGTTATTTTTCTGGTCATATTACAGTGCATAGAATACGAATTCTTTGGGACATGAATTTATTTCATCGTCTTACCCTTGCGTGATTTAAAAACGATTCAATGTCTCCTTATTTGGTTTGAAATCTGTGAATGATTTTTGGGAATGATTTACTTAAATCTGGAACAGAGTATCTGGTTATCTGTTGGATGGAATAGAGCTTATCATTTTATTCTCCCTTGAATTCAATGATGAATTTATATATTTATATATATACGAACTGCAGTCTAAACTTCTTCGTTGTTTCATTAAAACTGAACTGAAGTTGATTTCTTACTCTGTGTTTGAAAAATTATTGTTTTAAAAAAAAAAGATTTTGGTTTGCTGTACTTTACTTATTATGATAGCTGAAATTTCGTTTTTGTAATATTATGGTTGTATAGCTAGTTGTACATTCTTGCTTGTTTCAGACCTAGCTGGAAATGTTCTTTTTTGATAATTATTGAAAAACTGGAACTGAAGTTTTTCTTATTGAAAAATGATTCAGTTTTTTGTTATATACACTCTTACTTGCTTTATACAGGATGGAAATGTTCGTTGGGGTGAATATATTACATTCTTTCTTGAAACAAATGTCTATTTAGAGAATAATTATTGAAAATGTTTTAATTGAAAGATTCAGTTGTTAATTTGCGGAATCAGATGCAAATGAACTCTGGTATGCTTCCTTGAATGGTGATTAGTAAGTTTTAAATTACTGAAATAGACTTGTTAGAAGAAATCATCCTATGGGAACAGGTCGGCTCTAATTAGTTGATATTCAGCTAAGCAATGAGAAGAGATAATATGAATCTTCTTCTTTCATTCGATTATTGGTTTTAATTGTTCTCTCTCTTTGACTGTTATCATTGATTGTTATCACTTCTTGTTTAAATCATCCAGTTCAGTTGTGATGAAAAGAAAGGGAATATTGGATGGGTAATCGGAAGTAATAATTATTTTCTTCTCTTATCCAGTTGAAATTCTATATTTGATATTGAATGAATTTCTTACTGCCTTAGGCATAAGCAACTGCATTTAACTGTTGTTTTTCTTCTTTTCTGATTTGAAAGAAGTACTATGCTGCTTGTTGAATTCTGAGAAATGACACCAGTGTTGTCACGGTGAATGACTACTTTTCTCTTCTGCATTTGATTTGTTTGAAATTAAATGAGTAGTACGAAAGGGAAGTAGTTCTGTTTGAATTTTTAATTAAATTCATCTCTTGAAATTTCAACTATAATAAGGGAATGGAATTGATAGTAATTGCATTAGAACAACATTATATACATATGTGTATTAGCTCTTACAGATGTTTTTAATTTGGAACTATTTAGAGGAAATTACTCTTGGTAGTAATTGTTTAAATACGGAATGAACCCCTTGCGTTATTGGAATAAAAACAGTAAGGAAATGTGAATAAAGTGTTGCGGGTTGTAGTAATTATTTGGGAGAAAGTTAGTAAATATTTTTGTCTGATTGTGATGGTAATTAGGGGATTGGGTTGTTAAGTTGTTCATCCTTATCAGCACTTAATTCGTAGATGATGTCCATCTCAATTTTTAAACGTTTCATAAAAGCAGAGTTCTTTTATTGAGACAGTTAATCAAGAGCACCTCATTTTAATGATAAGTGCTTAATATGCTCAGTTCAATGAACTGACCCGTGCAAGTTAATTTTGCAGATGGATTCCATGAGTAAAAATGAAGATATGTTGTTTATGATGCTTCTTCTGATTAACTAAGGGATGGATCTTTTCTGAGATTTTATTATTCTTCTACGAGGAAATGAAAAAAAAAAAAAAGTTGTATTCTTCTTTCTTTACGAGTTGTTAATGTTGTTTAGCATGAATGAAGTCCGGTTGTATGGATTTGTAAATTGTATAAATTCTAATCTAGAGGAATGAGTAAAAGGAAAGGTGTGTTATTTTAATGGTTGTACCACCTTGGAACTGTTTGAATAAGATTGAGAATATAATTTTATTCATTGAATTTGGATTTATTCAAATGATGGTTGACAGATTTATAGGGACATAATATCTGTTCTTTACTTGAATACAACTTTTAAGTTGGAATGTGCAATTAATTCATACTTAGGTCAATATGGATTTTAAATTGACATTTGAAAAGAGTTAAGTGAATATGAACTCTTAAATGAACGATATTCGGAACTAGTATATAAGCTAATGAATATAAATAAAGAGACAATTGAATCCTGTATTCTGATTTCGTTAATATCCTTGAGATGTTTGATCCAAAGGATATTCGGTATGAGGAATCATATCTCCTCGTAACAAACCTTAACTGAAGTAAGGTTATAGTGAATAAATGAATACATTCATTTGGGTTAGACCTCATTTAAATGACGTCTAATGAGATGGAAATCTGAATTTAAATGCGGTTGCGAATAAAACTTGGTTAAGTTTAGTAAGTTGATCTTACTACGTTAAGCTGTAGTGGACTGTTAGTCCGAAGCTTAAATTAAGGAACTAAGATGGAATTAAGCAATCCTTCAGTAAGGAGGAGTAAAGGCATATTAAGCTTTAAGACAATTTAAGTCTCTCTTAGCTATGCAACTGTAACGAGCAGTGAGGTTAGAAGATCAGCACGGTTGCTGAAACTTATTCTTAAAATACTTAAGATTATAATCTAATCACACTTCTAGCTGGATGTGTATCCCTTGATGAGAGGATTCCGTAGGACCTTGGCACACGCCAGCTGCAATCTGTGTCTTCATGAAGGCAGGCCTTCATGACGACACAATGTTGCAGCTGACATGTTACAACGCCCTCCCGAATCGAATCATCAAGTTTACATAAGTTGGGACCAAGTTACTTGGACGAGGTTAGGAATGTGATCGTGTATACGGAGTGACTCAGGAAGACTAAAGGTAACTAGACACACGCAGTCGTCTAGGGTCGACAAAGTATGTCTGCGTACCTTTAGTCACCATGAGTGTCTTCCTATACTCTTTCATATTGCTAGCTTGGGTTAAAGTTTAAACTTGGACGAGAGGACTGACAGAGGTCAGAAAAGACCATTCTAGATAACAGACGAAGTGAGGTGAAGGACGTATTCCATTGATGTGTATAACGTCTAGGAATATGATCATGCAAAGCATGTGAAAATCTTTGGCCAAAGTATCGCAAGTTGCTGGTTGCGTTGTCCTAATCACCTAGTTTAAGAAGCAGGATTTCAGATGAGTATCGGTAACAGATATTCAGATAGGCCTCTTAAATGGAACACTTCGATAACCGAAATTGGTAAGAGAACCAAGTATACTTAGTATACAATGCATGGATTAACATGAAGGATCGGTAAGTAGCCGAGTCATGAAATGAGAGATCATTGAAACTCTGAGCCATAAAATGGGAGATCGGTAGTTCTTCGAGTCATTACAGCAGCAAATGGTATCTGTTATATGATTGAATGGCATTGAATGTGTGTTCCATATTATAAATATGCAAACAGAGAACATTGGTTTTAAAAGTATTGTGTGTTCTAAATTACGTTAATGGGACAGAGAACAATTATTAAAACTTGGTCGTGTGTTCTAAATTATATAAATTAGAATAGATTTGAATTATCTTAATATGTACACATTTTAAGTTTTGATTCTGAAATGAGAAACTGTGTTTACTCAATCACTTGTTCTCATGTGGATCAATTGACATCCACTTTCACATCATAAGAAATATTTATTAAGTTGCAAGTAATCTCCACGGCACTTAAAATTATTAGGCCGATATCACAAGGGTACGTTCTCAAATAAAGCCAAGTTGCGAATTTTCCTTTACAATTTAAAACTTAAAAGTGCATTAATGCATAACCTAACTATCCTTGTGGTCACAACCATTGTTCATTATATTCCACTTCTAATGTTATTTAGTCTCTAAAACAACCATGATATTTCAAGCTCAACATGTCATCTTGTACACCACTAATACAACGTTATATCTCACATTAAGGCATCTTACACACTTTCATACCCACGTGAATGCTCTCAACTAGGTTCCTAGGGAGAAACACACAAACACATACGATACCTCTAAGTCTCTAGGACTACGAAGGATGTTTGGAGCCAACATAACTCAAGGCTTACCTTAGAGGATCATTTCATTCAACAAAGGTAAATATTTCAAGTTATATGTTTGTTTCGTCACTTCCCGCTCAAAAAGAAAACCACACAAATGTAAGTTGATATTTTCTCTGAAGATTAAGTGATTTCCTAGGTCAATGCAACACTAGCATATAGGTAAAAACACACCATTTTAAATTATTACATATAATTTTACTCGCACAATCATATCCAAAATTATGATGACGATAAAAAAATTTAAATGACAAGGTTCTAGTTTCATCCTCCTATACTTCTTTTGACACTAAAAGAAAGGATTCTTCGATATCTTTTTCCAAATCAACATGATACAATCAACTTCGTTTACTTAACAGAATATACACAATATCGATTAAGAGTAACATTCATCAAATATGCAAAAGTTCAACTACGTATGAAATGGTACATTTTTCCAATATTCAACACTATCATATACATCATGGAAATAATGAAAATAATACATTCTATTCACGAACATATCACTTAAATATTCTAAAAAATTACATTGCCTTCAAAACGCATGCTAATAAAAGACACAAGTATTGTTTTACTACTCCTATTGTTCGGGTACCTACAACCACTGCAAGGTCAGTCCTAGAAACGGTATGGAAATTCCCTACACTCACACATAAATCCACACATTCATCATTTCAAAAAAATTCAATCAAAGAGAGGAGAGAGGGAGAGAGAAGAAGACAAGATTCATTTCTCATGCATTCACACTTTCACATCCATTTGCACTTAACATTTTGGTACTAGATAGAAAGAGAAAGGATGAGAGATAAAGTTAAGAGACATTTTATTTTCTATAAAATGTCGTAACCATTTGCATTTCATGTCCATTTTCATTTCATTTCAAACCAATTTACATTTCCCAACTCATTTACGTTTTCAAATCAACCAAAGTATCATAATTGCTTCTTGAGAGAGAAGAGGGTGGAGAGAAAAATACCATACATTTCAAAATCCATTCATTCAAGATAAATGATCAAATAAAATTCTACATAGAATTGTGATGGAATTACGAGGTCATATGCGTGGCTATAAGTCAAACGAGACTTCATAAGGAGATTTTATCTAAAGTTGAGAAAATTGTCCAAAACAACAAAAGTTCTTACAAAATGGATCTTGAACACACTCCTTTCAAGTTTGATCACAAAGTTTAATGATTCCTACTTATTCCCCTATATATAGAGAATTCATTGTGTCTAACGGAACTTGATTACGACAAGCAGAACTCAAGTTACAAGGCTAACTCTAGGGTCAGTTATCGTAATTGCATTAACAACTCTTGTCACACAACGACTAGTGGGCCTAGTTATCCGTTTTGCCCCCACCCCCAGGAAAAATGGAAAACGAGGGGCTAACCACTAGACTAGGCACCTAACGATGATTCGAGCTTGTAGGTGGTTTCCAAGATCTTGGGAGCAGTTTCGGTAAATTTGGAACGTTGAGATCACAAGAATATTTATTTCCTCTTATTGATCTTGAAAGGGCTCCGATTTTCTTAAGAATGAAAAAAAAGGCCCGGTGAGCCTGCAGCAGGTCAAACAAGCAAAATGGAAAAATAATAAAAATGGGCCCCAAGGCACCTTACTCAGTCTCCAAGAGGCCTCATGTGCGAAAAATCCCCAAAAGTATCGAAATTCAAAGAGCGAGGCCAAAATTTTACAAATGGGCCTTCGAAGGCACAAAGCTAAGAAGGAACTCACCGAATAGCTCGATAAGTTGGCCGAGTTACGAGAGTATAAGGGCTCGGGGTTGAGAATTGAGCTCGAGCCTCGAGCTATGTTAGGAGTTCATCAAGGTGGTTGGCGTTGCAGGTGATAACTCGCTTGGGTGAGTTAGACGAGGGACTCGATGAGCCATGGCAGAATGCGTGTGATGAGGGCCCGACTAGTCAACTTGTATAGCCAAGTGAGATGTGGCGATCTCAACGCTCAACGAAACATGTAAGAAGAGGGTCGAGCTCCCCAAGCTTGGTCGATGCAATGCATCGATGAGTGATACAAAGTGGTCTGACCCAAGCAATTCGTGAGTCGAGGCAAATGGTGACCAGGGAGCTCATGACATCAAGTTGTGACATAAGCAATGTGGTAAATAAAGTAAACGAGTCATGTTGGCTCAATGTAGATACAAAGATGGTGAGTCCGTGGGGATGACTGGGGGGCCTCAACGACATCTTAAAGACCAAGTCTCGAGCTCACAAATGGGGAGGCATGTTTCATGACCATCTGAGCCATACAGAGAAGGTCTCAATGACGTAGAGAGGAGCCCGCAAGGATTCAACATTGAAATAGGATCATGTGGGGATAGGAACTCAGGGCAAAAGCAATGAACTCAAGCATCAGGTCGAGGTGAGCCATGAGAACAAACGACAAATGGCGGGAGGTTCGGCGAAGGTCAAATTGGACCTAATGGAGGCTCGAATGTGTGAATAACCAGTAGAAATGTGGCAGGGCTAGTCGGATCAAAAAGAGAATGAGTCGGGTTGGCTCAATGCAAACAAATACCATCTCACATAGGCAAATGCAGATCAAGGACCGACTCAGCAGGTGGAGTAGGGAGAACTAGGTTGCGAACATGTCATCATATCTTGACGAGTTGAAACAGACATGATAAACTATGAGGTAAGTCACCCAATGAACAAGTGGTGGAGTCGACAAAATGAATGCAGGCTAAGCCAAGTAGAGATTAACATTGTGTCAACATAGGATGACTCAATCGAGATGGTTGGATCATTCAGAAAATGGCTCAAAGCATTGAAAAAATGGTCGAGAAAACCACAAGGATTGAACTCATTGATAGTCAGGCTCACGAATTGCTCAGTACATGGGCAGATCAACTCGCATGGGCTCAACGTAGCAGAAAATGACCACCATGGGACAAGATGAAAGTAAGAGGCTAAGGCTTTCGACAAGTTTGTAATGAACCAAGAGTTCAGGCAATGCAAGAAAGGGATGAAACTCAGGAGTCAAGTTTGTAAAGAGCAATTCAAACGAGTCTGAAGTCTAAATTTTTTGGACTTCAGATGTTGAAGATTTCAGAATTCAAGAGGCAAAAAAGCTCTAAACTAGCAAGCTTAGAATCTCTAAATCACATAGAGTCTAAATCCTGATAGGTGTGGTCTGAGATGACATGGCGAGATGTCATCTTTTGGAGGTCAACCCGATAAGGTTTTGGGGTGAATACGGCGCCGAGTTTGGAGATTGGCGGGGCCAAAATTCTGAAGTGGGCAAGTTGGGGAGGTTCGAAAATGGAGAAGACCGAAGTCCAAAAATTTTGGACTTCGGGGGTGGGCAGTTTCGAAGGTTCAGAAATTTTTCGCTTCAGAATTTGGAGCATGTAAAGCTCGAAATGATGGGCTTGAAGTCCCCGAAACACTAATGCCTCGAAAGCTTGAATCATTGAAATCCTTATGAATTCAAACAAAACCCGTCGGTTTGCATCGAAGGTCAAATCAACAGGTTGAAGCAGCGGGGTAGGTGGGCAATATGCTTTGGGGGTCGAGTCACACGCGAGCAGTTATGTGAGTTAGATCAATATGTGGTGAGTTTTCATGTAAAGGCCCAACCATGCAAAACTCGCCATGTCTAAGTAGTGGTCGGGAAGCCCGAAATGCAAAAGCTCGCTACAAGAGCTTGATGAGTTGTTCAACGAGCTAATTCACCCCAATTCAGTGTAGATCCATATGAACTCAAAAGCCCACCTCTACAAAAATGATTGTATCTTGAGCACCAGGTCACCATTTCTCGCAAACATACAATAATTGAAAAGCTATTTTGAAGGGCTATAGGGTGGAGACATAAAAAATAGATTTTTTGGAGGTTTCAAAATCCCAAAAATTTAGAGACCCCGAAAACCCAAAATGGAACAACTTTCACTCCCAAAGTTCGTTTCTCGCAAGAAACTAGTCATTGGAAAGCTAAGGAGATGATCTACGTTATGACAACATAAAAATATGAATTTTGGAGGTTATGGAATTCTGAAATTTGTGAATAGTTTACAATGATAGGGGTAGGTGAAGGTCATTAATAAAGGTATGACTTGTTTTCTTCTCCAACAAGGAAAGGTACGTGAAGGTATGGGCTTTGCAGGTTTTCCCATCACTCTTGCAGACATCATGATGGGTTTTGCAGGTGGTTGGAGTGGAATTTCATATTTCCTCTCTCTCTCTCTCTTCCCAAATTTCTTCCTATAAATTGTAATGGGGTTGCACAAAACAACAAGTTCAACCCCCACAACCATTTTTGGGCCCTTTAAGGCATGCATACAGCTCCATTCCATCAACTTGTTGTGCTCTTGGTGGAACCATCATCTTTGGAGGCACGTGCAAGCACAACTAGTGACTTCGTTTGATATAAAATTCATCTCTCTAAGTAGCATACTTTTCATTCTCTTCCACCCATTTCCGTCCATTTTTCCTTTCCATCTCTTTCACTTTCTTCCATTCTATGTAGTTGTTCAGTCATGACTTCATTCCTGTAGTGGAATACACACTTACAACATCTACAATGTTAGTCAAACATACATCCACATTTGCAACACATATTCTCAAGTCATTATCAACCACCTCCAGATCCATATTATGATGGAGATCAACGATGGGCATACCCTCGCAAACAAAATGTAGATTAGTTTGGTTATTCACCAAACTATATAGGTTTTCAGGACCAAGGGTATACATATTATAAAGGTTATCCTACACCTTAGGATCTAGCGTTGCAAGAGAAAGTCTAACATAAGGAGGTTAGGATGGAGCAGTCTAGAGCCATATCTTACATGCAAGCACTTAAGATCAAATTTAGTATACCTTGTCCATGGGTAGGCCCTATTCCCAACTATTACAACTCGCAGGAGAAGCTTGACTTCATGGCCAAGATGTTTTTAAGGCTCACGGAGTGGATCCAGGAGATAAAAGCTTTTGTGGACAAGGCTAGTCAATCATGTAAGTGATAGACCCTTGCATTGTCATCCTACAACTCTCTCCCCACTCCTCAATTCACACCATCTCAGTCAGAGCTTTGATTCCCAAGTTTCACACATGTTGCTCCCATTGTGTATTCCCCTCCTTCATCTTCTACTCCTCCACCTCATCTCAATTTCTCTACTCTTTTCCCTTCCAAGAAACCATCCCTTCCGCAGAGGCAACATGAAATTAAACCTCCTCTCCCACCACCAACAAGGTAGAAATCAGTGGAGACCCCACACACCACTCATCTTATAATCCTGAACCCATGTTGCAAAGAGACTCAAAAAACCATTCAAGAAGAGCAACAAAAGGAGGAGCCTAACAGGGAAGAAACGATTCAATTTTTGAAGATTTGGGCTACTAAGATGAGAATAGGAAAAATCCCTCTACTGGTTAAGCCTCGAGAGGAGGCTAAGGTTGAAAAACAGGTGGTGAAAACTAAAGTTGCAGCAGTAGTAGCAAAATAAGAACCACTAGAAAATGACCAACAATTAGAATGCTTCGAATGTATTCTCCATTAGGGCACTTTGTTTTTAGAGATTGTTGATTAACCATTTGCTGAAAATTCAGAAGAGGGATATAGGGCATCTCCAAATCCAAAAGAAGGGGAGCATACTCATGCCAAGGAGGATGATAAAATGACCTCAAAGGTATTAAATGCAGAACAAGCCACTCGGGGGATTCCTAATTCTTCTCCCACTTCATCTCCTCCAAATTCTAATGAGAAAGTGTAACATTCCCATTTTAAGTCATTAGAACGGGGGAATTTTTTTTTTTTAATAAAATGTTCTATGTTCTAATTTATATAATTTAGAACACACGACCAAGTTTTAATAATTGTTCTCTATCCCATTAACGTAATTTAGAACACACAATACTTTTAAAACCAATGTTCTTTGTTCGCATATTTATAATATGGAACACACATTCAATGCCATTCAATCATATAGCAGATACCATTTGCTGCTGTAATGACTCGAAGAACTGTCGATCTCCCATTTTATGGCTCGAAGTTTCAACGATATCTCATTTCATGACTCGGCTACTTACCGATCCTTCATGTTAATCCATGCATTGTATACTAAGTATACTTGGTTCTCTTACCAATTTCGGTTATCGAAGTGTTCCATTTAAGAGGCCTATCTGAATATCTGTTACCGATACTCATCTGAAATCTTGCTTCTTAAACTAGGTGATTAGGACAACGCAACCAGCAACTTGCGATACTCTGGCCAAAGATTTTCACATGGTTTGCATGATCATATTCCTAGACGTTACACACATCAACGGAATACGTCCTTCACCTCACTTCCGTTTGTTATCTAGAATGGTATTTTCTGATCTTTGTCAGTCCTCTCGTCCAAAGTTAAACTTTAACCCCAGATAGCAATATGAAAGAGTATAGGGAGACACTCGTGGTGACTAAAGGTATGTAGACATACCTTGTCAACCCTAGTCGACTGCATGTGTCTAGTTACCTTTAATCTTCCCGAGTCACTCCGTATACAAGGTCACATTCCTAACTTCATCCAAGTAACTTGGTCCAAGATTATGTAAACTTTGATGATTCAATTCGGAAGGGCATTGTAGCATGTCAGTTGTAAAATTGTGTCGTCATGAAGGCCCTGCCTTCAAGAAGACACTAGATTGCATCTGGCGTGTGCCAATGTCCTATAGAATCCTCCCATCAAGGGTTACACATCCAGCTAAAAGTGTGATTAGATTCTTATCTTTAGTATTTTAAGAATAGGTTTCAGCAACCGTGCTGATCCTCTAACCTCACTATTCGTTATAGCTGCATAGCTAATAAAGACTTAAATTGTCTTATAGCTTAATATATGTTTACTCCTCCTTACCGAAGGATTGCATATTTCCATCTTGGTTCTTTAATTTAAGCTTCAGACTAACAGTCAACTACAACTTAACGTAGTAAGATCAACTTACTAAACTTAACCAAGTTTTATTCGCAACCGAATTTAAATTCAGAATTCCATCTCATTATATGTCATTTAAATGGGGCCTAATCCCAAATGTATGTATTCATTTATTTACCATAACCTTACTTCATTTAAGGTTTGATATGAGGAGGTATGGTTCCTCATACCGAATAGCCTTTGATCAAAACCTCCGAAGGATATTAACGAAATCAAAATACAGAGTTCAATTGCCTCTTTACTAATACCTATTAGTTTATATTCTATTTCCAAAAGTCATTCATTTAAGAGTTTGTATTCACTTTACTCTTCACTAATGTCAATTTTAAATCCATATTGACCCTAAGTAATAATTAATTTTCCATTCCAACTTAAAAGTTGTATTAAAGTAAAGAATAAATAATATGTCCCTTTAACAATCTATCAACCATCATTTGAATAAATCCAAATTCAATGAATAAAATTATATTCTCAATCTTATTCAAACAGTTCCAAGGTGGTACAGCCTTTAAAATATCACACCTTCTCCTTTTACTCATTCCTCTAGATTAGAATTTATACAATTTACAAATCCATACTAGCCGGACTTCATTCATGTTAAACAACATTAACAACTTATAAAGAAAGAAGAATACAACTTTTTCTTTTTCCAATTCCAGATAGAAGAATAATAAAATCTCAGAAAAGATCCCTCCCTTTGCTAATCATGAAGAAGCATCATAAAACAACATGTCTTCATTTTTACTCATGGAAACCATCTACAAAATTTACTTGCACGGGTCAGTTCATTGAACTAAGCATATTAAGCACTTATCATTAAAATGAGGTGCTATTAATTAACTATCTTAATAAAAGAACTCTACTTTTATGAAACGTTTAAAAATTGAGATGGACATCATCTACGAATTAAGTGCTGATAAGGATGAACAACTTAACAACCCAATCCCCCGAATTACCATCACAATCAGACAAAAATATTTACTAACTTTCTCCCCAAATAATTACTGCAACCCACGACACTTTATTCACATTTCCTTACTGTTTTTATTCCAATAACGCAAGGGGTTCATTCCGTATTTAAAACAATTACTACCAGAAGTCATTTCCTCTAAATAGTTCCAAATTGAAAACATTTGTAAGAGCTAATACACATATGTATATAATACTGTTCTAATGCAATTACTATCAATTCCATTCCCTTGTTATAGCTGAAATTTCAAGAGATGAATTTTAATTAAAAATTCAAACAGAACTACTTCCCTTTCGTATTACTCATTTAATTTCAAACAAATCAAATGCAGAAGAGAAAAGTAGTCATTCACCGTGACAACACTGGTGTCATTTCTCAGAATTCAACAAGCAGCATAATACTTCTTTCAAATCAGAAAAGAAAGAAAAACAAATAGCAGTTAAATGCAGTTGCTTACGCCTAAGGTGGCAGTAAGAAATTCATTCAATATCAAATATAGAATTTCAACTGGATAAGAGAAGAAAATAATTATTACTTCTGATTACCCATCCAATATTCCCTTTCTTTTCATCACAACTAAACTAGATGATTTAAACAAGAAGTGATAACAATAAATGATAATAGTCAAAGAGAGAGGACAATTAAGGTCAATAATCGAATGAAAGGAAGAAGAATCATATTATCTCTTCTCAATGCCTGGTCTGAATATCAACTAGTTAGTACAGACCTGTTCCCATAAGATGATTTCTTCTAACAAGTCTATTTCAGTATATAAAACTTACTAACTACCATTCATGGAAGCATGCCAGAGTTCATTTGCATCTGATTCCGCAATTATACAAGAATAATGGCATCTCTAAATAGAACTGTTTCCTCTAATTATTCACCCCCAATGGACATTTCCATTCAGGTATAAAGCAAGAGAGAGTGTACAGTAAACAACGAAATCATGATTTTGAACATCAAAAATAATAAAAGGAATCATTTTTTAGACACCAGAGTAAAAAAATCAACCTCAGTTCCAGTTTTAATGAAAACAATGAAGAATTTGTTTTAAATCTGTAGGTTATACATATATATATATATATATATATATATATATATCATTGAGTTCAACAAGAAACAAAATATAAAACGTATGCTTTACCCAGTCCGTTCTATAGACAGGCCACTCTATTTCCATTTAAATAATAACTTCTTTCTAAACAGTCATACACAAGTACCAAGAACAAACAGGTAGGACATCACATCGATCTAGAACAACAAATATAAATATGCTATAATTATCTTACTGTCCCTGGGAGGATTCTTACCGCCATTCGCTGTAATATGACAGAGAACAATCACACAATAGTCTCATCAACCATTTTTTTATGGTTTTTCATAACCATTAGTGCACACAACACATAGAACATTATACACATCGCTACCCACCTTTAACCAAATCGACCCATAATGAACAATGAAACCCTTTTACCGATTATTTTCAGAATTCAAAACAGCAAAGAGGGAAAAATTGTTTCATTAATTATTTTAGTAAGGAAAAACACCCATTTTCCCTCAAAACGCAACAAGAATACCCAAATCGTATTTGTGTTTATAATGACAACTCAAACCAGAGGTCACATCGAAACATTTTATCATTTCATTTTTACAAGAATGCACAGTCATAAGAGCAAAGTTCTTTTAATGAAGACGCTTAACAAAGAGCAAAACGGTTTAAAGAGAAGAGCTCAACATGCCTGTAAAACTTCTTGTGGCTTGAAGAAACCCGAGTGTCCATGCCCTCAGGAATTATTCTTTTCCATGGAGACAAACAACAAGTTTTCCCCAACTGATCACCTTACTCCAACAGGCTCTAAGATAACCATGGTTAATCAAAACAACAACTACAATGACCAGAATGGTTGCAGGTTCGAAAGAACCTCAAAATAAATGCAAAGAAAAAACTCAGAAACCCAAATGAACAACAATAACCACAAAAATTCCTCTTTCCCCTTTCCAAGGTGAGATGGTCACCAAGATCTGAGATCAATAAATGCATTGAATGCATTGCTTTTTCCTCTATCTCTACGCCACCACCAACTTAGGTTTGGTGAGTTCCACCTTTAAATTCTTTGCATGTAATTTCCTTCTTAGCTACATTGCTAGTTGGATATCTCCAACTTCCCATGTTCCCACCAAACTTGGACTTTAAAACTTCAAGGACATCATTTAATGTCCTTTATTAAATTTCTAACCTTCCCTTCTTATCCGCTTATCGGCATGTATCCACAAGTCCCCCCCTTCAAGGGTCAGCATTAGTTTAGGTTGTCATTGTTCATAGCTAGGTATTCCACCTAGGTCGCAAATCTTTAGGATTTTCAATATTTTACATCCCTTTTTAATTTATAAAATCTACCCCTTTTTAGGATAGTTGTTAGGTCATAGGTTAGAACATAGTTATACCTTAAAACGTAGCCGTAGTATTTAAATTAATAGGTTCTTTTAGTAAGTTTTTTCCAACTTACGTCTCCTTAACCAGCATAATGCAGGACGTTCCGTCCCATGCTCGACATATCTATACTTTGCTCACTTGCATCAAGACTCTTACTTCCTCACGCTTTCCGGTGTTACAATTTGTATGTAGTTCTAGAAATTGAATCTTTTCCATTGGTAGCATGGTGCCGAGTAATTATACCTGATAACCAGGTTCTGTAAAATTTATAACGACCTTCAGTCTAGTTCTAGACTTCGTTCTAATTAGAAAGTAAATCGACAAAGCGATCACAAGGAAGGCCGTAACATACCTTGGATCAATGGAATTGATTCAAGGTGTGCTGTCAACAACAATATGAGTTCATCAAACAAAAAAGTAAGTCTTGCAGTTTCGCACTTTGCAAAACACAAGTTATAATGACCTCCATCCCATGTAAACAAGTTATAGTAAGCAAGGGTTCAGATCAGTAACACATTCTTTTTAAGATTAAAAAAGTATATCTTAACATAATTATCCTCATTTCCACAGTTACAACATCACGAAAAGAGGTTATCATAGTAGCTTCTAAAATCAAGACGTTACAGAAAGAGAAGTTTGAGCTCTCAAACTTCATGTTTGAAAATGATGAGATCCATAGTGAGCAAATAGAAAATCTAGAGAACATTATGGACAAGGTTGAGTCGGCACAATAGGATAACAAAGAGACAAATTATTTGTCAGATTTGGAGGATTGTTTTGATGGAGAGGAGCTTGTAGAAATCACCACATTCACTCCTCCATCATCTGTCTTTCAAGCATAATATCCTATTATCGAGGAGGAGCACATTACAAGAGCAACATGTATCTCATAAGAATCCTCGTGAGCTAATATTGGAGGAATTGAACCTTCCAAAGAGCATGTCAAACAAGGAGGGGAAGCTCCCATGTGAGCAGCAAAGCACAACCTTGTGCATTCAGCCATCAATAATTTCATTGGAGGCTGCAACAAAATATGAGGATTTGTATGATAAGGAGGATTTCCACATTACCAAGGAGGGAAAAGAGCACAAGGAGGTCATCTATCTCTTACCTTCCACTCAAAGGGGACATCAGTTGTATGTAGATGTGAAAAGAGAAAATAATTCAATTACATACAATCACCTTTTCTAAGAAAATCTGCATCAAGACTTTCTTATTGAGATTGGAGCTCAGAGCAATAGACACATTCAAAAGTTCAAGACATGCCTTATTGGGTATCTAGATTTGTTAGAGCTGGAAAGAGGGTTGCCACAACAGTCATGTTCACTCCCAAACATGAGGACAGGCTTCATAGTACTAATGATCAACGACATCAGTCACAACATCTCCAAGAGCCTCATGTGGATCATTCCAAAGGGGTATTTGTTTTTCCTTCAGTCAACACCTTGATGATTTGGGTGAAGGATTGGTCCCCTTATCATTTTTTCACTCACGAGCGTAGCCATGCTCATTGTAAAACCAGTTGCATGGTTGCAAGCTACAAGGAAAGGGAGCTACTTTTCTCTACTAGTCACAGGGTTTGTTTGAAGACTTCTCTTTCTTGGGTTAGTGTAGGGTAGGAGTATGTTTACTTTTTGCATAACAATGCTTTTGCACATTCTACATGTCTACTTAGACATCTATGATTTGATATTATGTATATAGTTTTTTGGTTTGTGTTTGCTCCAGCACTATACATGGTGTTTCAGTAGGCCTTCCGCATACAGAAGAAGCTCGTACTTACAGAGAATAGTTGCAGTTTTCAAAGAAAAAAACAAATGCACAACAACTAAAATTAGACAAGGGAAAGTTTTTCAGTGATTCCATTCCTTTATCCCTTCAGGTCAGCGGATTGAGCGTTCAGGTGTCCCAGCCCACAATAGTGTTTCGAAATAACCCCTTAGAGGAAAATAGGTTACAACAGGCAGCCAGAATAACTCCCAAGTCAAAAATAGGTATCATCATATAACCCTGCAGGTCAGATTTGCAGATGGAAATAGGAGGAACTCATATCAAAATAATTTTCCTCTGTCATAAAACAAATTTAGAAATTTTCTTAGTAAAATTGGAAATTCACAATAGTCTAGCTCAGGCTTGGCGGTATCAAGCACACTCGAATCATATTTTCAGGGTTTCAAGTTAGTGTTGGGCTTCATCAAATGAATCCACGCCCAATGGATACTCCAAGGCTACTGGATGCAAGCATCTAACAGGAAAGATGTCCCCCACGCGTCACCAAATTGTTATCCATTTTGCCCCTGGGAAAAATGGACAACGGGTACGTAACCACCAGACTGGGCACCTAAGGATGATTGGAGCTTATAGGTTATTTATGGGTTCTCAGGAGCAGTTTCGGTAATTTTGGAGTGTTGAGATCATAAGAATAAATTTTTCCTCTTCTTGGTCTTGAAAGGGCTCATATTTTCTTAACAATGAAAAAACAAGCTCGGTGGGCCCGCAACAGGTCAAACGAGCAAAATGGAAAAATAATGAAAATGGGCTCTAAGGCACCTTACTCAGTCTCCACGAGGCCTCATGTGCAGAAAATCCCCGAAAGTATTGAAATTCAGAGAGCGAGGCCAAATTTTGCAAATGGGCCTTCGAAGGCACAAAACTAAGAGGGAGTTCGCCGAGTGCCTCGGTGAGCTGACCAAGTTGTGAGAGTATAAGGGTCTAGGGTTGAGAATCGATCTCGAGTCTGAGCTATGTTAGGAGTTCGTTAGGGTGGTTAGCACTGTAGGCGATAACTCGCTTGGGTGAGCTAGACAAGGGACTCTATGAGCCACGACAGAATGCGTGTGATGAGGGCCCAATGAGTCAAATCGCCAAGCCAAGCGAGTTGTGGCGAGCTCAATGCTCGATGAAACATGTGAGAAGAGGATCGAGCTCCCCGAGCTCGACCGATACAATGCATCAGTGGGCGATACAGAGTGGTCCGACCCAAACAAGTTGCGAGTCGGGGCAAATGGTGACTGGGGAGCTCGTGATATTGAGCTGTAACATTAGCGATGTGGAAAATAAAGTGAAAGAGCCATGTTGGCTCAATGCAGATGCGAAGATGGTGAGTCCATAGGATGATCGGGGGGCCTCGATGACATCTTGAAGACCAAGTCCCAAGCTCACAAATAGGGAGACATGTTTCATGGCCATCTGAGCCATGCAAAGAAGGGCTTATAAACGTAAAGAGGAGCCTGCGAGGATTCAACATTGAAAGAGGATCATGTGGTGTTCGGAGCTCACGGCAAAACCATTGAGCTCAAGCATTGGGTCGAGGCGAGCCATGAGAACAAACGACAATGTCGGGAGGTTCAGCAAAGGTTAAGTTAATGTAATGGAGGCTCGAATGTGTGAAGAACCCATAGAAATGTGACATGGTCAGTTGGATCAAAAAGAGAATGAGCCAAGTCAACTCAACTCAGACAGAGACTGACTTGCATAGGCAAATGCAGATCGGAGGCCAACTCAACAAGTGGAGTAGGGAGAACTGGGTTGCGAACATGTCATTGTATCTCAACGTATTGAAATGGACATGATGGGCTATGAGGTAAGCCACCCAGTGAACAAGTGGTGGAGTTTACAAGATGAATGCAACCCAAGCCAAGTAGGGATTAGCATTACGTCGACATAGGTTGACTCAATCGAGGTGGTTGGATCATTCAGAAAATGACTTAGAGCATTGACAAAATGGTTGAGAAAACCATAAGGATTGAACTTGTTAAGAGCCAGGCTCATAGATCGCTCAGTACATAGCCGACTGGCTCGTGTGGGCTCGACGAAGCTGAAAATGACCATCGCGAGAGGAAACGAAGTAAGAGGTCGAGGATTTTAACAAGTTTGCAATGAGCTAGGAGTTCGGTGATGAAAAAAAGGGATGAAACGCGGGAGTTGAGTTCACAAGAGTAATACAAACGAGTTCAAAGTCCAAAATTTTTGGGCTTTGGATGTTGAATATTTTGAAACTTGCAAGGGAAAAAGCTTTGAATTGGTAAGCTTAGAATCTCTGAATCACATAGAGTCTGAATCCCGAAAGGCGAGGTCCAAGATGATGTGGTGAGATAAGGTCTTTCAGAGGTCAACCCAATGAGGTTTCAGGGTCAATGTGGCACCAAGTTCAAAAATTGGCGGGGCAAAATTTTTGAAGTGCGCGAGTTGAGAAGGTCCAAAAATGGAGAAGCCCGAAGTCCAAAAATTTCAGACATCGCGGGTGGGCAGTTTCAGAGGTCAAGCAGTTTTTGATTCATATTTTGGAGCGTGCAAAGCCCGAAATGATGGACTCGAAATCCATGAAACACTAATACCCCAAAAGCTAAAGCATTGATTTCCCACCCAATGAATTCAAATGAAACCTGCTGGTTTGCATTGAAAGCGGAGTCAATAGGTTGAATCGGTGGAGTAGGTGGGCGATATGCTTTGGGGGTCGAGTCACACACGAGCAGTTAGGTGAGTCAGATCAACACAGGGTGAGTTTTCATGTAAAGTCCCAACCATGCAAAGCTCGCTATGTCTAAGTAGGGCTCGGGAAGACCAAAATGCAAGAGCTTGCCAAGCAAATCGACGAGCTAAGTCACCCCAATTCAGTGCAGACCCAGATGAACTCAAAAGCCCACCTCTACAAAAATGATTGTATCTTGAGCACCAGGTTACCATTTCTAACAAACATATAGTCATTGAAAAGCTATTCCGACGAGCTACAATGTGGAGACATTAAAAAATAGATTTTTTGGAGGTTTCAAAATATTGAAATTTTAGAGACCCCGAAAAAAACGAAATGACACAACTTTCACTCCCGAAGTTTGTTACTCGCAATAAACTAGTCATTGGAAAGAAAAGGAGATGATCTATGACATGGAAACATCAAATTCCTAAATTTTGGAGGTTTTGGACTTCCAAAATTTGTGAATATTGTATAGTGTTGGTTGCAGGTGAAGGTCATTAATGAAGGTATGGCTTGTTTTCTTCTCTAACGAGGCAAAGTACCTAAAGGTATGGGATTTACAGGTTTTCCAATCACTCTTACAGGCATCAAGATCGGTTTTGTAGGTGGTTAGAGTGTAATTTCATATTTCCTCTCTCTCTCTCCCCAAATTTCTTCCTATAAATTGTAATGGGGTTGCACAAAACAAAAATTTGGTCATTCTCTCCTACCACGCAACCCCTCTTCTTCTAGGGCTTCAAACCTTCTCCAAATCCTTATAATGGCTTCATGCCTCTCCTGTTATAGCAATGTACTATTTAAATCTAATGGAACAATAAAATCATGCTTGTGTTAAATTTCCTAACCTTCGTGGTTTTGTTGTTTCTCTTTACCTCTCATTGTGCTTGCAAGATTTGTGTATACTCCTTTATTTCATTGCAAATTTGGTGGTTGTGTTTATCAAAGATGGTGAATGTTTACATTTTGGGATTGTGATATAGTTGTTTGTCCTCCCCTTAGTGCATCGGTGTGATTTTGGTCTGTGTTGCATCTTGCCTAACCTCTCAAAATTCACACCCTTCCCCATTTTGCAGGGTTGGGAATCTGTCTAACACTCTTGGTGTATCACCACTTTTAGCGTAGGTTTTCATTTTATGAAATATCTTTCCATGTTCCCTTGGTATTTTAGTGTAGGGTTAGTCAGTAGTTTTACCTTCATTAGTAGTTTGTGGCAGGTAGGATTAGGAGCAAGAACTAGACTTCTCTGGAGAACTATTCCATTTCACATTGTCCCACATTTTAGGATAGCTCGATGTTATGCAATCACACCGTATGCCCCATTCACAACATGGCCATTCAGGGGGGCTGTGATTTTGCATTAACAGGCTCCAAACCCCACTTGCAAAAACTAGTCTCCGAAGGCATTTTCAATGAGATGAGGATTGGTTACAATTCTCTTACTGGTAATTTAGAGGTAGGTGGCAACGGTTTTTAGTTTTGCTCAACTAAGCGACAACTATAAGCCGAAACTGATCACATTTTATTAAAACGAGCACGTCGCTACTAGTGATGTATAAGCTAAGTGGCTTAGAAAATTTGACTTGCAAGGGCGTTAAAAAAAGGTTCAAACAAGTTAGTTAAGTTTCCCCATGGTTTCCCATGTTACTAGGGGTCATGCAAGGAGTTTAGGATTTGTGATACATTTGGGTGTGGTGCTCCATGCACATGACTTTCGAAATCAGATTTTTTTTTTTGATGTTTTGATAGTTTGCATCAAGGAAATATTTTTTCGTTTGTTTGAATTATGTTCCTTATCATTCAATATTTAATTTCCAAAAGTTGGAAATGATGAAGCAAATTTTAGTGGAGGGAAAAAGGGGAAAACCATACCTTTTACGCAAAACTCATGATCCCTACATTTGACAAGACCCATCAACTTCATGTATTTTGGCTATATTTTGTGGCTTGCTCATGCTTCCTCTCTTTGCACACAGACTAACAACGTATTTACAATTACAACACCTAACAAATCTCTGATTCTCTTTGTGTTCGAATGACTCCCATACCTTGTTCTACGGATCTTATTTTGGTACATGCTAGTAGTATGGCAACAAAAGGTGATTTGTTCGAGTGGAGCACTTGGCTAAGGCATTTATTCAAGGTATTTTATCAAACAATTACATGCCTTTCTTCCACGGTTGAGAAAATAAGCCGATAATGGACAACCAAAGGTTTTCACGCAGAGGAAGAGTGCAAGAGACAAACCTGGTGGAGACATACGTGGAATAGTAGGAAAGGGCACTTCCAATGTCTAAATCAATACAATAACTGCTCGACATAAAAGATAAAGATCAGAAAAGAAAAAGGCATTACAAACGTTACATTGCGCGTAGCACGGGTGATTAGAAGCAGAAGTAGGAAGATCCATACAACTAGCCATTACGCCTAAAAGAAACACCTCCTTATCCTACATTTTCTTCTGCAGACAACAAACATAACCATGACATGAAATAGATCCTCTTAGGGACATTTAAAATGCCCCAAATGTAGACAAAGATCTAGATCAATCAATTTTTAGATAGTAAAATGAGGAGATATTTGGTTATAGATTTATCTCCACTTGTGGGGCTGATTTAACCCATTATGGGATTGATTTTAGGACAATTATTAGCATAACTCCCTTTAACAGAGTCTGAGATTATGTTGGCAAATAAGGATGATCACATATGAACACATGTTTACTACCTTTGGAGAAACGGTGGCAAAGCTTTAAGGGGATGTCCATGTTCCTCTCCAAAACTCCTAGTCTGGCATGATTTGGGAGGTTGCACAGGAAGAGAGGATGTTGATATCCTCCCTTCCACACCAATTTCAAATACTCACGTTGGTTTATTGTTAAATTTATAATGTAAATTTATTGTTAAATTTACAATACAAACCATTTATTGTTAAATTTATAATGTAACTTTGGTTTCACCATGGTTAACACGTCGTGATCTCAAATAAATTGGTTGTATTATTATGTAAGGACAATGATAGGTTTACATACCGATTAGGATGCCAAACAGGAAAAATGGAGCAAGACAAAAGTTTACACGATTAGTATCATTTCAAGATGCCATATTAGTTTCATGTAAAGTAGAAAACACGCGGGCATAAATCATATCCACAAAATTTCTACCTTTGTGAAAACCAGTGAAGAGGCTTAAAAAGGCTACAAAAGTTGTCTTCAGACTTTCTAATTCCCCAAGTTGACTAGCCAGTTAAACAGGTAAAAATAAATGCGCGCATGCATAATATTTTTAAGGTAGAACATATCACTTTATCCATGTTTATATGTACCATCACTAGCAACACTCAATAATGATAACAGTTTATTATTATTTTTATTATTATATCAGATAGAACGGTGTTATGCGTAGGAAACCATTTCTCTTCTAGTACTGACGACTGACAAGGAGTGACACTACAAACCTTGATCACCTTTATAATATATTTTTATATTTTTCTTTAGTGGTTTCCTTGATTATATAGGTCGGCTTTTTCTAATTGTACTTTAGCACCAAAAGGAAGATATAAAAGAAGATTAGAGGCACCATTTGCTATCTAGACTTGGCGCATTTTATTCTACTTGGGCATTGTGAGCTTATTTCTCCTTGTTCATCCACTTGAGGATGACAACCCTCTTGTGAGGCTTCTTAGAAGGATGAAAACCCTTCTAGTGGCTTGGGTGAAGGAAAAAAACCCTTCATCATTGTTTGGTTTTAAAGTAAAGAGCTGATTTGAAGAGATATTTGTAATTTCCAGCTGGTATTTGATTTATTTAGGGTGGGACAACCTACGTTGGGTAGGGTTTGGAACTTTTGGTGAAGTATTTGAGAAATCTAGTTTCATAATCTAATTTGTAATATTTTTATAGGACAAAATCTGAAGTTTAACGAATTTAGAGGGTTTCTATACCCATATTTCATATATTTCTTGTGGTTGCAATTTCCAGTTCATAATTTATTTCCTACAGTGAGATCTTCAACATTTCTTTTGGTTTCTGGCTCTTAATATTCCATAAAATATATACATAATTGTGGTGAGTTAATTTCTGGTGTTTTGTGGTGATTTTTGGCATAATTGGTGATAGTTCAAGTCATTGATTATATACTTTCAGTCTGCTGCAATGTAATTTTCATATTTACATTTGGTGTGTTTGGTTAAAACCCTTGAAAGGGTCATTACATGTTATTTATGTAGCTCTTAACTAATAAACACAACCTTTGTGTAATTTCCCCTTTTCATTTTAATGTCGAATGAAGACTTCTTGCCATTATCTTACCATGGTGAAGAAGAATAAGTGAACAAGGAAACAATTGAACTTTATTTCACCTTTCTTTTATTAATTTTAATGTTTTCTTTTAGTGTTTTCCTTTATAGGGCAGGTCAGTTGGATTAGAATAATTATAAAGGTAATTTAAAAGATAAAGTGGAGCTTAAAGAGGTCGGTCATCCTCTAATTGGCATTTAGTGCCAAGCAAGGAATATAAAAGGAGTCTTGTGTGCTCATTTAGAGGGCATCTTTGACGCGTTTACATCTAAAATTGGTTTTTTTTAGACAAGTTGCCCAATACCTTTCCACTCGAGGATGAAAATTATCTTGTGTGGCATCCAACAAAGACATAAACCTTCCTTGTGGATTGGAGAATGAAAAATATCCATGTGGGTGAAGTGAAGATATCTCTTGAAGACTTGCTTGTTGATTTGGATCAAGGACATTGAGAAGAAGGATTATAAAGGATTCACATGATTTTTAGAGTTCTTCCCTAGGAGGGAAACTAGGGTTTGGTGCCTTCTAGAGCACATAACTCACTTATTCTTTGATATTCTTGTACTGCATAATTTATAAGGTCGTAATTTGGACTTTGGTGAATTTTGGTAAAGATTTACTATTTTTCTGAGCCCTCGGTTTTGGCTAGATTGGTGTTACTATAAATATTTGATTCCAACTATACTAATCATATATTTCTTTATTATTTTTATGTATTTGTGATGTATAAATATTGTCATGGCTAGATTAATTGTTTTGAGGTAGTCTACATTGGTCTGCATAGTGAAAAGTGGGCTCGAATCTCATAGGCATTTTACTGCCCTAGGAGACTATAGATTTTGGATTGGTTTTTAGTTATTTAAAAAAATAAAATTGTGCTTGAAGGTATTTTCAGATCAGATATATTTTAGACAGTCAGTTATCCCCTTTTTTCCATTTTTAGCCCTAAAATGGAAATTACAGTGGTATCAAAGCTTCTTTCTTCCTTGCCTGAGGGTATTCATACAAGACAATGACAATACAAACATGGAATGGTGAACTAGGTTCTTACCAAATGAAGAAATCCTTTTGAAGATGGAAACACAACATCCAGTAGGTCATAACATTGTAGCTATCTATGAAGAATATAGGGCTCTTTTGAAGGAGATTTGTGACATTATTTTGTTTACCAAGTTCATAGGGGTAAGCAAGGGTAGATGTGGGCCCAAACCTAAACTCAAGTACCACAAAAATCTTCCAAATGGCTTGAGGACAATGATGCTCTCCACTTATGATGATTTCAACCATGGGACAACTAGAGCATGGAAGAATATGTCAGGTTTAACCCTGGGCCACAAGAAAGTGCCAAAGAGCCAAACCCATAAGGGTTTCTCTCAAAAGAAGAAAAATAAAAACTAGATCCATAGGAGGACTCTGAGGTGGAATCACCAAAGAAAGAGGTGGAAGTACCTATCATTTTCCCTGAGAATGAGCCATTGATTGATTTTGAGGACAAACAGGTAAATGGAAATGTGTTTGGTGAAGAGACCATGAAGCATGAGCCCAAAGAAGAAGGGAAATATGATACGCTACATTGTGGAAAAGAATGGGTGGATAAAGTCTCATTTCCAGATGATAATGTCGACAGTCAACTTGTTGGAATTTTAGGAACATCAGTCAATCAGAGGCAAGTTAATGGATGAAATTAGGGCGGAAAGAGTTTCACTTGTTGAATATAAGACAAAGGAGGATGGCCCTTTCATGTTTGTAAGGTAAGAAAAGGTTGTAAAGCTTGGTGAAGGTTCAACCCTAAGTCTCATGGTCATTCTGGAGGAACAATAGTATGAGGTAATTTATGATCATTATTTGGTTAATATTGATGTTATTTTAACATTTGATGAATTAAGGGTTGAAGGGAGGCATAATGAGCAAGAGGGAGAAGATAAAGGGATGGTTGGAAACCCTTTTCCAAATAGATATGATGACAGTAAGTTTTTTGGTCTATCCATAACAACATACGACGAAGAACATAATGACGAAGAAGTAGGCTTTGGTAAGAGCCACAAAGATGTCCCAAGCAATTCTCATATTACAATAGGCATTAAGCATATTGGGGATGACCAAAGGTATGGAGGTGTTTCAAAGTCATTGTTTTCTTCTACACCAGTTCAGTTTTGTTGTCTTAAGCCATTTGAAGAAAAGAATAACTATATGCATGGTTGAGGCTTCATTGTAAACCATGGCAAGTGGTTGTACATTTTGATCAACAAGTGGAAAATGGGGTTATAATTGAAGAAAAATATGAATATGGGAGGATAGAGGAAGCAGAGCTTCCAAATTAAGTTGTTACGAGACACACCCACGAGACAAGGGCATTTTTGGGTGCCCATGACCACTTTCAGTTTGTTGTAATTTTTAGATGAACAACTAATGGTAAGCCATTTGATAATGTGTTTGATCATGAAAAGAGTTTATTGCATCATTATGTTTCATTGTTATGCTTTGGTGATCATAATTATGTTAATGAGGTAAAAGAGCAAGGTTGGGAGAAGAATATTTTCCCATGAATCATTATACATCTCCTAAGAAATGCCTATGAGGTAGTTTTTTATGACAACCCATGATACACACATATTTCAGGTCCTTTGTTTCCTTTTTCATCATCATGTTGGGTTGATCATCACAAACTCTTTGCCACAAGTTTGGACTTTGAGATAGGGGTTACTTTGCACATGATGATTAGGAGAAGAAGATGTATGCCGAAGAGTTACATAGATTGCTTACATCCTTGGAATCCGAGTAAACCCTTGAATCTCAAAGAAGGTGAAGGTAAAGATTTTAATTTTGATTTTTCCTCTCTTTGCTTATGGAAGGGAAGGAATTTGATGAGTTTGTATGAAGCGGGGAAGAATTATAGCATGGCATGTTTGAGGCATCATAAGCTTGATAAGAATTATAACTTTCTTTGTTATGTATTGCTAACCCAAGGTTCTATGAAATAACCAAAAGGAATATGGGAGAGGGGGGACAGTTATGATGAATTTGCATCTGTACATATTTCAGTTATAGAGGGAATTGATAATGTATCTAAAGGGAAAAATGATAAGTGTTCTCTTTAGGTAAGTACTCCATTAAGAGAAGAGGTCGAGTTCACAAATTTTGTGACTCAAATCGAACATGATGAATGTTATCTAATAGTTACAGATATTGTATATCAGCTAGAAGTTGTTGGTTTGAATGGAAGTAGTGATAATACCAAAATTTTGGATTTCAAGCAAGTTCTCATAAGCTTTTATGTGACTATCATATACATTTCCAACCCCTTTTCCATGTTGCTATCAGATGTAACATTGTTGGCAGCCCCCGTAACATTGATAAAGTGGAGAACTTTAAAGATATGACATGCTTTCAACTGTTTTACCCTCATTTCATCTATTTTTCACAACTTTTCTAGCTACTTGCCTACTTATAAGACATTGAGAAAGGAGCTTCCAATCACATGGTTGAAGAAATTCCAAGCATTTCATGGCGGTTGTGTTCACTATACAGTCACCTTGGTACTATTTATCTAAGGGAATTGATTACCTAATCATAAGAGAAATGTGGGATGGAAAACACTTTGACCCAATAGTCAATTTGAGGGTTGTTCCACCAAAGAGGTGTGTTGTTTGGTGCATTTTTCAGTTTGTTCTTCTCAAGGTTCTGGAGCATAAAGAGACATTTTAATAGTCGGTAGTTGTATTCACTACACATTGACATATTTGTACTATTTAATGCAAGTAAATGTGGAATTCTATTCACCCTCATTCAAAATTCTGAAGCGAAGAGTAAGATTACATTGGTATTTGGGACAATATGAGAGAAATTGTGGGCCACTAATGTTTGGATGGTAATTGCACAAAGAAGGAGCGGCTGAGACTTATTTGGGATTCGAGCACTTGCAATTACTTAAGGACGAGTAATTTTGGGAAGGGATGAATGTAATGTTCCCTTTTCATATTAATATCAAATGGTCTTGCCATTCTCTTCTCGTGACAAAGAAGAATAAGTGAACAAGGAAAGTAATTGAACTTTGTTTCAACTTTCTTTTATTAATTTTAATGTTTTCTTTTAGTGTTTTCCTTTATAAGGTAGGTTGTTATGCCCTTAACATATACCATTTATATGTCTAAGTGTGGGATAACATATGACTTAGATAACATTTATACTTATATTCATTAGTTAGTTAGTCATTAGGTATAAACCAATAATAATGAAGGGGTATGACCTTTCATAATCATACCTATATATATATGGGTGAGTAATTCCTCCCCATAAGTGTGAAGAGCATGAGTTAGTGTTTTATTGTGAGACTTAAGTGGTTTCCCCCCTCAAATTGGCTTGATAATATATTATATATTCTGATATATCTACATTTATATTCAAGTAATTCCATTACATATGGTATTAGAGCATCGATTTTGGCAACAACTGGTTTTTTCACTATATCTCAAGAATAATTGTGAATTTTTTAGATTATTTTTTACCATGTCTAAGGATATATATTATACAGCTTCAATAAAAAAATACATTTTTCCTCGTCATTTTGTGATAGTTATCACATATATATTATTTTTCATAAAATCAATCTACAGGCCGTATATTTAGGAAAATTTTAGAATTTTTTATATTTTTGGAAAGCTATTAAAATTTCCATATGGGTCTATTCTTCACATTTTCACATTTGAGATCATCTACATTGAGAAATTGGTTGGTCAAACAAGGCAAATTGAATTATGTAAGGGCAATCCCTTATTATGGCAGGTCCCCAAACTAGGGGTAAGAACAAGAACTTTGATATTCTAGGTAAAACACCTTATAAATATGATATGGAATCATCAACGAGGATAGAAAGATCATCTTCCCTTGGGTTTTCCTCAACGAATCATAAAGTGAGCTGAATCGAATATGAAATGTAGAACTTACAATTGCTATTAACACTAAAGTGGACCAAATCAATCAACGCTTAGATGATCTTATGTGACACCCTCATTCCAAACTTGAATGTTTCTCAAAATTAACCCACTTCAACACATATTTATACACAACTGAACCATGGTGGATCTTCTATCCATGCCAATGTATATAACAATGCACATGAGGGAAGGAACATGTTTCCAAAAGTATAAATGTGTAAGTTTGATAGGAAGGATCTAATAACTTGGATCAATCAAATGGAGAATTTTTTTATGTACATCAAATACCTTGTGGACAAAAGGTTATAATGACATCCTTATATCTCGAGCCAGAGTAGCTCATTTGGTATAGATGGCTTTGTACCCAGAAGAAAAATAAGGGTCTTGATGTCACTTGGGCAATACTCATAGACGAAATGTAATTGCACTACTCATAGATGAAATGCAATTGAAGGGGAGGAGCATGTTATGCTCCTAACATATACCATTTATATGTCTAAGTGTGGGATAACCTATGACTTATATAACATTTATACTTATATTCATTCGTTAGTTAGTCATTAGGTACAAACTATTAATAAGGAAGGGGTATGACCTTTCACAATCATACCTATATATATGGGTGAGTAATTCCTCCCCATAAATGTGAAGAGTATGAGTTAGTGTCTTATTGTAAAACTTAGGAGGTTGCCCCCTTGAAGTGGCTTAATAATATATTATATATTATGATATATCTACATTTATATTCAAGTAATTCCATTAGATTTGACATCAAAGCGTCAATTTTGGCAACGAATGGTTTTTTCGCTGTATCTCAATAAAAGTTGTGAATTTTTCAAATATTTTTATACCACATCTGAAAATATATATTACAAAGCTTCGATAAAAAAATTAGAAATTTTTTCAATGTTTGATGAGAGTTATTGCAGATATACTATTTTTCATAAAATTGATCTACAAGCTGCATTTTGGAATTTTTTGTTTTTTTTACATTTTGGAAAGCTCTTCAAATTTCCATACTGGTTCACTTTTTACATTTTCAAATTTGATGTCATCTGCATTGAGAAATTTGTTGGTCAAATTTGATCAAACAAGGTAAATTGAATTGTGTAAGGGCAATCCCTTGTTATGAAAGGTCCACAAACTAGAGGATGGGAAAAAAACTCATACACGCCATGGAATACTCCCTATAAAGATAAAATACAATCTAATTCTGAACTAGGAGGTACTTCCACCATAAGGGACCTGCAAGTTGCTTTCACTAAAACAAATCAATGATTAGTTCAGCTTGAGAAAATACTTGATCACATTTTTCATTTTCAAAAGAATTCAATCAATCATCCACATGTATCTAATAGCCAAGGTGAAAATACTATGGTTTTCGAAGAGCCATGTATTGTGGTAACTAAAGATGACGTGGAATATGCCATGATGGGGCATGCTCATTACAAATCTTACTTAACAAGCCCAGACATTCAAAAGGTTGAACCAAATATGGATGAAGAATGGAAAACAATGGGATGGGATGAATCTATTGAATACAATAAGCTTAACTAGGAATATTATAACATGGGTTTGGTAAACGTGCATATGGAAATTAAATTTTATCCTAGGTTGGATATTAAAGAATTTTTTAGTGTGGAAGAAGTACAAAGGACAACCGAAACTTCATAAAGTCAAACAACACTATGCGAGCTCTATTTTTGGCTAATGCAATGACAAGTTTACAAGGAAAATTCCTACTAATGGAAGATTTAATCACACCCTATCTAAGATGATTGAGATACATCATGCACATGTTGGATGTCAAAACCTTAGATATAGTGGCTATGATGGTCATTATACTAGAAGGTCCATTGCATCCTTGAATAAAATGTGTAACCTTAATAATTATGTTGAGACATAATTGCGCATTTCTTGAGAGAAAATGGATAAGGCATATTCTTCAAGTGAAATTTCAAATATATATTCAAATTTGAAAGTACCACCAGATATAATCATCATAACACTAGAGTTACTTACCCAGACTCGGTTTAAGAGGTTATAAATGAAGGTGATCATAGTTGATCTCATCAAAGAACAATGTCAGACATACAAGGAGGTGAAATGGGCAGACAATGGTTGATTACATGTTTTTTCACTACTAAGCAAACATCAAGGATTAAGATTTTTTGAAGGGGAGGAACATGTTATGCCCCTAACATATACCATTCATGTGTCTAAGTGTGGGATAACCTATGACTTATATAACATTTATACTTATATTTATTAGTTAGTTAGTCATTAAGTATAAACTAATAATAATGGAGGGGTATGACCTTTCACAATCATATATATATATATATATATATATATATATATGGGTGAGTAATTCCTCCCCATAAGTGTGAAGAGTATGAGTTAATGTCTTATTGTAAGACTTAGGAGGTTTCCCCCTCGAAGTGGCTTAATAATATATTATATATTCTGATATATCTACATTTATATTGAAGTAATTCCATTACACAGGTTGGCTGGGTTGGAAGAGTTATAAAGGCAAATTAAAAGATAAAGCAAAGCTTGAAGAGGTTGGCCATCATCTAATTGGCCTTTAACGCCAAGCAAGGGATATAAAAGGAGTCTTAGAGGATCATATGAAGGGCATCTTTGGTGCATTTACATCTACAATTGGTTTTTTGGGGCAAGTTGCTCAATACCTTTCCACTTGAGGATGAAAACCCTCTTGTGTGGCATCCAAAACATGAAACCCTAACATAGTATATTTCCAACCTTCACAACCTTTTTAAGGTCACTTTTTCCAACTTTCACAACTTTTTATATGTGCACTTTTTTCATATAAGATATTTTTCTACTAGAACTACACATTATATTAAGAAAAATATAATAAAGTGACAAGAGTAGGGGTGACCAGAGAACTCACAGGCCCAAAAAAATCCATGAAGGCACCATGAAACACAAATAGGGAAAACAAAAACAAACGCTACGAAGGAAAAGTTCAACATCACCTTAAAACACTAAACCAAAAATATTTAAGCACATGCATCCACACTGGGAGGAGGAAGAGGATCCTCCTGAGGAGGGATGTAAAACCCACTGGAAGGATTAGCTGACGGAGGATTAACCTGCTAGTCATTTTGATCTAGCATCTGGATTTGCAGAGGCACCATAATTCCCCGGCTACGGGGGTAAAGAGACAACAAATGCCTGAGATACACAAGGAGGAGAAGCCCATCACAGAGAACTAACCACTGCCTTCCCTCATGGAGGACTCCAATAAGATGAAGCTAGAGTGCGACCCCGATGAGAGGAGGAGTGATGGCTGTGAGAGCATCTTCTGTGACGTGAACTTTATAGAGGTGGCTGGCGTGGCAGTGATGGTCAATGTGGCACCAAAGGGTTAGGTGGGACCTGACTCATCGTGCATGGAGCACTCCCCTAGTGAGCGAGTAGTTTTATCAGGTGGGAAAACTCCAGAGAAACTTTTACAGCTTGAGCTTGAATCTGTATTCACACAACAGACAATATAACCACTTTATCAATAATGGAAAATAAAGCATAAAAATGATCATGTAAGAAGATAACAACATTATGAGATTTCCAAATTTTAAAGAGAATACAAGCTCTAAAAAAATGCCACAAAGAGTCAATATAGGACAACCAAGAACTGAAATCCCCAAATAACGCTACATGTCAATGAAAGAAATCAGGGTGGTAGGGTTGAAACAAAGAATGAATCCAAGACCAAGTAGTTTGAGCATGGGCATAAGATCTGATTTTTTTTTCAAAGATTTAGGCCTAGAACAAAAAGGGCATTAAGGATTAAGGATGACAATGTGGTTGAGTCGTTTGCCTAAAGGAAGACCTTGGTAAATGAGACACCATAGAAAATGGTTGACTTTAGGTTCTAACAGAGGGTTCCATGCATGGGAAAGACGTCGAAGCCAAGTATTCGAGGTATATTGAAGCCCCCAACGAGCATTGAGTTTCGAAATGACAAGAGAGATAGGACTCAAAAGCTGGTAGATAACTCCTACATTATAGTGAAAAAATCAATACTATGATTCCATTGCCAATCCCACCACTTAACATATGGAGCTTTGAGACCCATCTTGTGAAGCATGACATCCAACATCAATTCTTGACTTTTGTGGATAGAAAAAAGGTCTAAATTGGCAAGATTAAATCTCATATTGGGCTTAGGCCAGGAAGTCCAGTTTCTGCAGAAAACTACATCTTGAATGGTGTGAATTCCTTTTCAAGAAAATCAAAGAGATTTGATGCCCAAAGTTTCAGCAAGCGAGATATTATCCTCTGTGATAATAAGTGACCACTAGATATTTTAGGAGTTAAAAGAAATCCTGGTACAAAATCCATCTCTAATCCAGCGTAACAAAGGCTTCATAACTTCAAAAGCCTTCCTTATACTCTTAGTTACGAACATGTCAATAATCTTAACAGGCACCTTGGTGATAATTAAGGTATGTAACCCTGTATTATTCCAACACTTTTTACCATAAGAAGAACATGAGGCAATGCAATGGCGAAGCAATATTTTCCAAGCTTGATTACCTGAAAGACTATGCATGATTTGTATACCTGTAATCTTTTGATAATTTAGAAGACCATAAAGAAAATATTGTTCTACTTTCAAATTTTGAAAATGACAGATTGTGTAAGTTAGTGAAAAGTTCTTTGTGCTTAGAATTATTTGTAGTGAAAGGAAAAGGAATTAAAACCAACAAGACACCAAATTTTTATCTTGGAAAGCCCTAATTTGAGGGAAAACCAATCGGGAAGGGCAATTGCTCTTTCTTCCCACTTATATGTATTGGCCAATTCAATCGATACAAATTACAATAAGATGAAGGAAAGTAAACGATGTAAACACTTCCCCTCTATACTTTTTGGTTTTGTTCTTACACTCCTCGCTTCTACAATTCAACTCCAACACTGAATTCTTCTTGCTTATTTCTCCCATGAATCTAATGAATAACTCCCACTTGCTCTCTCTTGCTTAAATACTTGCTTCTCATGACCTCCTGTGCATTGGAGAATGGGAAGAGGCATCCAAGGAAGAGATACGATCGAACTCTTCAAATTCTACAACCATTCATGTAGTTCTTTTTATTTTTCCATGATAAATGATAGGACCGCCGATATCTGCAGACCGATGATTACGTAACCACCTCTATGCAAAAAGGGGTGGTTCTATAAATTTATATTATGCTCTACATTTTTCTAACCTTTTCCTTCTGGTACTGGTTGCTGTGATGAAGTGGAGTCTTCTTAAATCCCAATGGATCACACCTCCCCTTCTCTGGAGGATTTTGGTCCCACAAAAGCTTAGTGGCGGAGTAGATGAGGAAATAATTCCCTCATTTGCTCCTTTAAGTACCACCGGGCCCACCTTGGTGTCTTCCCTTTTAGACCAATATGTTAGGACTCCTGTGGACCTCTCCTTGTCTCTCTGGTCTTATGTTGTAGCACTATGCCCTCTGCTAATTAAACTTGTGAATCCAAGATGCAATCGTTTATGAAAGGTAACAACTGACATCCTTTGTCTTCATCAAGCATGGATGGCTCATATAGGTGTAAGTTCTCATAATTTACTACTGAGCATGTCCACATGAATGGTGGCAAATCAAGCTCGAAGGCATTTTCTCCAACTTGCTCCAATATGGTGAAGGGTCCATATCGTAGTGGCTTGAGTTTCCTTGCTTGGCCTTGTAATCTCTCCTTGATCAAGTAAATCCTAACGTTGTCTCCAACATGAAGTTTGTGCTCTCTCCTATGTTGATCGTGTCTAACCTTATACTTGGCTTGAGATCTTTCCAACTGTTCTTTCTATTTGAGATGGATTTGTCGGTTCCTCTCAATGAATTTCATTACTCTATTCATCTATGAATCACATATCTCTCCTTGTTCATGTTGCCCAACTGCTATGTCTAGTGGATTCATAGGTAGATATCCTAAGCATGCTTCAAATGGTGATTTCATAGTGGATGTACGTATTGCCTGATCGTAGGAATTTTGAATGTAGGCTAAGGACTCGTCTCAAGTCCGTGGATACTTGCTATTATATCCTCTGATCAACTGCACTAAAGTCTTGTTCACCACCTCTGTTTGCCCATCTGTCTGTGGATGGAAGGTTGTGTTCCTCTATAACTTGGAGTCCATCTTGTCCCACAAAGTAGTCCAAAACTTCCCCAAGGACCTGGAATCTCTATAAAAAACAATAAACTTTGGCAAGACAAAATGCACCCATACACTAAAAAAGAAAAGTTTAGTTGCCTCATATGTTTGTATTGTCTTTTTACATGCCATAAGAACACACATCTTACTAAATCTATCTACAATAACATATAGATAATCATGGCCATGTTTATACATAGGTAGTCCTCCTACAAAATCCATAGAAATATCTTCCCAAGGATGAGTAGGGACCAATAAAGGCATATACAAACCTTCCTTCCTAATTCTAGGCTTGTTCGTACAACAAATTTTACACCCTCTTATGAATTTGGAATTCTTCTTGCATATTGGGCCAATACGCATACCTTTGCAGGTGGGTTATGGTCTTTCTAACACCAAAATGTCCTACTACTTTCATGGTATGTGCTTCCCTCATAAATAGAAACCTTTCTTCGTTTGGCACACAAAGCTTCCCTCGTTGATAGAGTAGCCCATCTTTGAGATAACAATCTTCAATACCCATCCTTTCAGCCCCTTGAGACTACAACTACTGATATGTCACCCCAAATTCTTTGTCTTGAGCATATGCCTCCCCGTAAGCTTCCTTCGTGAGGGGCTCAATCTGAGAGATAGTGGCCAAACAAGATATTTTCTCTTGTGTGGGCGACCTAGACAACATGTTTGCCACCAAATTTGTGTTACCTTTCTTGTATTTGATCCACGAAATGGAACTACTAAAAGAATCCCATCCACTTGTAGTGCCTTTCCTAGCTACAATTTAGATTGTGCTTGCAAATACTAGAGAGGTTTGTGGTTAGTGTGCACACTAGTTTATTTTACAAACAAAGTAATGTTTCCATTTCTTTATTTCCTGAACTAGTGCATACATATCTTTATCATAAGACAAAATATCCTCTAACTGGTTAAGTGAAAGTTTCTGAATGATAACATACTAGCTTACCTCCCTATTGCAACACTACTCCCATAGCATAATCACTGGCATATGTCTCTACTTCAAAGGGTTTCTAAAAATTAGGAAGAGTGAGTACTAGAGCATGAATAATCTTGTATTTCAACAACTAAAAAGCCTTATCTTGTTTCTTACTCCAGTCAAAACCCTTACTCTTTGCGGTCACTATGTGTAAAAGTGCTACAATGGTGGAGAAGCCTAAAATGAATTTCCTCATGTATTATACTGCTCCCAAAAAAATTCTAGTCTCTGTGGCTTCCGTTGTTTTTTTCAACAAGTTGGTGATGGCTTCCACCTTATCTTCGTATCCACTCGTATCTCTCCTCCTCCAACCACGTGCCCAAGATAGACAAGTGACTATTTAGAAAATTCACACTTCTGTCATGTTGCATAGCAACTGTATCTCTCTTGAGAACTTGCACGAATTGATGTCAAATGTGTTAGATGTTCCTCCCATGTGGCACTAAAAATCATAATATCATATAGATATACAATGACACATGAATATATGAATTTCTCGTAATACATCATTCATAAATCTCATAAATGTAGTGGGTGTGTTATATAAACCAAATGGAAGTACTAACCACTCATATAAACCCTATTTTGTTTTGAAGGCAGTCTTCTATATATCCTCCTCCTTCATCCCAACTTGGTGATAACCCGACTTGAGATAAAACTTCATGAAAACATTTACGTGCTGAAGCTGGTCTAAGAAGGTAATCTATGCGGGGGAGTGGATATCTCTTCTTTATGGTGATCTTATTCAAGGCTTGGTAGTCGATGCAAATCCTCCAAGAACCATCCTTCTTTGGCACCATCACAATAGGTGAAACGCAAATGGCAAGGTGCTTGGGCATATTGCCCCTTGGTCCAATAGCTCCTAGAGTTGTTTCTTTACCTCTGTACTCTACTAGTAAGGATTACCTATACAACCTGATGTTTGTTAGAGGGGACTCTGATAACAGCTGAATCTCATGCTCTACCTCTCATTTTGGCGGTAACCCGCTAGGAGTATGAAGTAATTCCTAAAAATACTGAATAATACTATCCAAATCCTTCATCCCTTAGATAGAAACATTTGAAATTTCCATCCCATATTGTTTACATTTCAACAAAAGTAAACAAAACTAATTATGATTTTCTTGAATTAGTCTTTTTGCTTGTTTAGTACTTACCATAGCAGTTTTCATCTTACACTTGGGTGTGCCCAGATATTGTATCTAGTTCCATCCTTGACCCATCTGTATCGGTTCTCTCTTCTCGTGAATATGGCATCCTTGATATACAAGTAAGGACTCCTGAAAATAAACATCAAATGCATCAAGTGGAATAACATCAGCTTCTAATACATCTATATACTGAGAATTTATCCCAAACTTGAACCTACACTTCTTATTACCTGAATTTCTACACCATTCTTCACCCATCCCAAAGGATATGGATGTGGATGCTCGTAAGTTTCAGAGACCAAAATCTTTCTGACAACCGCATCAGAAATCAAATTAGATTGAGAACCAATATCAACTAAAGCATTTACCTTAGTCTCTTGATTTGGATTTTGATATGGAATAGCTTACTCATCTCTTCTTCCTCCTATTGGCCTTGTTCATGTTGGTGGCTGTGCATCCCAAGCCCCTCGTCTACATCTGAATCATCCTCAATTTCCACCTCCCCATTATGTCTTTACAATTGTCATGGATTTCTTGGAATCCTTGGTTCGGTTCTTTGGATGTAACTCTGGATGTAACTTCCAACATGTAGTGTCAGTATGACCATTGATATCACAATTCTTACAAAAATTCTTAGGATCTTTACAAGTATTCAAAGTAGTGGCAGTTTGTTTACCTTTCCCTTTCCATTTACCTTTGTTATTTGTAAATGTCCTTGCTCTTTCTTTGGCTGATTTGTTGACTGTCTTTACCCTCGACTCCGTTTTCTCCTTGCTTCTTCTCATCATCAATATAGTATGCTTGTCACACAAGCTTCATTGAGATCCTTGGGCTTCGTGGAGATGACCTTCCTTTGAAGGTGAGTGTGAAGTCCTCCCAAATACTTGGTCAGAATATCCTCATCCTCCAAGTCCATATTAAGCAACATGGCTTGTCTCCGAAATTCCGTAGTATAATCCTGCACACTTTGACCACTGCCCTTAGTCTAAAGTACTACCATTTAATCATCATGGTCAGTCGTATGGCCAATAGGATAAAAGTTAGCTCTAAGCAATTCTTTAAAACCCTCCCAAGTACTGACAATAGGACAGTTTCTTCTTCTCACAAGTGGCTAGATGGGTTTCCCACCAAACCAGAGCATGACCTTCCATTTTGAGACATGCAAAGGTAATCCTTTGTTCCTCTGTGACATTATGCACACTAAAGTAAACTTCCAATTGTTTTAACCATTTATCTAATAACTCTGCATCTACTTGTCCTTCAAAATTCTTTATTTCCAACCTTCGTTTCAACTTTAAAAGGAGTGTGATGTGCAGATTTTACCTTCTCTTTTACAACTGGAGTTTCTTCTTCATGCTCTTCCATATCTTCTTCCTCTTCGTGGCTCTTTCCTATGCCAAAGTTTTTCAGCCGAAGTGCTCGAACCACCGAGTCCATGGAATCTTGCTTAATTGAAGCCGTCTTTTGCAGATATGAGAGTTCTTGTTGACATCTATACAATCCTATCTATCATGGTCTCTAGCATCTCAATCTCTATGGACCAAGTTCTCTTCCTCCATTTGTTCTCAAACTCTTTGTTTCCACTTCTTCGTAGATATTTCTGGATCGCAAGGTAAAACTTCTTTGCCTTTAGACCTTGTCACTATCATACAAATCACAAGAACAAATACCATGGTCCTGGATACCATTATTAGCTCTGATACCAAAATGATCTGTAAACCTCTAATCTTTGGATAATTTACAAGACCAAAAATAAAATATTGTTCTACTTTCAAATTTCGAAAATGACAGATTGTTTGAAGTTAGAGCTTTGTGATTAATTTCTTTGTGCTTAGAATTATTTGCAGTGAAAGGAAAAGTAATTGAAACCAATCAAGACGGAACATATTTTTATCATGGAAATCCTCCAATTTGAGGGAAAACCAGTCGGGAAGGGCAATTGCTCTTTCTTCCCACTTATATGTATTGGCCTAATTCAATAATAAAAATTACAATAAGATGAAGGAAAGTAAACACTGTAAACACTTCCCCTATATACTTGCTTGCTCTGTTCTTGCACTCTTGCTTCTATAATTCAACTCCAACACTGAATTCTTCTTGCTCTCATTACTTCTCCCATGAATCGAATGAATGAACTCCCATTGATACTCTTGCTCCTTGCATAAATAATTTAGGCTTCTCATGTCCTCCCGTGCATTGGAGGATGTGAAGAGGGCATCCAAGGGGAAGAGACACAGTTGGGTTGCTTCGAATCCTGCGACCATTCTTGGAGTTCCATTCTTCTATTTTTGTGTGAGAAGTGTCAGGACCTCTAGTATCTAAGCAGATTGGTAGTCTACAGGAACTGTTGCCTTGGCTGGGCGGCGGTTTTAGGACAACTGCATTATGTGTAGGGGGTGTTTACGCAACCTTTGGCAGTGATGTTCTGAAATCGCCACTCTGCACAAAGCGGGCGGTTCCTTCTAGTAACCTCCGTTTACCTGATTTTATTCTGCTTTTCTTGTTTCTTTTGCTTCTTAAACTGATGGAACTTTGATGAAGTGGTGTGTTTTTTTGGATCGCTATGGATCATTCACCCCCTAAAGGATGTGAATAGAGTTTGTCTGGGAGGACATCTAGAAATAGTATATTCAAGTCAACTTGACCACTTCCCAGTAGCTCCTTCACCCTAAGATGACTCTCTATGTGAAGTATTACTTATAAATACTTGATGGCATGATTGTTTGACTTGACTGTCTCTTGTGCCATTGGTGGCATGCCCGAAGGATTCTTCTTTTCTAGCTGAGGATTTGTTCATACAAGTTACGAGTTGAGTTGCTTTATTTTCACAAGTTCCCTTTACTATGAGATCTTTAGGGAGATGCTATTATTTATACAGGGAAAGGGAATGCCCAAAAATGTAAATTGTTCTCTGCGACCATTCCACTTCCAAGGGTAAAATTTTAACCGGTCAGGCATAGGCAAACAACTTTGCCGATAGCCCAAGGTTTTAGCCATCTAAATACTGGATCTTGAAGTAAGACAAAAAAATGTCAAGACATTGAAAAACTTCAAGAAAATTATGCTCATTTTTCGCAAGAGTGAGAAAAGAGTCATTAGCAAAATGATCATTAATGAGCTGACTATAATGATCCTATAAAAAGATGTCCTGAATGGGACCGTGATCAGCACACATAGTAATAAGATACCTAAGAGCATCGGTTGCTAAGACAAACAAAATAGGCACAGAGAGTGCACCTTTTTCTAATAGAGCATAAGAGTTCGAATGTAGAGGATTGTTGGCCATTGATAGTGAGGAGAGAAGACACATTATAAAACAACGTTTGGACAACTAAAATAAAAAATTCACCAAAGCCTAACGCCTTGAGCATGACTAAAAGGCCACTCGATACAATCATATGCCTTCTTTAAGATAATTTTAAGAAATAAGGGTCATTGAAGAGACATCCGAGCCCATTCCTTCCTATATTGCAATAAGATTATCTAGAATGTAGTGCCCTTTGACAAACCCTGTCTACTCTGGTTGAATGATCTTAGGTGACAAATCAACAATGCAAAGAGCAAGGGCCTTGGAAAGAATTTTATAAGAAACATTCAGAAGCATGATAAGTTGTCAGCTAGTAATCAGTTCAGGATTGCCTACTTTAGGGATGAACTTGATGTTGTCTTGATTGATGAAGCTCCCTAATGAATTGGAATGGTGGGATTTATTGTAGACATGAAGTAGATTGAGGCCAAAAAAGAGCAAGTGGCTTTGTAGAATTCATAAGGAAATCCACCCAACCTAGGGGAATTATCATCTACTAAGCACATAAGAGAAAAATGAAGCTCATCTAAAGTAAGAGGGGCATTGCATTGAGCACGATCATGAGGATAAAGTTTGAAAGGAACCACCTCAACACATTATTGCATGACAAACACTCTCTCATGGGTAAACTCCTGTGCTTGGAAAACTAATTGATAATGTTTCATAAAAGTGTTAGTGATCTCAAACATTTTTGTGAGTTGAATCTAAACAATTTAAACAACTTTGATATGTTCTCGAGCATGCTTGCAATAGAGAGATTTAAAAAAATACTTAGATGCTTTGTCTCCCACCTTGAGTCAATGTAGCCTTGACCTGATCTAGGCTCCACGGGCCAAGTGAGATTCCATGCACTTGAGCCTATGATGAATGTTGGTAGCTTGGAACTGAAGAGGGGTATTGAAAGGATTGGATTCAAGGAGAACAAAAACCCACTGAAATTTTCTGTGTAAAGTTGAGTTCGCACGCTTGTGTACACGAGTAACATGTTTTTTTAAATTGGCGGAGGAATCGGGTGGTGTGCTTGATCGCCACCTCCCACCACTCAATCCAGTTGGCAGTAAAAGACAGATGTGGTGCCATATTCCAAACTTTGGCAATAAGAGGGATCACCCTTGAGTGACTTGACAAGGAAACATTAAGAAAGAATTGATTAGACATGAATTTAAAATGGGCCCCGTGCCAGATAATCTTGAAATAGATTAGATGGTGATTTTACAAAAGAACATCAAACCACACCATGACATGGGAGAAGCCTTGCGTGTCAAAATAAAAGATATGTTGCAGAGAGAGAAACACATGATCCAACCTTTTGAAACCCCGATCAAATCCTTCTCAAAGATTGGTCCAAGTGTACCAAGCTTGAGACTTAAATTCCTGTAGCCGTTGGAGTAGAGGATCAAAAATCCCCCCAACGACTTTTAAAGTAATACCAAGTTACACACTCCCCGACACACTAATGCATAGGGAGGGCACCGAGTTTATCGCCAGGATGTTCAATCATATTAAAGTCACCACAAACCAAACAATAGGCAAGAGGCACGTTATCACCAAACCATTTCCATAATGTCATCCTTTTCATGTTATCATTAGAAGCATAAACATTAAGAATACCAGAAGAAAGATCATTAATAACCATAATCATCCACTCGAGCCGATTTGAAGGATCATGGCCCAAGGAGGTAATTAAGGCCGAAAAATCTTGGTGCTAAGGAAATACTAACACCACCTTTGTCATCAATATACAAAGTATGAAAATGGAAAAAATCAAGAACAATACAAGTTAGCGTATTTTGAAGCCAAAAACCAAAAATTCTAACTTCCTATAAACAAATAATATCCAAGCTACTAAATCAATGATAGGCTAACCACATAGAATATTTGTGAGAGGGATTTGTGAGACCTCGAACAGTCCAAGAGATGAAATTCATGAAAATTTAGACATGTTAAACTCACCCTAACCATTTGAAACACCCTCCTCTAAGCCAAAAATTGTAAAATTATTAGTAAGCGAGATCTGGTTTGAATCAAATAGCTCAACATGGATGGATTGATGTTTAGCCCCATTTTCTCCCCACGATCCATGGGACACCTCATAGGGTTGAATGTGTGAGTGATGCAAATGTTGAGTTGTTGAAGCTAAATCCCTGGAATCCTCTATTTGTGAAGGCAAAACTTGGCTCTGCGGGGGTTGGGAAGGAATGGAAAAAAATGAGGGTAGGGACTTAGACCCGAATTATCCTTGGATGGAAGAGGGGAAGGAGAAAGAGCAGGGGTCACCACATAAGTGGATTTCACACCTAGAACCTTCTTATTCCTGACTGCAGTCTAACCATCAGTCGGTAGACCCCCTTTGGGATTTGACACAGAAGGTTGTGAAGTAGTGGGTTTAGATCGAGCCAAAAGATGACAATTGCAAATACGATGGTTTGGGGCTTGACAACGGAAAAATGTGTCAGGAAGGTTGAAATAAACAACATTCTGAGAGAAAAACAGGCACCCCACTTGAATATCTAAGTGGTCCCGCAGGTCTTTCACAAGTTCAACCTGAACACAAACCCATTTATTGGGATAGACGTAAAATAAACCATCCTGTTCATGGCATATCACCCTACCAATGTGTTTATGATGTGGATTCAGATGCAAGAGGTTGAAATACCTTCAAAACACACACAAATTGTTTGCAAAAAAACTAGAAGCTTCAAAATAATTTTCTTCTCATTCCATAATCCACACTAATCTTTTACAACCTTACAATCTTTCTTTTATTTCCCACTATCTCTAAGAAAACCCTAAAATGCGTAAAACCCCTAAAACTAAAAACCCCTAAAAAGTAGAACACCTCAGATGGACTCCAACTTTTACGTATAAAATATGCCTTTGTAAATTAAGGCATATGTCAAATCTTGGCTTATTACATAAAACAAAGAAAAATATATTAAAACTCAAGTGCTAGTCAAAACCACCAAAAAGGTTCAGAGTCAATTTTAGACCACTAGATGAATCAATTAGGCCCCAAAAAAATGTCGAATGTCACCCAAAGTTTCGAGCAACGTAGGCGTGGCACATTACTAATCATAATCTAACACCCAGGAAAATTTCAAAGACGATCTGACGGTCGGATCAAAAGTTATGGTCTTCGAAAGTTATGCTCCTGCATCAGTTTAACAATATTTGGAAAGAAAGACTATAGATGAACGAGGAGTCCAGAAAGCTCGATCCAAACCAGGATTTTCAAAAAAAACTTGGTTGGTGGGGTTAAAGTTGGGAGTCCATTGGAAAAACACCAAAAGGGTGTTTCCTAAATACCAACATGCAACCTTAAGGAGGGTTTGGACCTACGAAGGCTCTCAAAATGAAAAGAGATAAAATCCCTTGGTGACATTACAGATACTTGAAAACAGGATACCGTTGGACTCCCAATGATTTTTTTAATCTAGTTTTGTAGAAAAGATTAAGAGGGAATGCAACCACATATTTTTTTTGTTGACCCTATTTTTTAGGTAGGTAATATCATACCTGCATTGGTGACGTGTACATAATTCTTAGGCTTAGATGCCAAGGTCTGAGGGGTATCCATTCCGCCAACTTCTCTCGGGGCACGATCCCGGCCTCATCCCTTATTACGCTGATAAGTGTTCCCTTTTAAAGCCGAGGGAATGACTTCTGACACACCTGTAGTGAATCGACGGTCTAGATTGGTTCGTATGTGCATGCGACGATGTACAAATTGTGCTATTTGTTTACGTGTGGCAGATTTGTCCTCTCCTCGTGAAATGTGAGCCCCCTGACATCTTGTGCAGATGTGGAGTGCCCTGACACCTCCTACAGAGATGGAGTGCCTTGACACCTCCTGCGGAAATGCATCCTTCCTCTTCGCTAAGTGTTCCTCAACTCCTCGAGCCACACCACGTCTCTCCCTACCTTTTGCTTCGTTGACCGTGTTTCACGAAGCTTTTAAGTTTTCAAAACAACTTTTTCTATTTTCGTTGTTTGCTTTTATTAAAAAAAAAAAAAACAATGTTTGTTTAATTTAGCTGGATAGGTCAGTTTTGCCCAAAGCGGCGGGCTGGTGATAGGCACAGGTCTGCTGGATGTGGCCCAACGGGTGATGGCCCGGGAAGGGGGTTTTATCGCCACCTTTTTCGCTTTAGACCCATCTACACGTGACCCGGTCCCTTAAGCGAAAAGCCTTTGCCCATCCAATACAATGGATACACTTCCAAAAGGTCCATATAATGGATTAAATTAAAATACACGTCCCCCACGTTAATGGGGCTCAAGGCATATCCATGAATAATAGCCAATAGATGTTTGTGTGGTTATATTATTATTACATGTTTAAACATTATGTATTTTTTTGTGTGTTAAAAACACCTTTTTAAATATATATTATTCATATATTTATTTCACATCTCAAATAATGTTATTTTATACATTTTTAATTAAATACATTTAGAATATTTTACATATATTTTATTAGTTTGAATATATATTAGTATAGTTTATATAAAAATGTATAGGAAATTTTTTGGTCATACATAAAATATGCAAGTCACATGTGATGGTTATTTCAAATATTTGTAAGTATTTTACATTTAAAATCATGATAGACATCTAAATAGTTGTCAAATTTAACCCATGTGCCACATATTTATCTCTATGTTCAGGGCCAATTTTACCCTTAGTGGCATTGGTTATGAGATGACTATTAGGAGGGATCCATTTAGCACAATTCCCGTACCATCTTGTTTATTTGATTATGTGAGGGCATAACTTTTGACTCACTACAACTATCCAATTACCGTCAAATTTACCCCATGGGCCACATATTTATCTTTGTGTGCAGGACCGATTTAACCCATAATGGCATTGGTTTTGGGACGATTATTAGATAGTTTAAATACAATTAACTAAAATAACAATCTTTTAAAGGATTTTATTATATATATAAATATTATAATTAATTTCCTTTTGTGCGTAAAATGACTACCGACTCAATCGGTGCTAGATATGATTTATTCTGTGTTCGGGACTTCAACATTGCTTTTCGAATAACATACTTGTATTTATTTTAGTCAAATTTCTATATAGGCAATCTATATATTGCATAGATGTTTGTATGGTTATATTATTGTCAATGGGGAGTGAGGAAACAAAGAATAATGAATACAAATTAATGATATATAAATTTTATTCTATTGAAGTATTGGTGACTTTTTCTTAAACGGGTATGACTTACGTGGAAACGTGATGGATTAGTGCATAAACTAATTGGTTGGTTTTTTGATATGGGTATATTTTCCCACTGAACTTTTATTTTGTTGTTAAATACCTGTGGATTTCGCACAGTTCCTGTAATGTCATGTTTAAGAATTGTAGATTTGTGCAAGCAAAACTCCAAAAGTCGTATCGTTATGTTTAGTGGGTTTCTTTGTCTGTTCGCGTAACGAGAATGTTTACATGTAATGTCGGCTGTTGTCTTCACGTGTGTTGTGCAGTTTGATAGAGACTTCGTTGAATGTCAGATCAACTGATGGGCCCATCCATTGGATTGCTTGATTATTAGCTGCATCCACGTCATATTAATGTTGGGCCTCTTTTTATGTGTTTCTATTTTAGAGTGAGATTCAATTGATTACTTAAAATAAATTAGACCTTTTTTGTAATTATATAAATGTTACAGTTTTTTTAAAACAAGTTAATTATGTGAGGGCAGAACTTTGCACTCGCCGCAACTATCCAATTACTGCTAAATTTACATGTTAATTTGTTTTCTAGCATGAGTCTAACAGGGACTGCAAGAGGGATGGGCATGAAAGCACATGCCAAAGGCACGATTGTCAAATATGTTCACTGCACTGAATAAAAAAGAAATAAAGTAGTACAAGTCATTCTTAATATTATATTATTTTTTATTTTAACATTTGTAACAAAATTTTATATTATAATTTATAATGAATCAAATTTATTTGTAATATATTTATTTACATACACGTGTATTATAATATATATGATGATTATCATGTTTAAAGTTTACATGTTGTATAAAACAATTGTTTCAAGTATTTGCAAGTATTTTACGGCTAGACTCATGATAAATGTCTAGACAACTGTCAAATTTAACCCATAGTGGATATCGTATTACCCACTTCATTGATAACTTTTTAAATTAACTCTACTGTTGTGTTGCGTAAGTTCAAACATCGTCTTTCATTCCCAAAATATTGCAATTTGAATGGACATTATTATATTGTACACATGCACCCCCAAAAGCTTTGAAGAAAATAAATTAAAAATCTTGCTTTGGTGTTCTTTTCCATTAAAAAAATTGCGTGTTTGTTGTTCTTTGGATGGTATTGCTTTTAGTTGTACCTACATAACCTTGTGCTTTTTGTGGGAAACAAATTTGTACCATGGGTCTTGCCACCATTGGCGCTGGCAACAACATCAACAAAATCCACCTTCCATTATGCCTTGATGGTTTACTTTTCCTTCTTATGAACTCTTGTTTTAGCGTAGTTGCCGAAATGTCGGTGCATCTCCAAAAAGGCTTTGATGAATAATGTTCATTTTCAAACAAGTTAGTCCCTAACACAACAACATGAAAGAGAGACACTATCTCATAAGGAAGTTGCAGGACCTCGAACAAATCTATGACATGTTGTGAATGGCCTCGCTAACATGTCCCCTTGCATAATGCACAAGTCCCGTAGAGGAGGCAACATAGTTTCAAAAGTCCCGTCTGAATCCAAACCTTAGCTCTACATAGGCCATTGACATACCAAAATGACCCTTGTCTAAGGGGCCAAGCCTCGAGCCATTGTTTACGTTGTCCATATTCTCAATGACCTCAAAGGCTTCAATGAGTCTCCTTCACCAACGCCACCAACACCTAAAGATAAGAAGCTTCATCATCTTTGATTCTCTCATGTTTTTTCCCTTACTCATCATGCCCTCCAACTCATCCTCGTCATCTACCTTACCTTCTTCTTTACGAGATAAAAAATCAACAAAATAATCAACATTGTCCTTGCAGTTGTAGATGTCTAGGCCCTTGAGTCAATGTTCCCATGTGATGAGATCTCCACATTCAACTACTCCCCTGCCTCATTGGCCGACATTCCCGCCACAGATCATCGCCAAGAACATTACCATAGGAAAGCAGGAGATTGAACTAACCATATTCGATTCAATACTTGCTTACCTCTTCAGATTGAATAGTTGTTGTTCCTTCCTGTTCAAAATAGTACTCCTATGTTCTTCCTTCTATATATTCCCTCGAGTACACTACATGGTATGTTTCCATCTCTCACTTCGCTTTCAAATCCTCCTTTGAACATGGGACAATTGATTCTTATGCGATCAACGTTTCCATTGCACACCTTTGGTGTGATTGCTAGTTACGGTATCTCTAGGCCTTTGCCTCAACAAAGAATTGAACCCTAGTGGGCTCTTTGTGAGCCAACTAACTTCACCAATGGGCCAAGAGCCGTTGGATCGTATAAGAGAGTTTTGAAATTGAACATTTTCGAAAAAACTAAAATTTACATCCCCAAACAAATACCTTTTTTCGAGAAGGGCCAAAAAAAATGATATAGAAACATATACAACAAAAAGAACATGCTAAAAAAAAGCTGACAAATAAGCCATTGAATATGTAAAAACAAAATCCAATATCTAGAAAGTCCTCATCCTCGGAGAGGGGAAGGGTGCTTGGGCTATAGTAATCAAAAGGAAGTCACCCATTAAATTTCCTCCAGAATAAACAAAATATCTGAAAATCAGGAAAGGAAAATCCCTATATTATTGCTTAGAACCACCCCATATCTAATTAAACTTCACTAAGAGGGTCTTGGCATTTGTTAAATGAGAGAAAGACCCTCTCAGTGAGAAAGACCCCCATTTTTGAAGCTTATGACACATATTTCATGGAAAGGCTAAAACGTGATACTAGCAATAACCCCTTTAGGTGCTATGGATACACCGATAGGATTTGGTGCTTAGCATCTCAATCACTATAAAAACAAATAACAATTATACTCTTGGTATCATGAATCTAGTTTATTAGTGTAATAGTGTGACTATCGGCTAAGGCCTTGTTTGTGGGAGCCAGTGGAGTGAAGCTAACAACAATATATTTGCAAAAAACCCTAAGTGCCCAATAGATTGTATTTTAATCTTTTGATCCTGTTGAAGCAGACAAATGTGTATAATGAAACGCCATACTCTCATCATAGCTTTAAATTGTTATCTTACTCTTATCACAATTTTAAATGTTTACAATCAACTACAAAGAAACCCTTCACCATACAAAAATCAAATTTGTCAATGTAATTATACTCAAACTATAAGTGCAATATTTTGTTTTTGATTGAGGGTAAATGAGCGGTTTTGAAAGGGCCACAACCTTTTTACAACAAGAAATTCAGATATTGCAATGCAGCCCAAACAAACAACATGAAACAGCCACAAGCCCAACACAGCACAATGAGCAAACCGTCAGCTAAAAAATGGTCCTAGGACTTCACGAAGCAAGCAACTGAGGTTCAAAACACACATCTGAGCAAATCAAGGCGGTTTGAAGACAAAGAGCTCCAACTTCCTCTAAAAATCATCTACACTCCTACCTACATTAACTTTACTATGACAATTCATCTTTCATGCTCCTCAAATGAAGCTGAACCTAGAACAAAGGACACTTGGGGTTTCTTATAAACATTTCTCCAGACACATCTTTTGATTTTTCTTTGCAAGAGAGGGGGGAGGACAACCTATTGGCATCTGTCTAGCACATAGACTCGAAAGCAAGAGATTCCCTTATGAGTTTACTACCTCTAGGAGACGACGTTTCCATTTTTCTTTTCTCTTTGCTCAGCAGTTGAATCAAACAATCCTTGGTTCAACCCAAACTATCCAAAACCTTTGCAGGAATATTTTCTTTTTCCATCCTTTGGCTAGCTTGACCCGAGGATTAAAGGAGATTGGAATCCTTCCTTCTCCACTCCTCTTTATTGCCTTTGCAACCCACCAAGAAGTAACCCGCTTTGTGACACATTTGGTAGATGACATAAGTACTTTCAAAAATAACTCGTTGCTTCCAACACAAAATTTAGAAGATAAAAGAGTTGATGGAAGAGATTTATTGACATCAACATACAAGCAGAATCTAACAAACAACAACCTAGATCTAGACTTGGTAACTCCATCAACAATCCCAATCTGGTTGAAGGATCGAGCAATACCTTCGAGAACCTCAACCTCCCAGTATTCCAATAGTAAACTCGGAAGCCTGACCCAAATAAGAACCCTCGAAATCATATCAGCCTCTAGATTGAAACCCAGCTTCCATTTACAAAGGAAGAGCCCCGGTTTACCCAAGAACTAAGGACCCTCATGAAGGGTCCGAAGGTAATCCTCTTGAATCGAAAAAGAAAACAATAAGAAACCATTTGGCATATTTGAGATCTCAACATGGTCTCTCAGGGTTCATTTCCTCAGGACCCATCTCCTAACCACGTTAATGTTTGATTTAGAGCCAAAAAATTTCCCAATCAAAGAATTTTTGAACCTATGCGACAAAATTTCAACAATACAATCAGGAACCCTAAGATGCCAACCCTCAACCTCCACGGCTAGTTCCAAAACTTTAGTCAAAACAAGAATCGATGTGGGCTCGCCTTTGATAGTAGCAGCCCAAGACTCTTGACCAGACAAGTGACATGTTGGTTACACCCCTTGGCCTCCTCAGCATACCCAAGAGCAAAGCAATCTTTTTCCAGAACAAGGGAATAAGAGGAATCTCTGTCCACAGCCCCCAAACCACTATAACGACCATCCAAAGAGGCTTTAAAACCCCCTACAGGCCTAGCGGACTTAGCATGAGTTGTTGGAAGGAGGAAGCCCTGCTTCAAACCTTTCTCAACTCCATATTCAGCACAACCTAACACAACTGCAACAGGGGACGAAACCATAGTCTCATGTCCCAGAGCCACCACCGCAAATCCCTCCACACACGCAGACTTCTCTGAAGCGAGCCGCTTCGCCGCAAATCTACTCTTTTGACAGGATGCAGTCTCCAACCACAAATCCAAAAGCTTCTCATCTTCTTCGTCATCCTGCGAGTCTGCCCATTCATCAACATCCTCTCTCTTCATCTTCCTACTCTTAATCCTGCAAAAGCCCAACCCTAGATTGTTTTATGTGTCCACTTGAACCGTCCTTAACTCTTCCTCTCCCGCTCGTATGCATCTTATACTAATGATTTCTTAGCTTATTTTCCCCATCTAAATTACATCCCAACTATAAGTCCAATATTCTCTAGAGTAAAGTCATCTAGATATAAGGACCACTTCATCAAAGCATTAACAAATGAATAAGAGAGATCATGTGAGTAGGTGACGTCTAGAGACTTTCCTATGGCAGTTGATTCTGGCCTTAATGAATTCAAGAAAACCACTACATGCCTTTCGTGTCATACATCCTTAATACCTCATCCAGTTCATACTAAGTGCTTGTGCAAGTTTGCATGTAATCATAAACCAAGCATAGATTAAATGGGTGTCGTCTATGCTCTCTAATTTAGACACTATATGAGATTAACGGGCTAATTTCAGTTATATTTATGTCTTTGTAATGTACCTTCAACACGGTAATGTACTAATGATTTGTGCTTTAGCTGCGTTTATCTATTCCACTTTATTTGAGTCCTCATAGAAGAACATCCTATCAATGTACTAATTCCTAGCTAGCTTGTCCATGGAATATTGGAGATCTATAACCACAAAATTTCTAAGACCCGGGATCTCCAAAGAAATTTTCATGTTATAGGCATCACAATGAAGGAAAGTTTACAACATCATAAACTTGGTTGAGTGCTATAGACTTGTACTTTCCTGTATGCACCTAAATTGATTATGCCTTTCTATTTAGGATAGATTTTACTAGAGCAATTGGGTGTCTTTTGGTTATGATATCGTGTGATGCATCTAGTTCTAGAACGAGTGCCTTAAGTGAGCTTATAAAATGATATTGACTATGCTTATATAGCCTTCTATAGGTGAAATCATTGGGTAATAGGGCTCACCCATAGGAGAGATGCAACTTTCAGTCATAATAAAGTATATTCAAATTGAAAATAGTCCTTAAGAGATTAAAGAGGGAAAGATCTGTTTTGTTTTTCTCGGCTCAAGACCGTTCTAACAAATCGTGGCCAAATTGTGACGGTACTTGGAGAGGTTTTGAGATGTGATGCAAAACTTCTCATGTGTAGAAGTTCATCTCTAGTTTATTGCTTTCATTAAATAATATTTATTGAATTGATGACATCGCCAAAGTGTAAAGGTTGAGTCAAGTTAGGAGATTCAAATTCAACATAATAAAGATATTGCAAATTGGGAAATAGGCGTCAGGAGATCAAAGAGGGAAAGCTCTCATGTACACAGTTAGGCCATCACATATTTTCCATACAGGATCGTGGCCATTAGCTTTGCTACGGTATTGGAGAGGAGAGATGTGCACCTGCAAAACAAGCTTCTGGATTTCTAGAAGCTTGGCTAGCTTGTTGAATTGAGCTTAAATAATATTTGGATTGAATTGATTGACTCAACCAAGTGTCAACTAGAGTGAGCAAGTCACGAAAGAGCTGGAGAGATATATTCTACTAGATTCCTGAATGTGAGTGTTCTGTCTTAGCAAGGGAGCATTAGCCAAACTTGGCATTGCAAAAGCGACAAGTTACCCCAACAAGTTAAGTGCTCTCCAGTGGCACTTTGTCATTTTTTGATATAGTAGTTTCGAACATTCGATACCCCGCAGATAAGGATCAAATTATTGAACTGATGAACACAAAAATCCACCGAGGCACACGATCATTGCATTTTAGAGTGATTAAAGTTGGGCAATATGCTACATCAAGCTTTCCTTAGGTATAACCATCAACAATTTCAATTGCATAGCTTCCATAACTCAACACAAATGCCCATAAAGTACCGATTGCTTTTCAAGAAAGGTTGAATAATCCTCTTCTGCAAACGCTAAGGCACTTGGACACCTTCGGATTGTAGCTCTAGTGCACCGGTCCTACTGATCGCCTATGGGGTATGCACATCAAAGCCGTTCACTTTTGCACACCCCTTGTAGCACATTAAAGTACAAGTCTAGTGTGGTCAGAATTGGTGCTCGCAACCTCTTTCACGATCGTTGCGCTCAAATACAGTGCATGACACACAAGCTTTGCGACCTTTTGGTGTTTTGTTCGTACTATCGTGCAAACTTTATAACATCTACTTCGCCTTCAAAGCCTCATAGTACCCATCGAAATCTTTGAGCCACACCCAAAGTCTACCTCACTTTATAGTCTTGTGCCACCCTTGTGACACTCTTGCACATGTCCTTGCATTACTCAAAATGACATCTTTCAGCATCCACACGTAAAGACTCTTGGATTTTGTGTGGCAAGCTAAGTGGTACCTTCCCAGTTGTGCGGTATGTTAGAGAATCTCATTGCATAACTTTCGGAGTCATAAGGGAAACTGCCATGCACATCTGGAGGAAGTTCAACCACTTGTAACCGTCACCCTTCATTGTCGCGTATTGTTGCAACTGCCTTCCTGACATTATTTTATGAATACTTTATGTACACATTTGCCTAAGGGTTGGTCCTTTCTTGGTTATCCTTAACAACCAGATCAGATGGTGGAAATACTTTGCATGCTTCATGCATCTTATAATTTTCACTCTATTCTGTTTATCCAGTTGAGTGAGTCTAGGCAAATCAGTGGGGAAGCGTTCCCCTGCTGTCCACAAGAGGTTCTCTTAGCCTCACTGTGATATTGTACATCTTTGTACTTATTCCCTATTTACCATTAATTAATGGAAGTTGCATTTCCTGCGAATAGGAATTCTGCTACATCATTGTGTGTTTGGTTCATTGAATTTCAATAACCTGCGTGCACTCATATAATCCTTGTGGCTCTTGCTACAGCAGGATCGTCCTCCACACATGGGATTTGTGGTGTGCATCAGTAGGATTTAGAGAAATAGAATGTCTCGTTTCAACTTTCAGTATAACAATACCACTCAGGTCATTTCCAAGTTTTTCTGCATAGGAGGCTGTAAGTAGCTCGTTGGCTACCTTATCCCATTGACACTGGTGGCAAATGAAGCAACTGCTAAGTTATAATAAAGTACTAGTAGCACTTAAATCTGCATCTTAATAAGTCAGGTATATAACCACTATTCACATAGAGATTTTTTCCTTAAAAGGAAATTAATCCACTTTTCCTTTTGAATCCTTGGAGAGTTCTAGGGTTATTGCTTTATTTTGCAGTTTCATTGCCACGAAGTCCTTTCAAAACAGCCAACAATTATTTCAAGCATGAAAACATGTCAAAGAAAGATAGAAATCGAGTATAAACTTTATGCAAATCACAACTAAACAGTTTTTTATATTTAAAATATCACTTGAGAGATAACCTTGAATGGCTCGTACCATTTGCTTGTACATTTTGAATTCTCATGCACGTTTATTTTCTGCAATTGAAATTCTGTAGAAGTTTGTTTCATCAAGTATATTGTATTTGATATTAGAGGATTTCATTGATAGATAGTCTATTATTATTTTTCATATACAGAGCTTTTGATATATTAGCATGAGTATAAATTATATATATGCATATCGATGATGTTTGATTTACTGAAATTATTGGTGCACTCATGGAACAGGAGCTGTATTTATCAGTTTGCTCTTGCTATTACATGCAAGGTTTCTATCTTGCCTACCAACATACTTTTAAAGAATCTGGACAGTGTTTAAAAGATTTTGTTTTCCTTCTTTTGGCATTGTAATGTTTAAAATTGTGCTATGGTAGGGATTTTTCTAATTTAACGCATTTGTTACCTGCAGTTTATGGGCTTCAGCTATGATTTTGCTTGTATTGGCAATGATAATCTTGGATATGATGGTATGTTTATTCTCTTCCCACGTTGCAAAAAGTTGCTTATGGCAACTGGAAAAAGTTTAAAGGCTTAAAAACTCCAGCTCCTTCAACCGACATACTTAAAATCCCCAGCTTCTTCAACCTATACAATTCCAATCCTATGTGGATGACTTATTATGACCATTTTTTAAATTTTGAATAAATGCTTTATATAGTAACAGAAAAATATTTACAAAAAAGGGTGTAGAAAAGAATGGACTGTACAGCAAAAGACAGATTTACAACGTGGTCCTTAAGGCCACAAGCACAGCAATGAAATGAGAATAAACCAGTGTTACGCGGGGACGCGTCCCCTAGATTTTGGTGACGTCCCGAACGTTTCGGGGACTCTAGGGGGACATCTCCTATTTTTTAAAAATCTTTCAAAAAACTTCTGATGTTTTTACTCTTAAAAAGCTGTTATTTTTACGAAGAACATTAAATTATAATCTTGAAAGTACCTGAATAGAGTTTAAATCCCTAAATTGCATTGAATAAAGTTAAAATATTCAAATATTAATATTTTATAAATTATTTAATAGCCGTCCCCTTGCCGTCCCCAAAATTTGGGAATTTTTTCCCGTCTCGGAAACCCTGTCCCTCCGTCTCCCTGTCACCCCATCCCCGAGACTTAGGTAACTATGCCCCACTAATCCTTTCAGATCATTAGGGTGTCTAGGTTAATAGTTTTTGAGTCTCCTGCCTAGTATTGAGATCCACCCCAAAATTGGAAAGTTTATCAGTCACTTTGTTGGAACTTTTGTAGATGTGAACAATTGGAAGTGGCCCGATAAGGGTTCGACAATCGTCCACAATGTCGGTCAGCTTGTAATGATTAATTTTCCCTTTATTTATTGTGTTGATGATAATTTGTGAGTCACCCTCAATGTATAATTTATCTTAACCATTTTGTTTCGCGATTTGCAACCCTCTCTAAAGAGCTTTGGCTTCAGTAAAGTTGTTGGAGCACTTTCCAAGAGCTTCTGCAAAGCCCAAAATGGGTTAACCAGCAAAGTTCCTGAAAATACCACCCGCACCAGCCCGTCCGGGATTTTTTTTTGAAGCGCCATAAAAATTCAGCTTAAGGAAATCATCATTAGGAGCCTTCAAGTTTGAGCTTTGAAATTTATAGTTTTATTGCTTACCCCTTATCAGGGAATTAACTTATGGTTATTAAATACTAAGTTATTTATTTTTTAATTTAATACATTTTGTTTATTATTTATTATTTGCAATTACATATTAATTTTGATAATTAATATTTATATTTTATATTTTATTTATAATCAGATAAAATTTGATATTTGTTTATTATTTATAGTTAAATACTAATTTTAAGAAGTAATATTATTATATCAACAACTAAATAATGTTAATAACTAAATATTATTTATTTGGTTATTAAAATTTAACATATGTAAGCTATTTATTTATAATGTTAATTTATCTAGTTATTCAGTTTATAACATTAATAACTTATTCTTATTATTTAGTTATTAACTTATATATATATATATATTATTTCTTGTAATTTTTTACAATTTTATTTTACTATATACGCCAACTAAATAATTTTTTAAATATAAATAATAAAATAAAAAATAAAGGAAGCTTATTCTATTTTATAGTTTATGTAAGTTCACATTTTTTATTTTATTTATATTAAAAAATAAATGTTTATATATATTTTAAAATATGTATTGAAAATGTTCATAATTGTTTTGCAGGAGGTAACCTACCAGCAACATGGCAAGTTGTTCAATAGAGATGAAATACATCGTCCAATGTGATGATAATCCCAGACATTTGAAACGTACTCTATGTAATTTAAATATCATGGGGACTCTAACAAGGGTTCATAATCATTATATTGGGGGGCTAGTTGTGAAAATTTGACCAAAAACGAAAGAGCAAAAAGTATGTAGAATTTGTTGGTCGAATTTGAAGCAAATATGAATTGAAGACACTTGCAACAACATCAAAAGCCTAAAAAAGGCTAAAATCCAATGCAATATGACACAAATTGGCTCTTTCAGTAGCTTGGCTCCTTCATTAGCATTTGCCCAAGGAATCAAAAGTACATAGGAGATATCTCATACTTCATTGAAACCAATGTGGAAGCCACAAGAAAAGCATGAGATCGACAAATTGGTGGCTAGGTTTTTTGATGCAAACCCCATCCTTGGCAATGTTGTTCAAAATCCGTATACAAAAGCCATGGTAGAGGGTATTGCAAATTTTGGGAAAGGTTACACAATGCCATTTTTTGAAATCCTGAGAACTACTCTGCTAGAAGAGGTGTCATCAATATCTAGTAAATTAGATAAAATGAAAAAGAATTGGAGAAAATCAGGTTGCACTGTAGTAAGTGATGGGTGGTATGATATAAAGTGAAGGCCCCTTCTAAACATTATGACACAATGTCCAAAGGGTGCTATGTTTATCAAATCAATTGATACAAGCTAGGAGGTAATGATTGTAGATTTCATTTTCAAATGCATTGAATCTGCCATTCTAGAAATTGGAGAAGAATATGTAGTTCAGGTTATTACAGATAATGCAGCAAATTGTAAAGCAACAGATCAACTTCTTATGGACAAGTTTTCTCATCTATTTTGGACCCCATGTGCAACTCATGTTTTAGAACTTTTGCTTGAAGATCTAGCAAAGTTGGAGTGAGTAAATAGTGTTGTTAGATAAGGGAAACAAATTTCCAAGTTCATACTTAATCACCGCTTGACCTTGAACTTGTATTGTGTATTTGTAAAATGTGAACTTCTTTCTCCTGTTGAAACAAGATATGCATTTAATTTTATCACATTGCAGAGGGAGGTGGAAAAGACGACAACTTTGAGAAAAGTTGTGGTTAGTGAAGAATGGAATGTTGAGAGATCATCTTAGGAAGTTCATTGCGGGACGACGTTGAAAAGGCCTTAAAGGTGTTAGCGCCACTTGTCCAATTCTTGAGATTGACTGATGACATTAAACCTTGCATTAACTTTGTGTACAAGGGCATGAAACAAACAAAGGGACAAATAAAAAAAGTACTTGTAGATGATGCTAAAGAAATTCAACAAATATGAGATATTGTGGACATACGTTGGGACATGTTACATCGCCCTGTCCATGTAGTAGAGTGCTATTTAAATACTAAGCTTATAGAGGTGGATCATGATGCAAATGAAGAGGTAAAGAATGGTGTATTGGAAACAATAAACAAGTTGGTTCGTGATGACGATGAGAAGGCTAAGGTGATAATGCAACTCACTATATTCAAGAACCAAGAGGGCATGTTTTTTCCGTAAGGAGACGCAAGAAGACATCCATTACATGGATCCTCACTTATGGTGGCAGACTTATGGTTCTTCTACTTTAGAGGTTCAAAAGCTTGCCGTGCGTGTCCACAACCAGTGTGTTAGTGCTTTTGCATGCGAAAGAAACTGGAGTATGCATGATTTGATCCACACCAACAAGAGGAATCAACAAGGAGTTAAAAAACTCTCAGATTTTGTGTTTATCCGCAACAATTTGCGTTTGCTTGAGAACAATCTTGCAAAAGAAGATGATGATTCTCACCTTGGAGAATCACCTTTCAAAGAAGTTTGGAAAATTATTGATAGTGATGATGAACATTGATTAGATGATGGTGCTAGTGCTAGTTTTGATTTTGAAGAAGGTTTTGATGTTGATGCAGGTTTTGATGTTGCTAATGTTTGAAACTGTTAAGTTTCATTTCAATATTGAACTTAGGCTCTAAATTGCGCCTCTTTTTTAATGTTATTCAAATTTCGAACTCATGTGTTTCTTAATTCTACAAGTTTTAATTTTATGCTCATTATTTGGTAGATGGATAGATTTTTGCATGTTTGACATGAGTGATGTTATGTGTATTTGTCTATATATACATATAATATATATAATAATCTATGTTCCACCAAGTTTTTGGGACGGGGACGATAGGGGACGGGGGGATGTGTTTTTGGGACAGATTTTTTTGGAGGCCTTTTTTTAGGGGACAACTATTAAAAAATAAGGGAAAATATAAAATATATAGGAAATTTCAAATATTCATTTGAGAACATTGATAAAGCATTCATCACACATATTATAGAACCTTAATACATAAAATTGGAGCTGAATTGAGATTTCACACAAGATTCAAGTTTCAATTACAATAATAATTACAATGAAATGCCCAAGGGCTGCAAGTTTCAAGTACTGACTACAATATCTCCGAAACATAGAAAAAGTATATAGTACACAACACCTGCACCAAAACAATTCAAATGCAATCATATGCATCATCAAGCATACAATTATAAAATGCATTGTCACACTTTTGAGCAGGCATATTGAAGCGGTCATGATAATAGGGTTTTTCAGAAATGAGTAAATAACCTGCTGTTTTTTTCAGCAAAACATATTACTTTATGCTCTATTCACACACCTTTGCTGCACAACACAACATTGAATTGAATAACACACTCTTTTTCACCAAAACATTTTACTCTATGTTTTGTAGTCTCGCACACCTTTCACAACATTGAGTCAAAAACAGTCTTTTTTGGAAAACGTATTAGTATTACTCTATGCTCTGTTTGTACACCATGTGCTGCACAACACAACAATAAACTAATACCACAATGTTTTTCACCAAAACACATTACTCTACGTTATGTATTCATACACATAGTTCAAAGAATTGGGTAAATACCCTTTTTTTTCATGAAAACATATTACTCAATGCTCTGTTATACAACCTCTGCTGCACAACAAACCATTCAACATAATACCGCAATTTGTTTATCACCAAAACATATTACTGTATGTTCTCTATTCATAGACATGTTGCTGCATGAGCAATACAAAACTATCAAATGAATTCATTGTAGAATATTGCTCTCTTGCCTTCTTCTCATTACTGTTCTCTTTTCTTCTCTCTGCTGTTTTCTTTCTTTGTCTTCTCATTCACAAGATGGCAAATGACAAAAACGAGCTTCTTTTTTTGTTTTAGTTGTAAGAGAGGTTATTTTAAGTATAGGTTAGTTAAAAATGAGTGTGGGGGGGCCCACATTCCTTTTATAAAAATTAATTTTGTGTTTGTTTAAAAAAATTAACTTTACCTTTGTTGGGACGTAGGGGACGCTCAGACGTCCCTGGTACGGTCAAGGGACTTGTAGAAGTCCCTTGGTCATACCAGGGACGTCTGGACGTCCCCTGCCGTCCCGAGGACGTCCTTGATTTTTTAAGCAGATTAGGGACGGGTAGGGGACGTTTCCTACCTGTCCCTGAGTTTCCGAAATGTCTCTGGTACGGGGACGAGCCTAGAAAGGCAGGGGATGCGCCCCCGCGGAACATAGATAATAATATATGTATGTATACTGAACTGGATTTTTTCGAAATTTTTTCGAGAATTTTTTATTCTTGGATTTTTTTGGCCTTACGAATTGATTCGGATTTCTGAATGTGGTAACCATGGTATTAAGTGCTTTGTATTGACATTTGCAATAGGAGCTTATGAAAGTGCCCGGCGAGTTGTAAAGCATACTTACCATGTTTGAAAAGTTTGAAAGGGGGGAAAAGTTCGGAAGTTTGAATTTTTTCAAAAAATTCAGTTCGGTTTGATTTAAAAAATTTACAAATATATATATATATATATATATATATATATATATATATATATATAAAATAAATTTTATACATATATGATGAAATTTGAAAAGAAAAACCAATTACACATAATAATAAATCAATATATTATCTTAGGTATTAGTGTTTCTTGTTTTGTGTTGAAGTTCTTTTACTTTTAATGCTATAGTTTTTTAATTAAAAGAGAAAAATAATATTCGACCAAACTTGTTCGCTAAGTTCGGCCAAACCAAAAAGTACGGTTCGAACGGAATTTTCACTAAGTTCGTAAGAACATGGTAACTATGTTTTAAAGGGATGTTGACTTTGCTTACATAGACCTTCGTCGGTGAAATGTCATGCCAAGGCCAACCCTTGGAAGATGAAATGACACATATAAGATGATCAAATTGAAAATTGAGTCGTAAGATAAAAGGGGACATGTCAATATAGGATGGCCAGTACCGTAGTCCACCATGACCTTGAGTTGTATGGTTTTGCCCAGATAGATAGTGAGATAAAAGCTGGAGTTTGGGAATGATGCCTGGAGATAAATGACTCCTTTGTTTAATTAACTTTTTTTGGATGAATGACAGAGCAGTGTTGGGATGAGCAAGTCAAGAGAGAGATAGCAAGATGTGCTGATTGGATTTAGACTGTGAGCATTTGTCTTAGCAAGGGAACAAAACCAAACTTGTCATTGCCAAAGACTAAGTTACGAAATTTGAGTGTCTATAAAATCTCTGCACAGTGTGGGACTGCGACTTTGCAGAAAACCTCTGGAGACAACCAGCTCTATTCCTAATCTAATGCATGTAAACAAACCTAAGCTAATTTCTAAGCTATCCTAAGCTACTTTGCAGAAAGGGAAAGTGCTGAAAGGAAAATTACAAAAGGGAAAAAGCTTTTGAAGTTGTCTTATTAATTAATTTCATATCTATGAGTTCTAAAGATGCAAAAATGTTTAAATTATTTCTCATGACTTGGCTTAGATTTAAGAAAGTGAGTATATATGGATGTGTTATTTGTCGTATTCTCGCTATTGTGTACATTAAGGTATGTATTATTGTTTTGAAAATGAATCTCTTTTATTTGAGGGTTTCCATTATATTTAAGTCCAATTTTTAATGGAAGAGCAACAACAATGATTTAAAAAAAAATTCCTTGCTCATGTTTTCCTAGTCCTGTTCATCTGTACCCCGTTCTTACACATATTTTAAATCAAACCAGTAACTTTTTAAATTAATTTGTTTTAAACCAAAAGGTTGCTTTGAGGAATAGAAAGAAAGAAACAGGGGGCGATGCACTGGATTTAGAAAAATGTTTGAAATATTCTAGTTATGTTATAGACACAACCATACGTTGATATGCAATATAAACATTTGGTGACCAGAGTTGATCAATAATCATGAGAAGGTGAGCTCCATCCTATGGATTAGCGAGATGGGACCAGAGTGCTGAACTACTGCCAAAGTTAAACCTATCAAAACTTGACTGTCAAGTTACTCAATCTCACATTTACAACCAAGAGGCTCAGGAAGGAGTATTACATACACTTATAGAGGTCCGAGATCAGCTAAACAACTGTGGGTTTAGCACAAGTTCCTACCTAAAGAAAATACAAATATTTATAGATAGACCAGACTCTTAGACTCTAAAGCAGGCAAGAAAACTAAAAGATACGATCCTTTAGTATGGGATCTGCTTCCCCTTTTGTTCTGGCTATGCAGTGCAAGGGTGGGCTCAAAGAATTTGAATTCAACTACGATGGTACTAGAATAAATGCAGACTTGACTATGTACAAGTGCTATGTCACTCGAGGAAATCTTGTAGTAGCTGTTTGTCCCCTTTTAGCTGATAGCTTATTGAATAAGCATGACTGCGTTGAAATGTTAGCTTTGTTGTACATGGTGGTTTGAATTTTCTCTTCCTTTTAAGTTGTTTCGGACATTAGCTGTCTTTGACATTTTGGTTTATAATCTAATGGTGGGAAATAGTGGGAGTTTCCTTTAATCGGACAGTAGTCAATGCCTTTGCTCCTTAATTTGTCTTTGATCTTGATCTGGGGCAACTAGTTGACAAGTTTCCTATTTGGGTTCCACTGCTACTCATACTTTTCAGATTAGATTTTTCAGCTTAGTGGCTACCTTTGATTTTTTGAGGTGATCTGACGGAAGGCGATGCACAAGTGAGCTGAAAAATCATGAAAGCTTGGCACTAACGGTAGAATGTTAGCATTTTTGGTGACTTCTTAGGGGGGCTTAGCCTGCCGAGGAAAAAATCTAGCTTTCCCTATCCATTGGGTGAAGAGTTATAAAAAACCTCCAACGAGCTCCCATAGTCTTTTGTCCTTTGTCATTCCAAAATACTCATTCAGACATGCATCCAACATGCTTTTGGGCAAACAAAGTAGAGTTTATAGGGAGTCAAAGTCCTTTTTAATTGACTATACCTCTTCTTTCAATAGTAGTTTGATACTTGTTTGGGAGAGCAATTTCATTCTTCAATCTGCAACATCAGAAATAAATCTCAGGAGGAAGCTCATTGAATTTTTGTTAGGGGTCCAGACAAACCAATCATCTGCTCTTCTTTCTTGTACTTAGTTCTAAAACTTATATTCAAAAGAAAAATTCATACATATTTCAAGTGAAATATGTAGAGTGATGCAAAAGGGAAATCCTATTGATATGAAAGCTACACAAACCATTTATAGGAAGGGAGAAATAGCTTCCCTTTTTAACGATTTGTTGCCATGAGATTGTCATGGGGGCAGTTAGGAGATACAAATGGAGGGGGAAGAGAAGAAATTCGAGCCTGTTGGGCCTTTCTCCTTTTTTATGTTTATCTGCCTGCATCCCTTGCATATTGTGGAGCACTTGACTTGCTTGGGATGGGTGCTGGGACTGCGATTCTGCATACTGTAGCTTCATCTCATGCTCTGATGTGAGCATGACCTGTGGCAACTTTGAATTAGGTTCCAAGAGTAGGATGCTCTTTATGGTTGTGGACAGAGTCTGCAAATGTGCCCTCCTCTTTACCCTCTGAATTTTGACGAAATCCCCTTAGCTCCATATCATCATGTTTTTTTAGGGCAGCAACTTGACTTAAACAAGCAACACAATCAGGGTCCTCACATTTTGCAAGTTTGACTTGTTGAAGTTCTTCTTCTAAGCCTGCCCTTTTACCTTTCCCTTCGGTCCACTTGCAGTAGTCTTGATCCTCGGTCATTTGTTGATTTCTCTTCTTCATTGCCTCAACTAGAATTTGAGTAGAAATTAGTTTGAAAAAGCATAACGTTGTCTTCTTTTTGCATGTGACGTGCAAGAGGAGAATTCTGTAGTGGTGAAGGCTTGAGCTCTCGGGTGGCTAGCGGGGTTTATAGCATCAAGCACTCATTGGAAATTTTTGCTAGCAAACTTTTCATCTCAGCCAATGAGTGATGATTCATGGGTTTAGCTTGGAAGGAATGAGATGAACTGTTGGGTAGCATGTGGGGACATTGAAGGGTATAAGGTTTTGGGGAAGTCTTGATTCAGGCCTTATTGGGGCAATCACACCAGCTCGTATGAGATTTTTGTCAGCTGTGATGACAATGTTATTATGACAGCCAAATTGGAATCAAGAGCTTTCAGGTAATATAAATTAGCAATACCTAGTAAGGGTCCGAATTGAATAGGGATCCTTTTCTAGGTTCTTTCAAACCTGAGATTGAAGTCAGTTATACGCTCCTCTGCAACTCTTTTAATTGTGTGGAGGTGCTCAAGCACATCACATTTTCTCTGAATTGTTTGTGCAACTTTTCTCCTAGCTCATGCCACGTTGAAGTTGAGCTTGAATCTAAACTTCTGAATCAATCAAGTAAGTGCCTTTTCTTTTAGAGAAGAGGCTAGCAGCCAGAGCGCTACATCTTCCTCTGTAATGTGACAGACCGCACAGAGATTTACCACATCTTGAATGTGGTCAATGTTGCTAATAGAGCCACCTCCATTAAATGTTGGGAACGCCTTGAGAGTTGTTTCTGGAATATCATTCCATTGTTGCAGTAGTAATGGGCCACCGAATCACCAAGATACAAAAGGCATAGCATTAATCCCATGACTGCAACATAGAATTTGAAGGTAGAAGGGTCTGTAATCAGTAGAGTTGCCAGATGATAGAAATGCTTCTTCCAAAAGCTGAATAGAGCTGAAATCATCACCAAATTCTCAGCTGCAAAATTTAAATAAAGAGAATTTGCGTAAATTTTTATAAAAAAAATCAAATCCTGCCCCCCTGGGGGTGCCAAAACTGTTGATGCTTGGATTTGTACCATGTACATGCACCCTCATGCCAAACATAACCTGAGATCTCTACACAGGGTGGGACTGCGACTTTGCAGAGAATCTCCGGAGACAAGCGGTTCTGTTCTTAATCTAATGCATGAAAACAAACCTAAGCTAATGTCTAAGCTACTTTGCAAAAGAGGGAAAGTGCTGAAAGGGAAATAATTGAAGGGAAAAAGGTTTAGGGTTAGAGAAAGTAAAGAAAAAGTGATGATGCATCAGATAAAATAAAAATGCTCGAAATTTTGTATTTACTTATGATATAGACACAACAACATGTCAATATGCAATACAAAGCTTTGGCGAACACAGTTTATCAATAATTATGAGAAGGTGAGCTCCATTTTATGGAGTAGGACGGGACCAGAGGGCTTAACTACCACCACATATAATCCTGTCAATCTCACATTTACAACCAAGCGGCTTGGGAAGGATGTATTACATACACTTACAGAGGACCGAGGTCCAAGATCAACTAAACAACCTTAAGCTCAGCCCAAGTGCGTACCTAAAGCAAACACAAATATCTACAGACAGACCGGACTCTTAGACTGTAAAGCAGTCGAGAAAAACAAAAGATCTGATCATTTACAATGGGAGCTGCTTCCCCTTTTATTCTGGCTATACAGTGCAAGGGTCTGTTCAAGATTTGAATTTTAACTACTATGATATAAGAAAAAATGCAGACTTGACTTTGTATAGGTCCTACACTGCTTGAGGAAATCTTTTAGTCGGCTGTTTGTTTCCTTGTAGCTGATAGCTAATTGAATAAGCGTGGCTGTGCTGAAATGTCAGCTTTGGCTGTGTCGAAATGTCAACTTTGTTGTACAAAGTGGTTTGAATTCTCCTCGCCTTTTAAGCTTTTTTGAATGTTAGTTGTCTTTGATGTTTTGGCATATGATCTGATGGCAGGCAATAGCGTGAGCTTCCTTTAATCAGACAGTAGTTGATGCTTTTGCTCCTGAATTTAGCTTTGATCTTGATCTGGGCTGACTAGCTAACAAGTGTCTTGTTCGGGTCCATTGCCACTCTTATTTTTAAGCTTAGTTCTTTTAACATTTTGGTGATGCACCAATTCAATAAAACTGCCCGAAATATTGTATTTATTTATCTTATAGACACAACAATAGGTCAAGATGCTATACAAAGCTTTGGCGAACACAGTTGATCAATAATCATGAGAAAGTTAGCTCCATCCTGTGGAGTAGGATGGGATCAAAGCGCTAAACTACTGCCACAGATAATCCTATCAAGTCTGCACTGTCAAGTCACTCAATCTCACATTTACAACCAAGCATCTCATGAAGGATGTATCACATACATTTACAAATGTCAGAGATTAGTTAAACAACTGTAAGCTTAGCACAAGTGCCTAACTAAAGCAAGTCCAATATTTATAGACAACCAAACTCCTGGACTCTAAAGCACTCGATAAAACTAAAAGATCTGATCATTTACAATGGGAGCCACTTCCCCTTTTATTCTAGCTATGCAATGCAAGGGTGGGTTCAAAGAATATGATTTGAACTACTTTGGTACATGAAGAAATGCAGATTTGACTATGTACATGTCTTGTGCAGCTTGAGGTAATCTTTTAGTCAGTTGTTTGTTCCCTTGTAGCTGATAGCTTATTGAATAAGCATGGCTGCGTTGAAATGCCAACTTTGTTGTACATGGTGGTTTGAATTTTCCCTGCCTTTTAAGTTGTTTTTAATGTTAGTTGTCTTTGACGTTTTGGCATATAATCTGACAGTGGGCAATAGCACGAGCTTCCTTTAAACGGACAGTAGTTGATGCCTTTGGTCCTTAATTTAGCTTCGATCTTGATCTGGGGTGACTTGCTGACAAGTGCCCTGTTCGGGTCCACTGTTACTCTTACTTTTCAGTTTAGTTCTTTTAATAGAAGATTCAATTCACAAGGGGAGCTTGTTTTCGTGCCCGTTTTCAATGGATTCAGGAGGGTCATGAGGGATCTAAATTCTTCTTAGACCATTTGAAGAGGAAAGTATCTTTTGAAAAGGTTCTTGATCTACGTAGACCGGATGGATTGTTAGAAGAGGACCTAGAAGAGATCAAAATCTTGTTTCAGCAGCACTTTCAGAAGATTTATTTCTCCTTATTCAGGCCTCGCCTGCAGTTATTTCAACACAAAATACATGTTTCAAGGTGATCCCTAATAACGTGACAACTTGTGGTTGCAACAAACTAAATAATAATGTTTCCAAAGAAGAATTGTTTGCTGCTCTTTCCTCGGTGTCGAATGCTAAGTCCCCAGTATTTGATGGACTACCATGTAAATTTTACAATGAGATATGGGATAATGTTGGCGATGATTTTAGCTGCTTGGCAGGTGAAATATTTTCTCCTAAATTGTTAGAATTTCTTAATCAGGGTTTCATTAAGCTGATCTGTAAATTCTCATCCAAAGACACCATAGGTGGCTGGAGGCATATCACTCTTTTAAGTGTTGTCAAAATAAGTGTCCTGCTTCATTTTGAGCAACTGAATTACACTTACCCTATTTTCTCACATTTACAATCCTTTGGGTGATTTTCAGTTTGCAAAAGCTTCTAATGACAGGTTGTAGTCAGTTGTGGGTGATTTTGAGCTTTGCATGTCATTCACAAGTCAACTTTGGGATGTGTTCAGGCCTCTACCAGTGCCTTTGCAAGTCTGAGGGGCTAGAAATCCAAAAATTTGGCTAAGTTTGGAGAATTTAAAGGGATAAATTGGTGTTTTACAGTGTAGTGCGGGTCAGGTTGCGGGTTCTAGGAACTAGTTTTGGAACCCATTTATATTAGTTTGGCTGAATCCCTTATAAATCACTAACTCGGCTGTTAGAGGCTCACTTGGAATGGGGTTTGAAGGGGTTGAGTTCCTAGAAGGGGCTTTTGGTCTGCATCGCAAGTCCCACAACTTACGAGATGGTCCAATGTTACCCAATTACACTAGTAGCTCATTTACACACACATGAAAAATCAGAGGGTCCTGTAATTTGGTGATAACATAAAAACTAGGGCAAAAAAACATAAAAACACAAAGAACTACATAGAGTCTGAGATATAGTGCAATGCTTCGTTGTAAGTTCACTCTTTGGGTGACCGTTGGGGTAAGTCTAACTCCACCTTCTACATCTTTTTTACTAGATTTGATGTGGTTTATGGACATGTGTAGGTAGAAATTTATTTTGCAGGTTACAGGTGCAATCAATGATCTAATAGTAAAACCAGAGTGAAAAAGAGTGAGTATAAGCATGAAGGTCCTCTAACCTAGAAAATACTAGATTCCAATGGTATTTGAGCAGACACAGGCACCTAAACATATTAGTCACTATCACCTGGGACACTCTTGTCCTCCCATGGGTGCTCCTATCCTATACATTTATAGGGTTCAGAACCCTCATTGAGCCTTTACGACACTATTCCCAGCTTGTTTCAGTAGATACACAATTCAGATCACTCCTAGGTTACACAAAATCAACTAAGTTATCTTCCCCCCTTCACTTGCTTAGGGTTTTACATTGTTTACTGCATATTACTAGTGCATACTATACATAATTATCAAAATATTATTTGTTACAATAGTTACTCTCAAATTAAAGATTTAATTCAATTTAGATTAAATCAAGGACAAGTTTCCCTAGTAAAATTCTCATAAGGATATCAAATTTATTCTTTTCTATTATGACCTACAATCTTAATTATGAAACATGTCGTGATAGTGTCTTTCAATCTAGGATTTGTTATAGATTCAAAAGATTACACTTCTATACTTACAAATATATTATTCTTATGATGAAAACCTTGCTCTTATCTTGTGACCTAAAAATGTGTAAATCCACAATTGAATCAAGCTTCCTCAACACCTCCATGATGATTGAGAACTACCTACATAAAACTAATTTGAAGAGGCCTCAAGAAAATGTACTTATCCCTCCTAGTAGGTGTGTAAAAAGGTGTAAAAATTATAGAGGATAAAACCCTAATTAGGCCTTAAACACTTGGAAATGATGTTCGAATTCAATCTTGGCACATGATAATGATAAGGAAAAAAATGATAATGTATTTGAATTGGAATAACTTATTGTAATGTTCTTTAAGGGAGAACTGGTCCATTGATTGCACTCAAAGTCCTTATTAGAGCGTGTTTGGATATGGGATCACTAGATGCTCATAATATGTTACGATGTGCTTGTTTATATATGCGAATTGTGTGAATAATTTCCCCCTTAGTTGACCCTAAGATGACTAAGGTAATTTGTGCATTTGAAATGTGACCATTACAAGTACAATGGATATGTTTGACAACCTGAAATAGATTTATTGACTGAACCTATCCTCAGAAGGTGAACCCATCTAGGATTAGGATATAAATTTATTTGAAAAATGATGAAAAATGTTGAGATTCTAAAGATGTGTTATGTATAAGGCCTATTGATAATAGAGGTGTGAAATTAAAGAACAAGTCATGACATGGTTCAGTGAGAGTGTGTGGATCTGAGTAGGATGCCTTTGTGTTTAATCAATAAATGTGTGAATGGAATTATGCCAAGATAAATGTAAAATGATTATTTCCAAGTTCCTTAGGACAATTAATTTTTTTGGTACTACAGTAGGATAACACTTCTTTCTCTCTCTTACTCAAGATCCTCTATGTGGAATTTTATGCACATAATGTATTTATCACATGCTTCATCACTTGCTTGTCAAGATCACTATATTATGCATCCTTCTACCTTGACATAGTAATCATCACTTGTTTGTACATTAATAATCCTTATATAACTTACTTTCAAGTTGAATCCTACACGAGTTCAGCCTATGTTACCTAACCATGTGCAACGTGAGGTAGTCTTAGTCTGATAACCTTATGAGCGTGAGCCACAAAAGACCCCAATGTATTCTATCAACACACAATGGAGGCCATAAGTTACTATGAATACTTCTGACTTGTGATTACCACATATTCATTCTCTCAAAAGTGATGAATCTTGTTATTATACCCCACATGATTACTTCTCATATTTTGACAATGATTTAACTATTTCTCTTACTTTAGATTGATGACATATTATACTTACACCTCTCAATACAAGACCTATAGACGATCATCCCATTGATGAAATCATAGGATATCCCTTCTATGTTTCCCTTACTCGCACTTGACTATAAATTTTTTGTACATAACTTCTTTATCACTTACTTGCTTCAGTTCCTTTGACAACAATGGTTTTCACTTGATTTACACAACTTGTTCTTTTGAAACCTAGTCTCAAGTTCACACCAATGCATTATTTGATGATGTAACACATATCAGGGGTTCAATGTGATTTTTGAGGGAATCGTGGTTATCTAGAACCCCACCCACATTATTGTATTGTTTGAAACCTATGAAATAGGGGGGCTAGTGTATTTTAGGTTCATTCATGAGTTCAATTGTTTGGAAAATGTATAAACATGCAAATGTTCTAAAAATACAAAACTAGGACTTATATTTGAATTGCTTTATTATTACATAGATTTAGACATTGTTGTTATCATGTTCTAACACTTTACTTATCTACCTCTCTATGCACTTTCTTTTAATGATATACATGTGTTAAGTGTAATATTAACATTTTCTATGGACACATCAACACATGCATCACAACTTCTTAAGTCATATATTTGTGGGAACATCTTCCACATTGGGGACATTTTACAAAGAGTGTTTCCAAGTTATGTCTTTCACACTATTATCCATTGGTGATACAAAAAATTTACTATATTTATTATGTTGACTTATACTTCATGACATGCACTTTACTCTAGTTGTACCATATTGTGCTTCACTTGATGACTCCACTACTTCTTTCTATGTACTCGAATTTGCATGCTCCATGCTTACTTGTTAATTGTGATGTGTTTCTATATTGATTTTTTCATGTGTTCTTGAATGCTTTTATGCTTGACCAATTACTGTAGGATTTGGGATCATGTGTATACTTCATGATTATTTACTGACACTTATGACATGCTTACTATCTGGCATGACTTCTACATGTGTATTGTCTAGTGTTATTGCTCCAGTGTTATTTTCTAGTGTGAGTACTTTATGCTTATTGTTTGGCATGATTGCTCCATGTTCCTATCTGGTGTGACTTCTCTATGAATTATAATATGTAATGATTTCTCCATGTTACCATATGGCATGACTGCTCTTTATTGTTCGGTACATGCTTTATCTTTACTATTTGACACATGTTTGACATATACTATATAAAATTCTATGTTCCACGCTCCATGATTCTACACATATAACAATTTTTTACTACATGTTTCATCATTATGTGCTTCCTATGTGATTGTTACTAACATTATTGTTGATTGATTAATCATTTCATGTCAGTCGTGTTGTCAAATTCTCATGCTTAGTAGGTCGGCCTTGGTGATGGCCATAACATATGAATAGTATATATAGGGGATTGTAGGTAGTAATTCATCATCATTGGAGCATTTGAGTATTATTGTATGGTTTGGAGGTTGCCCCCTCGAAGTGGCAAAGCTATTATAATTGCATATTGAGATCATTATTCTGGAATATTGTGTTATTTGGTGTTATATTTCTGCTCATGATCTGAATTATACAAGTAATTTCATTACAAGTGGTATCAGAGCTGCGATCTGGGCCAAAATTAGGGCAAAAACCCTAATTTTTTGTTTCCACCATATATTGCGAAAAAAGTGAATTGGTGGGAGATATTTTTACCAGAGTTGCGAAACATTTCAAGTAAGGTTCCCTGAAAATTTCAGACTTTTTTGATTTATTTTGCAAAAGTTATTACAAATTTAGGGTTTTTCATAAAATCGCTCCCTAGGGTGCAAATTGTGGAATTTTTTCAAATTCGTTACATTTTCGGAAAGAAAAACAAAATTTATTTGGGGTTTGTTCTTTAAGTTTTTTTTATATTTGGCCGAATTCTTATCGAAATCCAAAACCCTAAAATTTGACCATGATCCCTACATCCTACTATTTTGGGGCATCATGGCGGGGCCTTCCACAAGGGGAAAAAAGAATCCCATCACTCCAGGTAAAACACCAGAAAAGGATGAGATAGTAGTTGAGGAGTTGGAGACAGAAGATATAACTACAGATTCCTCAGGGTTAGGGTTTACTTCGACAGACCATAAAGTAAGCCAACTTGAGTTTAACCTGAGAGACCTCGAATCTAGGGTGGCCAACAAAGAAGATGTGGATAGGATTGGACATAGATTGGAGGATTTCATGCAAAAATTCAGTACGCATATGATGGGTAATCATACTTATGTCAATCAAGGTGGATCCTCAGGTCAACATAATAGACACATGAGCCAGAGTGGATCTTCGAGTGTGCACAATCCAAATACGAGCACTCTGCAGGCCCGTACTATGTTTCCAAAAGTGGAGATGCACAAGTTTGATGGAAAGGATCCACTCAATTGGATCAACCAAATGGAGAATTTCTTTGAACTACATCAGATTCCATCAGGACAAAAGGTGACCATGGCATCTTTGTATCTCGAACCTGACCAATTCATATGGTATCGATGGTTATGTGCTCAAAGGCAGAAGAGTGGTCTTAATGTTACATGGACAGTCTTCACTGAAGAGTTGCAATTACACTACAGTTCTAGTGTGTCAGATAATTACTTCAGCCAATTAGCAAAGTTGAGGCAGACATGGATCTGTTAAGGATTACATTCATCACTTCCAAAACCTTTCTCTGCGGGTGGAAAATATTACTGAAGAGAATCTGAATGACCTATTTCTTGGGGGTCTTAAGGATCACATTGAGCATGAGGTGCATATGTTTAATCCTCATAAGGTTTCTGATTCGATGATTATGGCAAGAAGGGCAGAGGAGAAATTTTTTTCAAGTAGGAGACAACATTTCACTTTTACTAGAGATCGCAACACCTTGGCCCCAACACTCCCTCGGCCAGTTAGATTGACACCTCAACAAATTGAAGAAAAAAGAGAAAAAGGGTTATGTTTTAACTGTGACAGTAAATTTGGACCCAGACATAAATGTGCTGAAAAGAAGTTGTTCTACATTGATGGGCCTAGTGAAGATGAAGAGAATAATGAAGATGCAGAGTCAGAGGTCTTGGTTGAGCCAGAGGAGGAGTCAGGAGATCCTCAGCCAACGATCTCATGCCATGCAATTTTAGGTATTAGCACCCCCAAACCCTAAAGGTGGTTGGATTCCTAAAAAAATAGAGGGTCACAGTGTTGATTGATTCAGGAAGTACTCACAACTTTATCAATCATAAGTTAGCAGTGCGCCTAAACTGTTTCATTTATCCAACTCCTGAATGTCAAGTAATGATTGCTGATGGAGGTACTGTTACTTGTTCTGGAAAATGCCATAGCATTAAGCTTTCCATGGGAGATTACATACTAAATAGTCCCATGTATGCCATTTCTATGGGAGGAGCAGACATTGTGTTAGGGGTTCAATGGCTTACCACTTTGGGAACCATTGAGATGAACTTCCAAGACTTGTTCATGCGATTTCACTCTGAAGGAAGGAATTTTGAGCTAAGAGGCTTAAGAGCAAAGTCTCCACAAATAGTAAGTTCTCATCAGATGCACAAAATGCTAAAAAAGGGTGCAGAGGGATTTGTGGCACAACTCTTTTCATTGGAGGCTCATCATTCTAAGGACATTATACCATCAGATATGCAAGCAGTGTTGGATGCACACTCTGTTGTATTTGAAAATATACCAAAGGGCTTACCTCCAAAGAGAGATCATGATCATGCTATTCAGTTATTACCAGGAAGTCAACCGCCTAACATCAGACCTTATAGGTACCCATATGTGCAAAAGAGTGAAATCGAGAAGATTGTACAAGAGATGTTGGAAGCAGGAATCATCCGCCATAGTCAGAGTGCTTATTCTTCTCCAGTAGTGATGGTACGGAAGAAAGATGACATGTGGTGCATGTGTCCTGATTATAGGGAACTTAATAAGTACACAATCAAAGATAAGTTTCCTATTCCTGTTATTGATGATTTGCTTGATGAGTTGCATGGTGTTGTTTATTTTACAAAGCTTGATCTTCGTTCGGGATACCACCAAATCAGAATCAAGGATGAGGATGTTCATAAAACCACCTTTCAGACACATGAAGGCCATTATGAATTCCTGGTAATGCCTTTTGGACTCACAAATGCACCTTCTACATTTCAAAGTTTGATGAATTCTATTTTTAAGTCATTCCTGCGGAAGTTTGTCTTAGTGTTTTTTGATGATATATTAATTTATAGCAAAACATGGGAGGAACATTTGCATCATGTAAATAAGGTTTTGGAAACCCTTGAGCAACATCAACTTTATGCAAAGCCCTCTAAGTGTTCTTTTGGACTCAAGGAGGTTGAATATTTGGGTCACATTGTCTCTCATGAAGGGGTTAAAGTGGATCCTAATAAGATCAAAGCCATGATGGAGTGGAAGGTTCCAAAAACCCTAAAGAATCTACGAGGATTTTTGGGGCTTACAGGTTATTACCGAAGATTTGTAAGGCATTATGGAAGCATAGCTGCACCTCTCACAGCTTTATTAAAGAAGGACTCCTTCCATTGGAGTGAGGATGCAACCAAAGCATTTGAGAAACTAAAGGAGGCCATGTGCACCACTCCAGTCTTGGCTACTCCAGATTTTTCCAAAACATTCATTGTTGAATGTGATGCATCAGGGGTGGGTATGGGGGCAGTTCTCATGCAAGAAGGCCATCCTATTGCCTTTTTGAGCCGTCAATTCAAAGGTAAGAATCTTTCCAAGCTGACTTATGAGAAGGAAATGCTAGCCATACTTCATGCAGTAAAGCAATGGAGACCATATCTCATAGGAAGACACTTTAAAGTGAAGACAGATCATGATAGTCTGAAATACTTCTTGGAGCAGCGTTTATCATCTGAAGAACAACAAAAATGGGTCTCCAAGATGTTGGGATATGATTTTGAGATTATCTATAAGAAAGGGAAGGAGAATGTAGTTGCGGATGCTCTATCACGGAAAGATGACTCAACTGCAGCCTTGTTATGTGCCATATCCATATTACAGGAAGATTGGATAGATGAGGCAAGGTCCGAATGGAGAAATGACCCAACCACACAAAACCTCATTCATCATCTCCAGAATGATCCAAGCATGTCTGAAAAATTTGTATTGAAAGGGGATGCTTTATGGTATAAAGATAGATTATACCTATGTAAGAACTCCACTCTTAAAAATAGGATTCTATCTGAGCTTCACTCTTCTCCAGTAGGGGGCACTCTGGATTCTTGAAAACTTATCATCGAGTCAAACAAGATTTCTTCTGGGAAGGGCTCAAAGGGGATGTCCAAAAATTTGTGGCAGAATGCATGGTTTGTCAGCAAAATAAGGGTGAAACAGTTTGATCCCCAGGTCTTCTACAACCTCTATCTATTCCTAGCCAGTGGTGGGAAGAGGTTTCCATGGACTTTATCACAGGATTGCCTAAATCTGAAGGAAAAAATGTCATCATGGTTGTGGTGGATAGACTCACCAAATATGCTCATTTTTGTGCCTTGGCACACCCATTTGCTGCAAGCACAGGTAGCAACAACCTTCATGGACACAGTTCAGAAGCTTCATGGGACACCGAAGATTATAGTAAGTGATCGAGACCCTATATTTACTAGTAATTTTTGGACTGATTTATTCTCATGTTTGGGTACTCAGTTAGCTCGTAGCTCTTCTTATCATCCCCAGTCTGATGGGAAAACAGAAGTTGTAAATAAGTGTTTGGAGGGATATCTTCGTTGCTTTACGTCAGATAAACAAGCAAGATGGGTCCAATGGTTGCCACTTGCAGAATGGTGGTATAACACTTCCTTCCATACTTCATCTAAAATGTCTCCTTTTTTGGCACTCTATGGGTACCATCCACCATCCATCACATCATCATTGAGAGGAAAACCACAGGGTTAGAGCAGTAGAAGAACACATTCAGTATCAACAAGAGGTCCTCTCTAGTCTCAAGGAGAACTTGGTCATGGCACAAAACCGCATGAAGCAACAGGTTGATCAACATCGCACGGAAAGGCATTTTGAAGTCGGTGATTGGGTTTTTGTGCGGTTACAACCATATAAGAAAATGTCTTTGAAACAACAACAAAAGGATAACAAACTTTCACCAAAGTATTATGGCCCCTATCAAGTATTGCAGAAGATTGGTACTGTAGCATACAAATTAGAACTTCCACAATCAACCAGAATACATCCAGTCTTTCATGTTTCTTGCCTGAAGAAAGTAATTGGATAGAGAGTATCAGCCCAAACAGTGTTACCTGAGCTCGATGAGGAGGGGAGGGTCATCTTGGAACCTGAATGCATCCTTCAAACACACACTAAAAGATTGAGGACACGGGTTATTACTGAGTACCTGATCAAGTGGAAGAATATGGACAATGAAGATGCAACATGGGAAGATATGACATTCCTGCAGTAGCACCCAGAGCTTCTCAACATTGGGGACAATGTTTCTTTGAAGGGGAAGGGCATGCTACGCCCTTAACCTATTGCTTGTATTAGGATATGAGTAGCCGACTTGTGGCTTACCATATCATTTTATTATATCATTTATACTTTCTCATGCTTAGTAGGTCGGCCTTGGTGATGGCCATAACATATGAATAGTATATATAGGGGATTGTAGGTAGTATTTCATCATCATTGGAGCATTTGAGTATTATTGTATGGTTTGGAGGTTGCCCCCTCGAAGTGGCGAAGCTATTCTAATTGCATATTGAGATCATTATTCTGGAATATTGTGTTATTTGGTGTTATATTTCTACTCATGATCTAAATTATACAAGTAATGACAATGATTTATCGTATTATTCACTCTTGAGTAGGGTAATTGCATGTTAACTATATATGGTGTGATTTAAGCTTGTCATTAAGATTAATGACAATGTTTAGATATCAAATTTAAAATTAAAATATAAGAATCCAAGAATTAACCCCCTGGTGATATTCAATTTTTGGCTTTACTCTGAGTTTTAACTATATTGGTAGCTGCAGCCAAATGTTACAAAGAAACCCTGATAGACGCATCAAAGATAATTGTTATCCAAAATTACCCTGCCCAAAAGCATTGGCCATTGGCTTTCAACAACTGCTTAAAAGATGGAGTTTAGTTTACTGTGGGTTTGCATGGTCCGTAGACGTTCTAAACAGCTATCAAAATCCTATTGCCGCGAAATGCACTGGAGCATCGGCATTCAAAAAACCCAAGTGAAATTTAACTTTATTCATTGGCTAGTTTTATTTAAAAGCCGCACAGACATTCTATGCCCATCAAATTCAGTGTCAGCAATCAACAGGGCCACAGATGGCACATAGATCAATGATCAGAGGTGGGCTACGTGTCAGCATTCTAGCAGTTCCTAAGGTGATGAGCTCTTCCATACTTCAAGTCCCCGGAGTTAGCCACATTTTATATTTCTTTGAGTTTGGAAAGTTAGACAAGGTCAAAGGGATAAGTTATGGCCAACTTCAAAGCCAAAAAGTTTCTAAGACTTCAAGTCCTCGAAGTTCGCTGTAATTAATATTTTGTCGGGTTTGACAAGTCAGACAAGGTCAAAAGACAACTAGCAACCAACTTCAAAGCCAAAAAGTTTCTAAGTCTCCGCGAAGAGCTACGTGGAGCCATCACATTTGCTCTCATTTCGCAGTCTGACAAATGCGAAGGCCCATCCAATCAGATCCAAGCACGAGGAAGGCAATCTGACAGGTCTTGACATGGGGGCAACATGGAGGCTTTCTATTGGCTCTCACTTCACAATTGTCAGAAAAGACTGACATCATGAAGTGCGTGGAGATTATTGGCTCACACTTCGCAATTGTTAGAAGAGACTATCAAAAGTTTGACAACGCATAAAGGCATGGAGCTTCCTCATTGACTGACTGTTCGCAGGTGTTAGAGGTAGGAAATCAAAAGGACTGACATGCGAAGTGCATGGAGCTTGTCTATTGGCTCGCACTTCGCAATGGTCAGTCAAAGGGCAAATTGCAAAGGAGGCGTGGCTATTTCTTATTGGCTCGCAATGCCAAGAGCTCTGATAAGGTCTGAAATGTGAAGAAGCGTGGAGCCCTCTCATTGGTCCACGTTTCACAATTGATTGACAAAGAGCAGGATAGTATGTCAGTGCGAGGAAGCGTGGCATGGTTCTATTGGTCTGTATTTCTTAATACGACAAACCTTTTAAAGCCAAGGCAAGATAAAGCCAAGGAAAGAAATGGAAGACAAGGAAGCAAAGCTCGAAACCTAAGCCAATGAGGGAATGACACTTGGCAAAAGGCGAAGCAAGTACACGTTGGCAGAGCCCAATTCTCGAACCAATTAGAGGCTGCCACGTGTCAAATTCCTGTGCCTCCCGACTAGTAAAATTTCAAATGGCCATATCTTTCGACTCAGAGCTCCAAATCAAACAAAATTTATATCGTTGGAAAGCTCTCCTGAGCCCTTCAACTTGACATCATCAAAATATGATTTTGATGGTTTTTGACCGGTCAAAATGGCAAACACAAAGAAGAGCGAACCACTGGAAAACAACGACCCGCGGCTAGGGTTCAGACAGGGCCTTACAAGCCTCATTTTTTCCACCCACGGTTGCCTATCCCACCTCGTCCTTTATCGTTGTTCATGGTGGATACAAATAATTCGGCTCTTTCTCAAGGAAAATCATTTCTGGTTGCGGCTGTAGGGAGCAAGGTTCTCTAGGGGCTTAGAATGTTTCAGGTATGCCCTACATTGTGGATAAATCCGAGGACACTCCAGTGGTTAAGCTCTCCATGCCCGAGGTAGCTTCCTCTATTTTTGTCCTCAAAGCTTCTGCTCTTATATGTAGATTTAATGGATTTTTGCCTCAAACAGAGGCTCTCCATAAATGGATTCACTCCACTTGGGCGAGTGCTTGTGAGATTCAACTTTGTGTAAAAGGGTTTTTTATTGTCCAGTTCTCTTCTCCTGCTGATTATCAACGAGTGCTTATCGATGGCTCGTGGTTTTGGGGTAGGCTGGTACTTTTTCTCACTCCGTGGTTTGAGGATTTCGATCCTTCTACTATGGCAGTCTCCAAAATGTCGGTTTGGGTCCGTCTCCCTAATCTTCCTCTCCCCTTCTGGCATCATGTTGTGTGTGAAGCTATTGGTAATTCTATTGGTCATTTCATTAAGGCAGATGATGAACGGTCCAAACAAGGGTTATTCACATACGCTCATATTTGCATTGAGGTGGACCTCAGCAAGGGGCTTCCTGATAAGTTGGAGTTACTTCATGATGGTTTCAGATGGATTCAACTTCTTGATTATGAGAACACAACCTTCCGGTGTAGATTATGTCACCAAAATGGTCACTTGCAAAAGGCTTGCGTGCTCAATAAGTCTCAAAAAAAGAAAAAAAAAACGATTGCTCTCGTAGCCTAAAGGTTGGTAGCCATTTTCAACACCAGAAGTCAACACATGCTCTCCTCTCGAAAATTCTGAAAATACAGAGTGTTGAGATTCCCCCGGCTGGCGGTGGTACCAAGCGATTGCATGTCTCTGAGTCTTCTAGTTCTATCCCAAGAATCCGGATAGCCCTCGCCCAGTCCCTCCGCTTGCATTGGCTCCCCACCCCATAGGCGCCATGGACTGTTGTCACAAAATATAAGGAGAAGGGAACGCTTTGTTGCTCTTGCTTCTCAGGGGTCCTTCGGTTCTTCCTGGTCCTTATGTTCCTTCGTCGTTGAATGGTTTTCTTTTTAACACTTTGTAATTTTGTTGCTTTCCTAGGCATGGCCTTGTGTGTTTATGGCTTTGGGGCGTGCTCTCATACCACCCACATTATTTTGTTGAGAGAATCTTGTATCATGTTGCATTTAATATAATTTAAGATCTTTTTCATAAAAAAATGGCAAACATGGCTTTTGTAGGCAGAAGAAGATTGTTTTGGCATGCAATCGATGAGATCAAGTAGCTCAACCACCAGACTTGATGAGGCATGGCTTCATTTGCTTCTGCAGAACGTAATAGACTGAATGATGGCTCTGTAAAGTGCCCATGTGCTTGGTAGAAGATTTGAATGCGGACTGTTGGTGGTTGAAGTCCAAAAAAGCCGTGCCCCTTCTCTTCTCTCTCTTCTCTCTCTTTCTCTGAGCTATATATTGTAAAACCTTTCATTTTGAAAGGGATGGACATTCAAAAACTTTAATTGAACTCTGTGATCCGTAAACTTCTACTTTGGAACTCTACGAATCACACAATTATGCTGTTCTACTTTCTACTTTGGAAAATGACAGTTTCAAGCTTTAGTGACTGATTACTTAGTGCTTAGGACAAAATTGAAGAGAAATGCGAAAGGAATTCCACACTCAACACAAGAATTTTATCTTGGAAACCCCCAATTTGAGGGAAAACCAGTCGGGAAGGGCAACTGCTCTTTTTTCCCTCTTGTATTGGCCAATAATCAAATTTTATAGATTACAATAAGTATGAAAAGAAGCAACAATGTAAACCTTCTCTCCAATTACTTGCTTGCTCTGTTTTCTTACACCTTGCTCCTACAATTCCACTCCAACACTGAAGAATCTCTGCTCACTTGCTCTCATATAATTAATACTTTGCTTCTCGATCTCTCTCGATCTTCGAATGTCTCAATTCTCTTGCTCCTCGTATTTATATCCTTCTCCCATGTCCTCCCGTGCACTGGAGAATGGGAAAGGTCAGGGAGGGAAGAGACACAATCAAGCACTTCAAATTCGCGTCCATTCGTGCTCCATTTCTCTTTTCTGTTCGGAAGTGGTGGTTCTGTCCAAAACTTTTGTTTACCTCATTTTTCTTCATTTTCTTCAATTCTCGTTCTTGGTGCTGATGGAAATGATGAAGTGGTGTGTTTTTCTAGATCCCTATGGATCACTTTGTCAAATCTGTTCCAAAGCAGCTGTGAGCCATCAAACCTCCATTTTTGGACTTGGCAATGCTTTTTTGTGCCTTGTTTTGTAATTGTAATGGACTGTGCATCCTTCTATTGTAATAAAGCTTTGTTTTGTGACACATTTGTCTTTCCTAGCTTGTTTTATTTGCAACCTTGCCTCTCTTTTACTTATTGCATTATGTTGTGCATATATATCTCTTTGCAAGTTCATTTTTGCTGTGTTTCATGTGAGAACAGATGGTAAATGAAGCTTGGGTGTGTGTGACTTATGTTTGGCCTCTCCCTTCTCCATTTCTTTCTCTTTCTCCCTCACTAGAGTGTCTCTCACCCTTTTGCTAGTGCTATCACCGCCTTTTAGCTTAGGATTTCCTTTTTCATGCATCTTTCTAACCCTCTCTCTCTCTCTCTCTCCCCCTGGTCCCTTGGCATGCTTAGTTTAGGATTAGTTAGCTGCATTTTCCTTTCTAGGAGTAGTTTAGCATTAGATTAGGTAGAGGAAACCGGCCTTCTTCGGAGGTTTCTCTCAAGATGCAAGTCCCACGCTTGGAGACATTTCCATGTTAGCCCAGAAAATTCTGGATCTGTCACACGTATGATGCAATCCAAAAAGTGCAACTTTTTGGTGATAACAATAGTACTCCTAATAAAACGTGAGACGATTGTTTTAGGAAGCCACTCGAAGAGGAATTCTATCCCGTGAAAAAAATTGATGAACATGTATAAAATCTAATTGTATCAATTGTGCCATGGTTAAGATGAGCTCATTGCATCAGGTTATACAAAGCCAATATGTATAATTCTATATCGGTAGTGAAAGGTTGTGTAACATGCATACAATGAGCAATAAGTCGTAGATTCAAAACATTTATTCATAACCCGACTTTTTTTGCTATTACAAAGACATAATAAGACATCAAGACATAGGTAAATACCTAAATTTTTCTGCTATCAAGATCGATGAAATGGTAGAAACAAAAGGGGAGAAAAGAAACTACCCTTGGAAATAAATTATTGGACCCACACTCTCGGTCGAAGTCGGAATCAAATAAGTATTTGATGGATAACAACCCCCAAAAGATCACGGGGAAGTGGTGTGATGCCCACAAGAGCAAGTGACACTTAAATGAAGAATGTCGTGCTATAGAAGTGCTATTGGCGAGTTACAAATCCCACCTCTGGATTCCCAAGTCAATTTGGATCTGAGACCATTATTAGCATTGACACTAAAGTCACCGCCTACAAAAGATGAGGCAAAGGAAATTATAATGGCTGATCCCTACTCTATTGTTGCTAGAGTGTCACCTGCCGAGTTAGGGGATGTAGAATGTCTCGTCTACTCCCAACTTTGGGTGAAGGGAACATCGTTGCATTTTGTTGTGGACAATGGAAGTCATATGAGCCCAATTTCGGAAGATGTGGTTAAACTGCTAAATATACCAACACCACCTCACCTTGAACCTTAAAAAGTCAGTTGGGTGAATTAGAGTAGGGACTACATGTTAGATGGCAATGCCTTTTTCTGTATGTGATCAAGTCATTTCAGTTTGAAGTTCTTTGCGATGTGGGACCCTTTGAAATGTTTTGTTCAACCAACCTTTTATGTGGAATTGATATGGTGTTTACCAATCCAAGGTCTGTGTTGTCACCATCACTATGGCAAAGCAGTCTTCTAGAATTCCTAAGGCAATTCCTCTTACTAAGATATCTTTGATTGCTTCAAATAAAGTCATACTCTTTGACCAACACTAGGATGCATAGGTGCCTTCTACCTCCCCAAAATGAGCACAAATTGCACTTGGAGGGAAAACGACAACTGAAGTATAAGAACCAATGGTTGCAGGACCATCTCAATTTTGTCACGGAGCAAATTGTGAATATGCAAAAAAAATTGGTTCACTTTGGAGGCTTGCCTGTTTAGGGATTTTTGTGGGTAGAGGGGAGATGCAACCGCTCCATGCAGAAACTTCTGAGGAATTGGCTGCAAAGGAGGAAATGTTGATTGACTTGCAAATAGAGTGGGAAGTTGCAGACCAGGTAAATGGCAACAAAAAATGCTGACAAAAGCATAGGAGCACATGGTTAGCCCTTCTGTTTTTTGGGATTGTGATCATCCATCAGATTCATTTGGCAATTTCGAAACACACACCACAGGGATTGGTTTGAAGTTGTTGAAAAAGATAGTGACACACTAGTCAAGGCCTTGACAAAGATGGTCAAGGAATATGGACACCCATTAAGGCCGAGATGAGGCCCAAGAATTTTGGTTTTACATGGGATAAGCTTCATAGGTCACCATGGGCACATATTGGTTTCACAACACCCCTGCTCCAAAATCTGTAGAATCAGTAAAAATGAATTTAAGTGGGTCGCCCCACTCAAGTCGAAGGCAATCACTAGTACATGACCTTGTTGGAGTCATAACTCCTTGACATAGCTTGGATTTCAAAATAATGTGTTGAAATTCTCACGAAGTGAACTACTTTAGATGCCCTGAATAAATGCATTTAACAACTATTTTGGGCATTTGACTTATGTTTCGAGTCCAAAAAAATGCTTTGAAGGGCCTAAATAATTCCAGATACAAAAATCATAGTAGGAAAACTCGCCAAAAAACAGGCAAAACGAGTAAACCACCAGAAAACTCGCCAAAGACAACATTTCTTTCCTTTTTTGGATTTTTGGTGAAGAAAACACAAGAATAGAATAAAATTTGCCATTTTTGGAAAGGGTCCGGGAAGATGTAGCAGCAAAAACTTGCATGTGCCATAACTTTCATTCTGTGGCTCTGTTTTAGGTGTCGTTTTCTCTAAAAGTGCATATTTTCTCGAGCTCTACGCATTGATGGCAATATTTTTCTTATTTTCATAAAATCCTTTTTTGCACCTTTTTGGAACAAGCAACTTCTTGCAATCTTCTGAAAGAATCATGAGCTTTGATCGCCTGTAGACAGATTAGTAATTAAAAATACTGGATAGCTTTCCAAAACTCGGTGAGTACTTGCCAAAACTTGACGAGTATTATCCCGTGCTCGGACGAGTATTTCTCTAGATTGGGGAAGAGGAAAATGTAATTTATTGTATATTGTAACTTGCATAGATATGAAATTTATGATGATATTTTTCAATGTCAATCATCATAAATTCATATTACTTATCAGCCGGTTGTTGTATTTGCATGATGATGCGATTTTGTATTGTATTTGTATTGAAATCTAATAGAAAACACTTCTCCAACATTTTATGGGCTCATTTGATACATTTTGTAGCTATGTGTTTCTTAAAATTTATGTTTTTTAAAGAAATTTGAGTATTTTTTAAGTTGCCAAGTATTCCCGAGTATTGGCCGAATATTGGCGAGTTTTTTTTTTTGGGGTCTGGCGAGTATTTGGATTTGGTGAGTATTCCTACTATGACAAAAATGTAAAAAAATACGTAAAAATAGTAAAACTGTATTTTTTGTATATGCCTTTGGCAACTATAAGGGCATTTGACTAAAGTTTGAAGCCCAAAAAATGCTCTAAAGGGCCTAAAATATGCAAAATACAAAATGTAGAAAAAAACCTGAAAATAGTAATATTTTATTTGTACATGCCTTCAACAACTATTTAAGGCATATTGAAAGTGACTTCGGCCTCTATTGAAAGTGATACTGAGTGACATAAGCTATGGATGCCCGAGCTAACCCCTAGAGTAAACTTTTTCTGGTGGCTCATCATTAAAGGCAAGATCCTAACTAATGACAATCTCATTAGGAAAGGATTCATCATGCCGAACAGATGCTGCATGTGTCAGGAAGAAGCAGAAGACATCAAACATCTCTTTCTTCATTGTAAGTACACTTCCAAAATTTGGCATCTTATTTTCGAAAACTTTAATCAGGAATGGATGTTTCCCCATACTTGTCTTCAGGCCTGGGAACAATGGAACTCTCCTTACAAACATTGTGTGGTGAGTAGATTATGGCAATTGGTTCTACCTCACACCATGTGGCGAGTTTGGAAAGCTCGTAATGATGTCATTTTCAGGAATATTAGAAAGTTATGCAAAAAAGTCTACAAAGAAATTATCATTGCTGTGAAAGACAACATTGAAAGATTTAAACCTCCCAAAAATAGACTTTACCCTGAGGAAGAAGAGAACATTCTGGCTGCTTGGAATATTGGCACTGTTTTGAACAAGAATAACAATAGTATTGATAGATCCACTGTCCGATGGATTAAGCCTCCCAGTGCTTGGCATACGTTGAATTTTGATGGGGCCTCAAAAGGTAATCCTGGGGAATCTGGAGGTGGGGGAGTCATTAGAGATCACAGAGGCTGTTTTGTTGCTGCTTTTTCTGGAAAAATGGATAGGCAAACTAATCACTACTCTAAAGCTCTTGCTGCTCTTTGGGGAATAAGGCTAGCCATGGATTGTAATATTTCCAATATTATAATTGAGGGTGATTCGCTGAACATTATCAATCTTTTAAATCAAAAACAACCCCCCAGTTGGTCAATCAGGGACTTTATTGCTGAAGCTACTGATATTTGCAAGAGTTTTGAAAATTTTGAAATCAAACATACCTACCGTGAAGGCAATAGTGTGGTTGATGGTTTGGCAAATTTTGGGGTTAATAATACTTTTCAAACTTGGTTAAGGGGTGACATTCTTCCTACTAAAGTTAATGAAGACATCATCAAAGATTTGCATGACTTGGAACGTAATCACTATTGGTTGTAGTGCTGATGCTAAGGAGCGGCTTTTTAAGTGCAAAATGATGACATCATCAAAGATTTGCGCAACTTGGAGCGTCATCATTAATAGTTATAGGGCGGATGCTAAGGAGCAGTTAATTAATTGCAAAGTGAGGACTAATAATTGCATCTCTTCACACGATTGGGAAGGCTTCAAAAGCAGAGTTGAGAATGATTTGTATAGTTTTCAAATTTTTACCGTTGTGGGTAGAGGTAATATCACAGGAAAAATGGGGGGACCACCTTGCAAGACAGAGCCCACTCATAATTCAACTTGGAAAGATGATACAGTTCTTTGGAACTATCTACAAAAAGGGGGTTTAACGAACTTTATTGAAAAAATCCAAGGTTTTGATCAGGATCTCTCAATTAAATTTGCTCAGGGATGGAGGAATCACGTGGTTAAGTACAGTAATATCAAGGTTGAGATATCAGAGGAGCTTATTGCCCAGGTCACCGGGCTCAGTCTAGACAGAACCAAATTCTTCAACAAGCGGGTGGACAGAGAGGTGGAGGCTAAGAAGTTTCTTGATAGGGGGAAAATCTGGAATTTGTGACGGCTGGCATCAAACTTGCTTCTGTTGCAGAGCCTTTTGTTGAGATCGCAAGGATGGTAGTAAGGTATGTTACTCTAGAGGGGAGATTTGTCACTATTCCCCAAAAGCACTTGATCTTCCTTAATCACTTCCGTAGAAACCTCACCATCAACTTTCCTCATTACTTGTTGAATTCTCTGGAGAAATCTGTTCTGGAAGTACAAAATCACACTAGGGCTATTCCCCTTCATCAAGGGTTAATACTACTTATTCACCGCCACTGTTCAGCCTATCCCCGCTCGGATTCTGTTCGTCCCCTTGCCTCCATCCCTCCCTTTCCCGATAGGAAACTTGACACTGCTTCAACTAGTAGGAAAAGGAAAGAGATGAAAACTAAGGTCCCTGCTTCTCAGAGGGTTCTTAGAAGTCATAAAGACCTAGAGCTTGCTGCGAATTTACTGCACATTAGTAATCCGGTGGAGGAGCCTAAAGGTGAGGACTTGTTGGTCAGAGTTGGAAAAATGTAAAAGGAAATTCAGGAACTAAAGAGTGTTATTAGGGATATGGATAAAGCTAAGGGCAAAAGGAAACTGCAAAACGATGAAGATGATGATATCACTGCTGAAGTTTTCAAGAAGCTTCAATCTTTGGATGCCAGGCCTGGCAATGCAAAAGGGCGTAATGACTGTATCCTCTTTGCCCTTAAAAGTATCTACAATTTTATCGAGCAACATGTTCGTAGTATTTGTAGTCTGAGCGGTATTATCGAGGATATTTGGGGTCCAAGGAGAACAAAGATCTTGCAATTGCCCAGGCGGATTTGAAAGACCCTTCCCAGGCCATCGCCATTGCATTCTTCGTCTCGCCCCAAACGATTAAAGCCAAGATTGACCGGGCTATCAAGTGATGCGGAGCTCTGTTGCTGTTTATTGGTGGTGAAGTTGCTGTTGACTGGCATTTTTGGTGCTGTTTTTTGGCTGGGAAGACCAGTGATGGTTATCTCTTGTTCGTATTTTGTTTCTTCTGCTTTTGTTCGGATCACTGTCTGTCTTGATCCTGTTTTGTTACTATATTGTATTATCTGGCTGTTGAGCCCCCTGATGTTGGTTGTTTTGCTCTTTTAGAGTCGGTTTTTCCACTTTTGGTATCTGGCTTTTGAGCCTTTTTGTACACATGGTATAGTCCCTTCAAAACTATTTACCCATGATAAAAAAAAACTATTTAGGGCTTATGACTAAGGTTTCATTTTCAAGCACAAAAAACACTCTGAAGGGCCTCAGATTTGCAAAATATAAAAACATAGAAAATACCAAAAAATAGTAAAATTGTAATTTAGTATTTTAATGCGTGGGAAAACACTTATCACATGACTTCTCAGATTACAATTCAAATCAATTCATTTTTTGTTTGTTTTTAAACTGTTCGTTTCCTGCTAAAAACTGATATAAAAGATTTGGCATCTGAATGTAAAAATCAAAATATTGTAGCTTCACAATTTTTTAGAGATTGCTGACTGTTATAACTTCATATCCTTTCTGAGAGATTATTACCCTTGGCTTTAATAAAGTTTCATTTACATTGCAATATATTGCTATTTGTTGTGTCCATTTCTTTGATTTGGTTCATTACTCTTATAACATATTAAATTTCTGAAAATTAGTTTGTTGTCCACTAGATGCCAGTTAAAATTCGGGTCAAACATTGTTTCAAATTTATTAGCCTCCTAAATATTTGAAGATTAATGGACAAGACTACTTTTATGCTAACTTGACCATTTAATGAATCCCCCATATAAGCCAACCCCCTACTAATTCACATCTGGAGTGCTCATCAGACCGTCACTAAATCCATGGCAATATTCTATGGTTGCCCTAGTCCATGCACATTTGTTATTCCTTTTTGATCCATAGACTAAATAACTAATGATTTAATGAAATAATGCTTTCAAGGGAAAAATAATCCAGAATTAAATATGGACAATTGTTACAATATTCAAGCTGTCCATGGCCTTCTTTTTCTGAACGCCTTTTAAATGAAATGTCTTGAATGTTTTCTGATAATCTCAAAATAGATTGAGATGATCCTTATGCAGTACAAGCTATCACTGCATGTGCTGCCCTTTCATTTAAGTTTCATTATAAATGTAGCAGCTAAGATATCCACATCTTATCTGATCAAGTTATTCACTCAATATGCAACTGTTTACTCATTCTTAGAACACTGGCTACAAGATCTAATTAGATCATTAAAAATGCCTGTATAACAGCGTCCTAAACTTATGATGGCAACTAAAGTTAGATCTTTTCCTGAATACAGAGAATCACTTTGAGTATGTTTTGATCAAATAGTGTTGATAATGCCAGCCTTTTTATTAGTTTTAGGATGTCAGAATACTCTTTATATAACCGATATTTTAATAGTTATCGTGGATGTTGGAATATGCTTTATATAACCGAGAATTGCTTTTCTTTTACAAGAAAATTTATCTCGCCCGTGAGTAATTATTACCAGCATACTCAGTTTTTAATAAATAAGATTAAACTCTCCAATGTTACTGATGAACAGCCAACTTTTCTTGCCCATTTGTGCTCTACAATTTCAGTTGCTCGTCTTTGGATGGACAGTTCTGTTATGGCAATGAAAATAGATTCTGCTTTTTTATTTTTTGGTAGATTTATTGACTCAAAAATAGATCGGTTATTATGTTCCTTTTTGGAATTGCACTTTACTTGTGAAAAGGGAAGTGACTCAATATTTGTAATGGCAGGAATCAGGAGTTCAATCCGGCAGTTGAGGAAAACAGAACTAACTCCACCAGTAATCTAAATTTTTTGATGTTTGATTTCCTAGGCTAGAATTGTTTGAGATGCATAGTTTATGTCACTGCTTAATTACATGGCGGGGATCAAGCAAAATGATGATCTGAAAATAGATACATTCTATACATATGCTTGCATAATCAAAATTTCCTGTGGATTTAAACTATAAGCATTGCACATTGCATCTTTTTTGCATATGAGATTCTTGTCCAAGCCAAGTTGTGATGCTCATAGCATTAGGCAGAACTAACTCCACCAGTAATCTAAATTTTTTGATTTTGTCCAAGCCAAGTTGTGATGCTCATAGCATTAGGCATTTTGATTCATTTCTTTGTTGCGTATTTATATACTGAATTCTTTGTTAGAAAATTGAATTGGAGTGGCACAAAAATTCTTGAAATTGAAAAAAATGAAACCCCGTTTTCTCTTTTTTCCTGCTGTGTGTTTAAAATCTTGTTTATTAAACAGTGGGTCAGCATTAAGCCACTATATCACGGACCTAATCAACTTATATTTTCTACTTTTATTGTCCTAAATTAAAATCTCTATACGATGGAAGTTATATATAGACATGCTTTGAAATATTTGCCTGAAAAAAAATTATCGTCATTAATTTTTTCCTGATTTTATTTGCCTGAGTGTAGTTTATAATTTTTGGACCTCTCGTATTTCGTTTTTTTCAGAGATGACCACTGTGGTTTGAGTTATGTTTTATGTTTTATTATGAATAGTCTGAATGCGTTGGGAAGGTTGTCTCCTTTTGTCTAGGCTCTAATGTTGTTCTTATATGCTTACTTAAATTTCGTATCAAATGCTAGCCTAAACAATACTCTCGTTATTTCATTCATTGATTGACAAGAAAAATCAACAAGCTTTTATTTATTGGACTGGAAAAACCAAATGTGCTTTTTTACTATGGACAAAACAACTAGATTTTCTTAAGTTGATGTAAAAGACTCAAAATGTATATATTGTGCATGCAGACTAATCGGTGTAGTATAGCTTGTTGACAAATGGGAACTGAAGATGTTTCTAGACTACCTATCTTTGGGAACTCATGTGCCCCAAACAAGAGTAGGGGCAAGCCATCTACCACCATAGCATGTTGACAAATGGGAACTTTAGATGCAGGCGGACTTCTATTCTGTCGGCACTCATGTCCCCTAAAACAAGGATAAGGTCAAGTTACCTACCACCAGACAAACCAATGCCATAGGTTATTCTGGCAACTATTTGGCGTGGGTTGGTACTATTTTGTGTGGTGCTCCCAGTTACCTTCTTTCCTTTTTATTATGCATTGGAATTCTGATTTTGAGTGTTACAGATCTACTAGGAAGTTATTATAAATTATAGAAAATTATTTATTCTTGGCATCCTCTGTTTACAATACCCAGTATACTTACTCCAAACTTGAGTAGATGGGTGGGTAATCGTATATGGCTTTTGTGAGCAACATTTTTTTATGTTGAACACAACCTTATTCTCAGGGCTGTATTATGTCTGTGGTAAAAGAGGAAATGGACTCGTTGTTTGAATGTGTTGGCAGATGATAATTTAAATTGAATTGCAGCTCAATGCCTGGTATTATGTACATGTTAAAAGAGGAAATGGACTAGTTGCTTGAATGTGTTGGCAGATGATAATTTAAATTGAATTGCAGCTCATTGCCTGGTACAAGTTTGGAGGTAGACGTGTATGTTCTTGTTGATGTTTGATAAGAATCAATTCTAGGATACAGTTTTAGATCAATTAGAGACCGATGACCTCTGCCTGAGCAAGGTTATTTGTGCAGGGGAATGTGAAAAGTCCAGAAGGCAAAACTATGCCAAAATTGAGTCACCTAGCTTTCTGATAAAAATTATTGATGCTTACTTTTTAACAGATTGGCATTGAGGGAGACCAGATAGAATGGTCTCATAGATTCACATACACGAATAAGAGGCAGCAGACTAATTCTCTAGCAGCAGAAGTCAACAGGGTGTGTTGTTTAATGGGCCTTTTAGCCTCTTTCATAATCTTTTATTTAATACTCAGTAGTGATAGGTGATTTTTAATCATATTACATTTTGTTTAGTCTCAATACAAAATGTGGACGATATTTAGATTAAGCATGCCCATCTAGTAATTCCGCCATAGGCATCTTATACTGGGGCGCAAAATGGCTGGGAACCATCCTATATCCAGTGAAATTTCCCAGTGGTGTTTCCAATAAGGAATTTCCGGTGTCTGTCTATGTTCTTCCATACTTTTCTGTTATTTTCACAATTTCTTCATCTGTTGGTTATGGAAGGAAGTCATTACTAAAAATCATCTCTGATTCCTCCCACAGAATTCCACAACAGTATATTTAGGCTTCTTGAGAGCGCTTTGGGTAGGGAAATTAAATGGCGAAATTCCAGGATTTCTGGCTAATCATGGCAGAGAAGTTGGGTTAACTTAATATTCTGGCGGAGCTGTGTAATGGGTTTCGTGTTCTGGCAAATCCCCAATTGGGTGTGATTATTGTGGAGAGAAGAAAAATTCTGCTATTAGAGCGGCGGCTTCCTCGACAGATTCGGAGATAGATGTGATGGTCTTTGGAGGGAGATTTGGATGGCGATGGGGCTCCCAATGACCATGAATTTTGTGTTTTCATGATCAGATTAGGTCCTTTTTTCATGGACGAGGCCGAGAAATGGCTCCAAAAAGCCCTGGTGATCCATGAATTGGAAGAAACCCTACACAAAGGAATTTGTATAATTTTAGTGGACACCCTTCTAGATTGTTCACCAAATCATCAATCATAAGTTAAGCCAATATATTTTAGTTTTTTTTTGTTGTACATTTAAAAAAATGTAACAAACTTAGTAAAACATTGGATCAAAAACCAGCCGGTAATGTCTAAAATTATACCAAAATATGAGGAAATATATATGTGAATAAACATGACCATAAAAAATCTTCTTCCATGTCGAATGATTGAATAAATATTATTGCTGAATAGGTTTTCCTTAAATGCCAAGAATTCCTTGCCAATAGGTTTGATTATTTTGGTTTTTGTAAAATAAGTTACGAGGGAAGTTACATTTTAAATATTTACTTATTTGACACATTTTATTAGCTAGCAACAATAAAAACATTTGAGAATCAAATCGGGTGGATGCTGTAATCTCAGAAATTATTTATTTGAAAATATCAAACCATCTTAACATAGCAGGGCGCTCCAAATGCAGATTGCTTGGCGGACATTAAGGATCCAAGCCCACCCTCATGTCCCACTCAGAGAAAGTGCTTCTTCATCACCCCAGTTCATAGCTTTGGTATAATAACGAGTATGTGGTTATTGCGAATGTCTTGCTGCAGATTTATATTCAAGCCAACAAAGTGGCGATTGAGGTGGAGCACTTGCAAATACTCTTGCGCCATTGGGGTGATGCCCCTTCCAATGCTGTTAGAGAACCTCCGTCCCTCTCTCGCTGCTCCCCGCCATGTGACAGTGTTAGCGGGTGCCAAAAAGGTGGTGGTTGCCGACGCTGCTCTTAGTGCCGTTCTTTCAGTCTTGCCTGTCGGTCCCCTTGCAGCTAGTGTCCTTGGAAGAGCTTTTCTCCTCCGCCTTTAGCTTTCCATCGAGGATGGGACACCCTCACGTCACTTGGATGGGGTTCATCGACTGGCCCCGAGCCATATACCCATGATGGTTGGAGCGTCCTGCCTTCCCCTGATAAATTTCCAAGGTTGCCTCTTGCCCTCTTAGGCCTCGACCGAAGAAATAAAAGAAGGAAGCCAGTCCGACTCAAGTTGGGACATGCCAGATAGTGGCAAAGATCTTCTTGGTTATGGCTGACATGATTAGGACTCGCCTCCTGCAGGACATCATTTTGCAACGATGGCTTAATTTTTCTGTCTTTGTGCTTCTTGATGCTTTGTAACACTCCTCGTTCCTAGGTTTTTTTGCCGTAGTTTGGTCCATGGTTTTGGGGCGTGCTTCAATACGGACCGTTTTTTTTTTCTGAATTATCTTATGCCATTTTACTTGTTAATATAATATAAGATCTTATTCATAAAAAAAAATTACTCCTCTATATCAAGCTTCTTTGTTATAATAAAGTATTAGTTTTTGTATTTAGAAAACAAAACAATTAAAAATTGTAGGAATATTATTTTGTGTCTATTTTCTTATTATTATTGCATCTCATATTCAAACTGCCAGCGTTTTAGTGTAGAGATTAATTTTAAAATAAATATTGAGTAGTGTAGATATAATATAACTATCCTAATACTATCTAACTGTTGTGGGGTGGCCAAATAGGTTGGGGATCACATAAGAACACTTAATTGGACCTGTGGCAAAGTGCTTACACCTAGTGCAAGGAAGGAATTTGCAGCGATGACGGGTGAAGGAGATAAATTAGGCAAGGGAATGTTATTACTGTGAGAAGGCACTAGCAGAGTTCACACCCAATAACCATGGTAGTTCAACATTCAATTGGAGGAAAACAATAATTAAACATCTAGTGAGATTAACAAACTTAGACACACACTTCTTTAGATTCATTAATCAAGGATACAAAGTTCTTTCTTGATCACTATGCGTACAAAGTGCAAAAAAGAGAAAATAGAGGAACACATGAGAAAGAAAAATGAAAGAAAAATAACTTTTATTTCTTTTGTTGGTGATATAAAACTCAACACCTAAGTCACAATCCACAATTGTTACAAAGAACTAAACTTTCAGGATTGGTTGAAATGGAGAAACCATTTCAATTTATAACGTTGTGAATTGACATTTCACCTATCCCTCTCATGACATTTCATGTTCCTATTCTATTTGTGACCTTTCAATTGCCCCTAGAAGAGACAAAATAAACATCTCTTAAAATTTTGAGAGAATACTTCTACAAATTACAAATATTGTCACTTAAGCAAATATGACAAAATACCATGATTGTATACAACGAAGAATTAGAAGAAAGGGAGAGAAGAGGGGAAGGGAAAGGGATGGAATGATCTGTTGAAGAAGCTCCTTCTGATGCTGAACTTGTTGATCTGAGGCATGATGATCTAACTTTCCTCCTGCCATATGCACGGACACCTCGAGCTAGTGAATGAGTGTTTAAAAACACTATCATGAGACCTTGAGACGAACACATGCATCACTCATGATGATGCATTCTTAATTTGATAATGAGAGCGAGGATAACACTCTTGCTCCTTAGGCTTTCACAATTGTTGTTGGCGATGATCAAACCTCTTGATGCTTGCATCCTTTGTCTCGCACACTGTGCTGCAAGATAGCAAACTTTGCCTTTACTACTATGAGAGATGTGAGCTCTTTCCTAGCTCACTCATAGCTCACTTTGTCTCGGCTATCTCAATGACCTCAACTTAACCAACTCACTTTAACTCACCCAACTCACCAACTAACCCAACGTACCGAGTGGATGATCTTGAGAAATGAGCTATGATGACCTCGTAACTTGGATTTCAACTGAGCTTTGACTCTTTTTGGATCTCTTTTAACTACACAATGTCCCTGGGGTTTTACATGTTGCGCCCAGAACAAAGACTTTCTATCATTTACAGGTAGGACTAGGACTTGCTATTTTGGAACATATCACCCATTTTTCTCGAACTTGACCTTCTGAACCTTTTGGCACATTCAATTATCGTCTGTTGATGATGCCTTGCTATTTTTAGCAGGTTATTTTTTCTGGACTTGTTATTTTGGGAGAATTACCTATCCTACCCTGCCGTCCATTTTGCACTGTCTCTGACTGTTTTGAGTGATCGGAGCTTGCAATCTTGAGTGATTTACTATTTTTAGTATGTGAAGGGGCAGAATACTTAGAAAAACTCAATCCTTGATATCTTGAAAAATCAACAACTTCATTGTGCAAAAACTAGTTTCAATGAAACTAGATTTTTCAAAGACCCTTCTCTCTGATTTTCGGATGATTTCGCCTGTTGAATGTTTTGAGAATTTGAAAATTTCTTCGAGGGGGGTAGAATGTTGATGAAAAACACAGTCCTCCATATCCATAGAAAATAGGGTCTTCGTGGCACGAAAACTATTTCATGTGAAACTAGATTTTTAGGGGTTGTTTCCTCTAGTTTTTAAGTGATTACGCCCACTAGAACTTCGGGAAGCAAAGATGAGCTTCCTTGTCCTTTTGTTGTTGTGTCATGACATTCATTAATGGTGGCTTGAAGCTTTGACAACAAAAAAGATGATCCAAGTGCAAACAATAAATTCTAGTTGTGTTTCGCCTCGTACAAGGATCTCATGTTTTGATTTCTGGATGAAGAATTATGTGCAACATTCAATCTTCATGGTCATGATCATTCTGGAAGGCCTTGGAGAACTTAGATGTGGTGTCCTGAAGAATTTGTAGGTCTTTGAATGCTTAATAGCTTCAACAATGGAGTCTTGGTTGCATCAGGTGAGGAAACCATTAACAGTTAGTCATTTTTGAGTTTTGACGGTCGTACGACAGTCAAATTTCAAGTGGTATTAACTAGGGCATGGAGTAAGATTTTGAATGCATGGAGGAGGGGCTCATTTTTGTGTCCCCACTGTCCCAAGGACAGGAGGTGCACAAAAATGCGCCTCATTTTGGGCTGCCATGTGTCACTGCAAGGTTGAATGAGAGGGAGATGGAGGAGGGCTAATTACAAGCACTACAAAGCTATTTTGAGGTGATATGAAGAACCATGAAAGGGGATGAAGGGTGGGGTAGAATTTCTTGTCCCTACTGTCCCCGTTGTCCTAGGAACAATTGGGACAATAAAACGTGCCTTCCGTCTAACTAAGAAAATGACTAAGTTAAGAACACATATTCCAGAGCTCCAAGAGGTCTTTTTATTCAAAATTTTATATCATTTCGACTCCCAAGATCATTCCAAGATAATTGGGATGGTTTTCAAGACTTGATTTTGCCGCCTTATCCAAAAAATGACATTTTTTCTTTCGAGACAACAGAGTATATCTGTGAAATCATTGAGCCTTGAGAGGATGACTTCAAAAATAAGATGAGATAGGGGAGGGGCACATTTTTTTATCCCCATTGTCCTAGGGACAGTAAAACCTGTCACCTATCCAACTGAGAAAATGATTGAGTCCTAGAAACTTGAAAACACTTTTTCCGGAGTTCTAGGAGGTCTTTTCATGCAAAATTTTATATCATTTTGACTCCCAAGATCATTCCAAGATCAACAGGATGGGTTTCAAGACCTGATCCTGCCTCCTCCAAAAAATACCCCATTTTCATTCGAGACAACACGATGAGTTTGCAAAAACTGATCTGCCCTGAGAAAAAACCATGTCTTGTAAAGAATTTTGTGATTCCATCATGAAGAGGGCTCTTCAAGATTTCCAATGGTTACTTTTTTGTCTTTTGAATCATCACGAAGCTCCCAGAATACTTTGTTGAAGTTCATGTATTGTTTTCGACTGTAAGCTCCTTACCCCTCAAAAAGCCGCTTTCGTTGTCTTTGTTGCTAAACCTCCAAACCCTTCCTAAATCTCCAAAAATAAATTCTGCCACTCTTCAAACTCCTCAATACCACCTCCAAATGGTTTTAGGCTTATTGATCAGTCCCAGAGAACGCACACTTGTCATGAAATAACTGAAAATTGTCTTTCTAAGCTTGCTAGAGATTTCATCTTTTGAGAACATTCAATTGAAAGGACCTCATAACCTCATGACCACATTTCAAACACTTGGAAAGGTTGTACATCACATTTTGAAGGTTTTGAACAATGGGATGATCATGACACAAAAGCAGGGTGATCCAAAGGATGCATCTGGAGGGGTTTCAAACAATTTTTTTGGCACTAGGTTAAAGTTGTCATGTTTCCAAGTTTGAATTTTGCCTTTGCAAAAACACATGACAATCACTGGCTCTGGCTTGGGGACATGTTCTGGATTGAGCGCAGTGAGGAGAAAGCAAGTAGGAAACCCCAATATCCCAAATCACTGCGTGGACTAGTGCCTTGTTCGTTGGGTTTATGGAGTCATTTCTTCCAAAAACACACAAACAAACAAACTGACGAAAAGGGAAACACATCAAAGTGGGAAACAACTCACAACAGAAAAGGGAAACTATAGTACATGGGATGGATATTTATAGAGGCAGGGAAAGAATGTACACATACCTGACAACGGGTTGGGAGAAGTATACACCATCATGGAACAACAAACTGAAATCCAACCTCTGAAGCTCGAATATCACTATTCGATCATACCATGCTCTTGTGATGGATTTTGATGGCTTGAGAAGAAGGAGACAAACCAAGATTCCATCTTCATACTTACAATGCACTGAAAACATTCTTGCATCTAATGAAAAATTTGTTACCTGTTTGAAGCTCTTATACCCTACAACTTCTACTTGATGCTTTGTGATCACGAGAAACCATTCCGTCATGTTCTCAAAAGTGGAAACATCACATTTATCCTAGAAACATTTATCATCCTTGAATCAACAAGGTACTTAGGAGAAGTAAAAACAAACTATTTTTCTTCCCATTCAACAGCTTCTTCAGATCTCTCACTTTGTTGTTTTGAGCAAGTGCTTTAAAAAATAGAAGCCACATCAATGGTATGAAGGTCTTCGTCATCCTCGAGAGAATGTTGTAGCATGTAAACATGTTCAAGACTATTAGAGGCTTTGGAAATGGTGAGTGCAATCTGATTCAAAAACCGTTCACAACAATTTTGCATCGTTTCACTTTGTTGTTCGGAACAATTGTTGCCAATACCTACCAGCTCAAAATTGATCTTAACATCATTTTCAAAATTGCAATTCTTGATTTGATTATGGAAGCACTAGTCACCCTTGATTGAATATTGCAGTATGGAATCTTGTTCCAAATTGGTAAAGCATCCAAAGGTGGTGAGAACAAGTTGACCTTAACTCCACTCACAAGACTCCTGCACCTTTTCACTTTTTCTTGAACAATTACCTTCAATACAAATTAGCTCAACATTTTCCTTACTAGCACCCTCAGTGACGGAGATGTTGTCTTCAAGACTAAGAATATTTATAGAAGATTCAAGAATCTCCTTTCCTTTTTATTCATGATCTTATTCATAAAACAAGAGAGAGGAAGACTTATCTTCACCTTCACTCTTATCTAACAAGGCTTCGAAAAGAACACTGAGCTCACCCATTTGCTCTGTCTCATCATCGAACATTGGTGCATGGAATAGACAAAACCAGTTGCCTCATACCTATCTTGTATTTCGATGACCTGAGTCAGGATCTCAAGACTGAGTCAAGGGTCTTCAGTTGCTTATGCAGTCTTTAAGATGTCTTGTAGAGACAACTCTTCCAAATCCGCCTTATACTTATTATCACCTTTATTAGAAGAGTCATTGCATTGGGCATCGAGGAGTTGATTGAAAATCTGATCTATAGCTGACCATGATTCATTTGAAGCATCCTTATTCTACTGCTCAATGTTTCTTGTTATCTAGAGCTCATCTTCTTGCAAGACATGGTATACCTGGTTTTCAACATTCTCTAACAAGAAGAAGAGTTCCATGCTACGTGGGAAGGGCACACCTTTTAGCTCAAGATCCATTTCATTATTATCATGATGGGAAGTAAAGAATGTTGGGACAACAATATGGGAAGTTTTTGCAACTCTATCTTGCTTATTCATTATAGAATCTTCTTGCTCACATGGAAAATGAAAGATTCCATATTCACCGCGATGATCAACATTATGCTCCTTGGGTGAGGATGGTGAAATTAGCTCCTCTGGGAGCTCATGTTCAATTTTTTCATTCACCTTGAATTCATCATCTCGAGTTCGGGATGAAGGATGGATTTCTCGCACTTCTTCATTGTTAATGGAGCCCTCAGAAAACACTGGATCATTTGTCGTGCAACAAGAAACTTCCTCTCTTGAATCCAATGTTTCTCCAACGGGTTGTACCTCGAGCCATAATGAGTTGATGAATGGAGATTCAATGATCGTGTCTTCTTCTTCATCCTCCAAGGTGCTGATTTGATTCTCATCGGAAAGTTCAAGGATATGACATTCATTAGAAGTGCCCAAGAATTTGTGAGGGATGAACACCTCATAGTGCAGACAATTATCAAGATCTTCTTGCGTTTCTTATTCCTCAACATTACAAAGTGCTTGAAGATGTTCATACCTTCTTTGCTGTGCCAATGCATAATTCCAAACTTCATGATAGGCTTCGGGATCAGAATATCCTTCTTCCGCATTCAATAGCCTTTGCACAATCTGATTTTTCTTTGAACCCTGATTTTTATTTTTTTAATACTTTTTTTGTATTTTCTAGAGATCTTTACAGGTGCATGTCGATAAATCTCTCCCCAACAGAATCGCCAAAAACTGTTGGTGAAATAATTTGTCGTATGAAAAATTATGTATTTCCACCAATGCTCACGAGGTTACACCCCTCCTTGTGTATGGGGAGGCTCCCATTATTGAATATAACTATCCTAATCCTATCTAACTACTGTGGGGTGGCCAAATAGGCTAGGGATCACACAAGAACACTTCACTGGACCTGTGACAAAGTACTTGCACCTAGTGCAAGGGAGGAATTTGCAGCGATGACAGGTGAAGGAGAGAAATTAGGCAAGGGAATGTTATTGATGCGAGTAGGCACTAACAAAGTTTACACCCAATAATTGGGGTAGTTCAACATTCAATTGGAGGAAAACAACAATTAAACATCTAGTGAGATTAACAAATCCAAACACAGTTCTTTAGATTCATTAATCAAGGATACAAAGTTCCTTCTTGATCACTATGCTTACAAAGTGCAAAAAAGAGAGAAAATAGAGGAACACATGAGAATGGGAAATGAAAGAAAAATAGCTTTTACTTATTTTATTGGTGATATAAAGCTCAAAGCCCAAGTCACAATTGCTACAAAAAACTAAACTTTCAGGATTTCAGGATCCGTTGAAATGGAGAAGCCATTTCAATTTATAATGTTGTGGATTGAACTTTCGCCTATCCCCCTCATGACTCTTCATGTTCCTATTCTACTTGTGACCTTTCGATTGCCCCTATAAGAGAAAAATTAAGCATATCTCTTATAATGACGAGATAATACTTTTACAAATTACAAATATTGTCACTTAAGAAAATAGAACAAAACACCATGATTATATACAATAAAGAATTAAAAACTTGACCTTCTAAATCTGACCTTCTGACACATTCAATTCTCCTCCGTTGATGATGCCTTGCTATTTTTATCAGGTTGCTTTTTTTGGACCTGCTATTTTGGGAAAATTACCTATTTGCCCCATCTTCCATTTTGCACCGTTTTTGAATGTTTTGAGTGACCGGAGTTTGCAATCTTGAGTGATTTACTATTTTTAGTATGCGAAGGGGCATAATAATGAGAAAAACTTAGTCCTTGATATCTAAAAAAATCAGCAACTTCATTGTGCAAAAACTATTTTCAATGAAAGTAGATTTTTTGAAGACCCTTCCCTCCGATTTTTGAATTTGAAAATTTCTTTGAGGAGGGAAGAATGCTAATGAAAAACACAATCCTCCATATCCCTAGAAAATAGGGTCTTCATGGCACGATAACTATTTCATGCAAACTTAGATTTTTTAGGGATCGCTTCCTCCAGTTTTCAAGTTATTCCGCCCACTAGAACTTCAGGAAGTGAATATGAGCTTCCTTGTCCTTTCGTTGTTGTGTCATGACAACCATTAATGGGGGTTTGAAGCTTTGACAACAAAAAAGATGATCCCAGTGCAAACAATGAGTTCTAGTTGTGTTCCACCTCATACAAGGATCTCTCATGTTTTGATTTCTAGATGAAGAATTATGTGCAAGATTCAATCTTCATGGTCACGATCATTCTGGAAGGCCTTGGAGAACTTAGATGTGGTGTCCTGAAGAATTTGCAGGTCTTTGAATGCTTAATAGCTTCGACAATGGAGTCTTGGTTGCATCAGGTGAGGAAACCATTAACAGTTAGTCATTTTTGACTTTTGACGGTCGTAAGACAATCAAATTTCAAGCGGTAACAACTAGGGCATGGAGTAAGATTTTAGATGCATGCGGGGGGGGGGGGGGGGGGCGGGCGCTCTTGTGTCCCAACTATCCCCACTGTCCGAGGGACATGAGGTGCACAAAAATGCACCTCAGTTTGGGACTGCCACGTGTCATTGCAAGGTTGAATTAGAGGGAGATGAAGGGGGGATAATTTCAAGCAATGCAGAGCTATTTTGAGGTCATACGAAGAACCATGAAAGGGGTTGAAGGGTGAGGCACATTTTCTTGTCCCCACTGTCCCAGGGACAGTAAAATGCGTCGCCCATCTAACTGAGAAAATGGCTAAGGTGAGAACACATTTCCCGTAGCTCCAGGATGTGTTTTCATGCAAAATTTTATATCATTTTTACTTCCAAGATCATTTCAAGATCAATGGGATGGTTTCTAAGACTTGACTCTTCCGCATTCTCGAAAAAATGATATTTTTTCTTTCAGGACAACAAAGTATATATGTGAAAATCGAGATGCCTTGAAAAGTCATTGGGCTTTTTGAGGATGTCTTAAAAAATAAGATAAGGAAGGGGAGGAGCACATTTTTTTGTCCCCACTATCCCCACTATCCTAGGGACAGTTGGGATAGTAAAACCCGCCACTTATCCAATTGAGAAAATGACTAAGTCCTTGAAACTTGAAAACACTTTTCCCGGAGCTCCAGGAGGTCTTTTAATGCAAAAATTTATATAATTTTGACTCCCAAGATCATTACAAGATAAAGGGAATGGGTTCCAAGACTTAATTCCACCTCCTTCACCAAAAAATACCCCTTTTTCATTCGGGACAACAAGATGAGTATGCAAAAACCGATCTTCCCTGAGAAGAAACCATGTCTTGAAAATAATTTTGTAATTCCATCATGAATAGGATTTTTCAAGATTTCCAATGGTTACTTGTTTGTCTTTTGAATCATCACAGAGCTCTCGAAATACTCCGTTGAAGTTCAGGTACTGTTTTTGATTGTAAGCTCCTTACCCCTCTAAAAGCTGCTTTCATTGTCTTTGTTCCTAAACCTCCAAAACCTTCCTAAATTTCCCAAAATAAATAGCATAACTCTTCAAAATCCTCAATACCACCTCCAGATGGTTTTAGGCTTCTTGATCAGTCCCGGAGGATGCACACTTGTCATGAAACAACTGAAAATTATCTTTCTAGGCTTGCTAAAGATTTTATCTTTCGACAACATTCAATTGAAAAGACCTCATGAACTCATTACCACATTTCAAACACTCGGGAAGGTTGTACATCACATTATGAAGGTTTTTAAGGATGGTATGGTCATGACAAAAAAGATAGGGTGATCCAGAAGATGCCTCCAGAGGGGTTTCAAACAAAATTTTTGACACTATGGTAAAGTTGTCATGTTTCCAAGTTTGAATTTTTCCTATGCAAAAACACATGACAACACAACATAAAGGAACATAGTTTTGGAGAAAAATTTATGATATGTGCCTTTGAAATCTATATGGCCAAATTGGCAAGTGTATGGACAATTTGGGAGCTAGAGATTCATTTAGGTGGAAGGAAAGGATTTGGGAAATAAGTTTTATCTATAGAGAGAATTTAATGTTTACGAATATAGCTTGCTATAAAGTGGCCCTGACTCACTAATGAACTCGTAAAAGAGTTCAAACCATTCCTGTCTTAGTATCACAATATTGTTATCAGTTACTGCCTATTGTAAAAAATAGTACAATTATTAATACAAGAAGAAAGAAAATTATAAAATCATTTAAGAACTAAGCCATACCTTGTACTGTCACTATTTATTATTATTGACATTATTTTCCAAATGTGTCTAATGATAGGAGACCTTACTAGAAAGTGTCAAGCCTTTCCAGTAGATCTTTCTCCAAGAGGCATGCCATATTTCCTTGGGCATTTTTATTAAATGCACATTCCCCAACAATTGGCTAACCTGTTGTAGCGGTGGTTACCCTGTATACATATATAATCGAATGATATACAACATATAAGGAAAAGAGTTGTGGTGAAATGTTCTTTTGAAATCTATATGGCCAAAATGGTAAGTGTATGGAGAATTCGACACCTAGAGATTCATGGACGTGGAAGGAAAGGACTATTGAAATAAGTATACCAATAAAGATTACTCAATGTTTACGAATAGAGCTTTCCAGAAAGTGGATGTCTCATTAATGAGCGTGTAAAATATTTCATACCATTCCAGTCTTACTCTCATAAGATTTTTATTAGTCACTCCTTGTTTTAAAAATTTGTACAATTATTTATACAAGAAGAAAAAAGTTATAAAATCATTTAAATATCATGACACATACCATTTATTGTCATCATTGTTTATGATTATTCACATTATTTGCGAAAGGTATCTTGTGGCGAGAGACCTTACTATAAAGTGTCAAGCCTTTCTAGTAGATCTTTCTCTGAGAGGCCTTACCAGTGAACGTGAGAGTTTGTGTTTGTATATGAATCTCTATAACTTCCATTGAATCTTCATTAAAGAAAATTATGTTTACACCTATGGTTATGATCTTGAGTTTGTATTTGTCCATTTGAATGTGGGTCATGGGTCTTAAGCGGGGGAGTTAGGCTACCATTAGTTTGTTCCCTTCATTCCTAGAGAGAAAGGTTTAGTTTTTTGGTCTGGGTGCAAGGATTTTGTTGAGTCTAGTTGTAGGTTGTAAAAGAGAAGCTTGTTATTTGTTATAGGGTGTGAAAGAGAATCGTGTTTTATTGAGAGTATATTGAGTACATAGGAATTCCTATTGGAAAACAAAGGAAAATTGGAGTGGAATATTTGATAGAGATGCTAAAGGAAATCCAAGTGAGATTCAATGCAATGCATAATGCACATTGTAGATAAGTTGTTACAGATGTGAATGAAGATGAAGAAAACATAGAGGATACGTCCACATACCTTTGAAGAAAGTTGGATGTATCTTAAATCAAACCAACAAGTGAATGAGTGCACTACTCATAAAAAAACCAAGTGAATAAAAGAGACCAATGAGAGTCTTAGTGAAATATGTTAGTGTATACAATTAACCATACACTATTGTATGTAATTGAGATACACTTATAATATTTAGTTGTAATATAATTTATGGATAATACTTAATCTATTTATAGATAAGATAATCAATCAAGGATAGGGAAGAGTATTAATCAATTTATTGATGTGATTGAATTTCATTATAAATATATTAAAGCAATCTTGTTATGTAAGCTAACCACTCTCCAAACCTTAATAATAACATCTACTTGTTTTTATGAAATGGTAGAGAGCTAGTGTTTAAGGTATTAATTGTGGAAGAGAGTTATGGCTATATAGAAAATTCAAGCCACACCTTTTAATAAAAAGAGGTATAATGCTACCTAAATTATAAATGCGTTGTGTCTTTATTTAAGATTTCATCAAGATTTATAATATATACACATATGTGGGTGAATGTATTATGATTGTCTAAAATAATTATGAAGAATATTTAAAAATCTAATATGATATGAAATAAATAAAAGCCTCACCTTGTTCTTCATATACGGTTAAAGATCAGATATGTAGTTTTTCATTTTTTTTTTGTTGGTGTTCAAATAAAATGTATTTTTCATTTTTTTTACAAATTTAAATGTAGATCTAGTGGCCTTATACATCTCACTCCTTTGCGGATCTTGATTGACTACAAATTAGATAAACTTACGTGGTACTAAGAGTTTGATCTGGTTCTTTTTTCATGAATTCCTGTAGGGTAAAACCATGTTATGATGGTTGTATAAATCCATATGAGCTTTCATTTCAAGAAAATTGGTAATCAATTTTATCTGATTTGTAGTGTGAGAGGTACTTCTCTAATAATCAAACCATTAGTCAATAGTAAGTATAAATTTTAGCTTCCACGTACCTTGTGGTATATAATAAGAGAATATGATTATTTCCCAAATAAGAAGCCTTTTGTCCATTTCATTTTGTGGTGCATTAGTAAGAAATTAGCCCCAAGAAGTTACTCTTTATGTACCTTAAGATGGGATAGTGTGTGTATGGGAATAGTGAAATCCTTCGTAGTTAGTGGCCTGAAAGATAGGTTTAGTCCACTATTTACGAACATGATAAGTATAACATAGAGCCTATTTATAGAACACTCCTTATTCTAGTAATTCCAACTTAGTTTGAGGTCCTTTGGTTAGATCAACACATATTTTTTGTTCTTTAAGTAATTTTGGGCCACCTTGAGGATGAAAAAAATATTTTTTCTCCATTTGATCTAAAATTTTAGATGGTATATCTCGTCCTACATAACAAACCATCCTTATGTGTCAAATTCTGAACCATCTCTTAAATAGTAGTTTTGGGATGTCTTGGAATTTGTGCAAAATTAAAATTTATGACATAGACTTGAAAGTAGATCATGACCTACAAAAAAATATTCCTTATGTTGCATGCATTGATTCAACCACCCTCTGGTACTTGTGGGCCACTTAGAATTTATACAAATATAAAATTACATCATTTTACTTGACATTTTACTTGGAGTTATTGAGAATCAATTGGCTCATTATTTCAATTGAGGCCTTATTATATACACAATGAAACAATTAGACATGTATTAGGGATCAATTATCCCATTTGTGAAAATCAAATCCTACTTATACATATATTGTGATAATTTGATGGGCATTAGGGTGTAATTGGCACAAAGGTGGCTAAAAAAAACCCTAATTAGATACCTAGTGTGACATTAAGACGTGTGTTGGGGATTATTACTCCCTTAAACTATAGTGTTGGGGATTGTTACTCCGTTAACCTATAACATATATTGGGACATGCATTGGACACTTGTGGCTACCGTAATCTCTCGATTTTTTTGATCATATTTCTCTATTTTTCATATTATTAGTAGGTTTGGTCTATGGAATAGTCATAACCTATGTAGGATATAAATAGTCCATGTTGTAGCTAGTTCTTATAGATCAAATTGAGTATTGTATTCTTATTATTATGAAGTTGTGGAGGTTTCACCCTCGGAGTGGCTTAATAATTTATATTTTTAATCTTCTACTCTTATTTCTATCATTTGGTGTTATTTTTTTATTATTATGATGATCTATCCAAGTAAGTTTGGTACAAATGTTATTAAAGCTTTGAATTGGGAAAAAAAGAGTCGAAACCCTAATTTTAAAGACTTTTTTTATATCTCACAACCCATTGCAATTTATTTTTTGAAGTTGTCAAATGATCCAATGAAGATACCCTTCACATTTTATATCTTTTTCGTTTGTTTTGTTGGAGTTATTGCAATTTCACTATTCATCACAAATTCACTCTATGGCCGTAATTTTAAGAATTTTTTCTAAATTATTTACATTTTCAAAAAGATCAATAAAATAGTAGGTTTTTTCTCTATATTGTAAACTTATAAGTTAACATTATACGAAAATAACGAGGTCAATTTTTTGTCATTCATGTTATTTCACGGCTAGAGGTTGAGGCAAAGGCCTTGATACTCCAGGAAGAACACCTAACAAGGAAGAAATGGAATCTAAAACTTATGATTCAATGGTTTATACTTTAGTGAACCAATTTGAGGAAAAGGTGAGCTCCAAGGAAATATGGAAAAAACTATGAAAGGCATCAATACACAATTGGTATCTATTTTTACTAGCATACACTCCGAAAATTTCCAATTTGGTCATATTAGAATTTCTAATAACCCAAATCCAAATCCGCACATCTTAAAAATTCACCTTACTCCAATGTGAGGGATCAAAACATGCTTCTAAAATTAGAGATGTGTAAGTTTTACTGGAAGGATTCAATCACATTCATCAACCAAATGGATAATTTATTTGACATACATTAGACTCCATGTGCACAAAAGGTGGTATTGGCATTGCTATATTTGGAACTTGAGAAATTCATTTGGTATAAATGGTTGTGTGCTCAAATTAAGAAGAAGAGCCTTACTATTACCCAGTTAGTATTTACTGATGAACTATAGATGCACTGTCATAACAATGTGAAGGAGAACTACTTTATCCAGTTTGCAAAACAATAGTGAACAAGACCTGTCAAGGATTATATTCAAAAAATTCTAGTTTGTCACTCTGCACAACGAATATCACACAAGAAAACCTGAATGACTTGTTCTAAGGGGATTCAAAGATAACATCCAAGTAGATACTTATATGTTTAATCCAAGCTTGATATATGATTGCATGGTATTTTCACACAAGATAAATGAATGAGAAAGGGTCAACACCAATGGGAGAACTTCAACTAGCACTAGAGGTAATATCTGTTATGCACCATTGTTTTCACAACCAAATATGTTATCACATCAAAAAATTGAGGATAAGGTGAAAAAGGTTTATATTTTCACTATGATAGTAAATATAGTTGCAAACATATATATTTAGAACGTAAGTTATTCTACATTGAAGGCATCGATTAAGAAGAAGAGAATGAAGAAAAAACAGTGGATTTTGTTACGAATCTTGAGTTACGGGATTCCCAAAAAATTATACCTTATCATGCACATTCAGGTGTTGGAACTCAATAAAATATCAAGGTTTTGAGTTTTTTGAAAAAGTAAAAGGTGATTGTATTGATTGAATAAAAAAGTACTCATAGTTTTGTCAATAATAAGTTGGCCTCATGCTTGAATTGCTTTATTTATCAACATCATATGTAACACCTTGGACAAACTGTTATATTTCTCTTTGCATTACAAGTGTTGGCATGTGATTTTCTTGAATGAGGTGTGTTCCCTTGATTGTTGAAAATCATGCTTGTTATGGATAAATCATTTCTGCACTTGGATTTGATAGAACGAAATGGTATGGCTTGAAAGAATCCATTTTCACTTCTTATTGATAAGCTACAATCTGATTTTGAGAGTTGCAAACTTATCTCTTTTACTGACTCATCCATGGATCAATTTCAGTGATCCAAGGAATGTTTTAAAATCTTCTTAATGGACTGAATGGTAAACTGACAATCATTAGTTGAGAGACATAGTGGACTCAACTTTGTATGCTACAAATTCTTTGGTCTTGTGTGAATATGTCTTCATTGGGCTGTATGTTTTTGCTTGGGTCTTTGGGATTGATCTCTACAGGACATTAAAGGCGTAAACAATATATAGTCTGCTTATGACTATGAAGGGGGATCAAAATCCTAAAACTAAAGGACTATCCTAACGGTATCCTAAACTAGGTAAGAGCACCTACTTCCTAGCTACGTCTACTTAAATGGGTTATAATATAACCTAAAATTCTTATTCTATTTGGTTGGGGTGGTGTCCTAACCTAAGCTCTTGTGCTAAATAAATAAAGGGGAAACTACTATAGTAATGCTAGACTATATTAACCTAATGCCTGATACTAATGGTTGTTAATTTAATCTAACATAAGGTGGAAACTACCTATAGCAATGTTTTAAGACCTAAGGTGATTTATTGTTAGACCAACCTAAGTCTTGGGAAATCTAGCCTAAACTATTAAAAAGGAACCTAAGGGTCGTATGACACTAAGGTGATAGTTCCAATAGCATTTAATTGATTTGATTGGGTTTAATGGATGGAGGTACTACAAGTTTTGGCAAAGGTTAGTTGACTTTAGTGGGAGGCATACGTGGAAGCTTCACTAAATAGGAAATGCATGTTAAATTGAAATTGACATTCACTAGTTTTGGGAGGCGATGGCAAGGAGAGATAAGTGGGAGATTTGGGAGTAATGCCATTAATGGGCCTCGGTTTTTGTGTACAAACCATCTTGGAAAAAAAGGAGGTGGATTTGTGGGAGGTAGTTTGGTCTTGCATGTCTCGCGAATTTTGCTGTGCATGGAGCTATCTAGTTCTTTGAACCAAAAATTCAAATTTTACTTCTTGGCTATTTTTGGGTTCTTTGGTCTATTTTTCGATCAAAGGAATGTATATGAAGCATTGGAAGAAAATTTTCTTGATTGTTGATCTTTTGTGGAGAAGAAAAAGAGTGGGAAACTCGGATGGAAGTCTCCTTCGAAATTACAGAGGCACTATCAGGTATGAGAGGCTCTACCCATTAAGATTTCTTGCTTTCTTCTAAATGATTCATTAAAACATCTCTGCTCTCATGAGATCAATATTTGCATGGTTTTCCTGGTTAATTACTTTCATGTTTTTATGAATCTCTGTGATTTTTGGGATTTAAATCCATTGCATAGAAATGTTAGTTTTGGGAAATTTTCTCTGTGCTAGTTTAATGGTGATATTCATGCTAAACTTGTATTTGAAGCTCTTTATTTCATTCTGAAACTCATATTCGAGGCTGGTGTTGTCCGGAACTGAAATCCGTTGCTTTGTGTGGTTCTGAATTGTATTGTAGCCTTATGTTTCGTTTTAACTTGTATTAGTGTCTTGGGCTTCGTTTGATCTGGTTTTGAGAGCCTTGTGTTCCGTTCGATCTTGTATTAGAGCATTCATGTTTTGTTCTGAGCTTTTACTAGGACTTCGTGTTTTGTTAGGAGCTTGTAATTGAGCTTCGTGGTTGTTTTGAGCCTTTTTTGGAGCCTTGTGTAATTTTGAACTGTTGTTTGAACCTGCGTGTTCGACACTGTACTCGCATTCTATACTTGTGTGTTCTAAACTTGTGTTGGAATCGATGTGTTTGATTCTATACTTGTATTCTTAGCTGGAGTTTTAATCTAAATCAAGGGTTTGAAAATACTTTGAACACGTTTAAGGGACTGTTTGCTTGATATGGGCTTGAGAGATTATTTTTGGTTTGAAGTAGATCTGGTAATCTCTTTTTAGATCTTCTCGTGTAGCTTCTTGAGTGTGAATGGTTTTAGTACTTATGTCCTTTAGACTGTACCACCTTCTTTGAACTTGATAGGGCGTGTGAATACAAAGTATATCCTTCCCTTCTCTTCCCTGAACGAACCAGTGTCCTATTGAAGGCATGACTGTTATGATAGAAGGATTAATGGACTAGAATTTATCTTGTTGGGGCTGGGTTTGATTTTGAGTTGTTGGAAAAGTCGTTAACAACTTTGAGGATTATGGATATTCATTATGCATTCTCTTTCTTGTGATCACTGTTTAAAACGAATTCTTAGTCACAATCCTCTTAGATGGCATTGAGAGTCCTTGTTATGTTTCTGTTTCAGTCACGTTGCAGGTAAGATTCAGACAATATTTGTCTTAACGTAAATTGGGTTTCTTATTACCTTCGGACCCTCTTTTATTGGCTTTTTGGTTGTTAGGGAAAAGCGTTGATTACTCTCCCATGCCAAATATTGTTTATGGGAGTTATCATCTCTGGTTCGGGGTTGTCACTCTGAATTTGTCTTCATGATGATCTCAAATTTTATGTCTCTGTTATTGGAGCCGTGTAAGACCCAGAAGTTGGAAATATAGTATCTACTAAGCTCGCGGGTTGTATTGAACCTTGTATATCTTATATTGTTTGTGGATTTCTATTCCTTGATGGATTCATTGAACGAATCTCCAGGTTTTCAAATAGAAAGTAATATGTTCTCTTGGGGGACAATATACTGTTTTAGGGACTGTACTGTGTACTTCGTTCTGTGAATGAAATTTGAACTTGTGTTCAATGAATGGGAATAGATAACCAGTTGGTAAAGATTTGTAAGGGAAACCAGAAGTGTGCTTTCTTTCAACTGTGTGTTTGGTTTTGTGTTCTCTCTTGGGAACTAGGTAAAGAACTTCTAAGTTTGAAATAGAATTGGGAATCCATTTGATGGTATAAATGAAATAAATTTTTGATTGGCCCTTTTCAAATTGAGATCCCTTTTTACTGTCGTTTTGATAAGTTCATTTGACTGAACTTATTTGTATTCGATTCTCTTCTGACATGGAAAATTCTTGCGGATCGATTGGTTTACTTTGTGTAAGTCATTGGTTGTAATGGTGAGGAAAGAGATTAGTTGAGTCAGTAGGTAGGAAAGAAAATAATAACATGAATGGACCGACTGCTTTGCTTGATTGAGTCATACTCCATTTGGATTGATTTTGGAGGGTTGCCTCTTTTTGACTCTTTGCCCTACTTGGATTGATTTGGGATTCTTGTTAGATGTTTTTACTATAATGTTGAATCCTTTTATATTTATATTTGAATTGAGGTAGTTTGTGTGTTCTAAACCTGTTTCTGTCTTTTAGATGATTAGTGTATGGGAAATAAGTATGTATTGATTGTTTTTCTTTTGCTGATATGGAAGGACGAAGCATCTTGGTATGAGTTATGCTGTAATTTAATTCTTTTGCTTCTTAGTAAAGATAAATGTGTGTTTCTATTCTTATACAACTATGAAACAATTGGATGACAAGACCTGTTGATTGTTTTAAAGTAATTGATAGGATCAATTAAATCTTATGATATAATGTAGATGTTGCGGATTATATTATGCTCTTTTATTAAATGTGAATTCAAACTCTTTTATTGTACTTCTTTCTAGATGTTATTACTTATGATTATTGGTATGATATATTAATTGTTTCATTAAAGCAGAGTTGTTTTAACGAAATAATTAGTGGAATGCACTTCACTTTAATGTATAGTGATTATCATGCTCAATTCATTTAATTGACCCGTGCTAGCAATTTTTGTAGATGGACAACATAAGTGATAAAAGAAGGCAATTTTTTTTATGATGCATTGACTTATTTAATTCTGGATCTTAAGTAAAGAGTTTTGAATCTTTCTTGAGTTGTATTGGAAAAGAAAAGAGATGTTCTCTTAAGATATTTATTCTGATTGACATGCAGAATGTATGAAATGCAAAGTCTTGAAAATGTATATTTATCATCATGAATTGAAAGGTTGTGAGTTGGACTCCAATTTTTTGTGTGAATTCTTTTGTACTTGTATGAAAGAATTAATATTGATATCTTGGTGGTATTCCTTATATCCGGTTGTGTACTTATAATTTTATCAATTAATAAGTTAGATAAAGGGGATAATACATTTCCCCCCTTATTATAATGAAATTGTTAAACTGTAAAAGATGTCGTTCTCTACCTACACAACTATAGTATAATAATAATATGTTTTTGGGACATACAATTAAACTATATGTGTAAAGAATGATAAAAGGAATAATGGGTATGATCTTCAATATTTATACTACGTTTATAAAGAAAACACTAGTTGAATCTAGGTGGATGACACACTTGATTTGGAAAACTAGGTTGCATTAAGAATTAAACGTTGATGTTTGCTGTCTTGTTTGTCGGGATAACTGCTTGTTATGCCTCGTTAGTGAACATTAATGCAAACATGAATTAATGAAGTTTTCCATATCTAATCAGGATAATTATGGATATAGAACATAAATCATGTTGGATTTAGGGTTAGGCTTGGTTGCTGCAATTTGAATCTTAATCCAATTTAATTATGATTAATGACCTCAAAGGGGGTATGTACATCTTAATGAATCAGATCTCACGGATGTTGGCACACGCCAACTGTAGGACTGTACCCACGAGAAGTCATGGGACTTCTCGAGGATACAATGTTGTAGTTGACATGTGGCAACACCCTTCCGTATTGTTCATCTAGACTTACACACATCTGGACTTGAACTTAGTTTCTCTCTAGGTCAAGTTAGTAACATGTTTGGGATAGGTAGTAGCTTTCAATGACTCAGGGTACCTTGGCACATCCGGTAGACTTAGGTCAGTCAAGTATGCCTATATATCCTAAGTCATCGTGAGCATCTTCCTATAACAAACTATGATGCTAACCGGGGTTAGGGTTAAACCTTGGGCAAGTGGACTGACAGTAGTCAGTAAGACCATTCTAGATAACAGAAGAGTGAGGTGAAGGACGTATTCTAGAAAGACGAGTATGCCGTCTAGGAATAGTAACATGAACTGTATGTTGAAAATCTTTGGCCAAAGTATCGCAAGCAGCTGGTTACATTATCCTATGTTGCCTAGTGTAAAGCAACGTGATGTCAGATGAATATTGGTAACAAATATTTAGATAGGTTCTTTAAACATATCACTCAGTATCTGGAATAGGGTAGGAAACCAAGTATACATATTATACATTAAGTATTCTATACTTGAAGTTAATATGAGAGATCAATTTATAACCAAGTCATGGAATGAGAGATCGGTAGTGAACCGAGTAATTACAACTTCATATGGTTATCTGTTATGAGCTTGATTGGTATGGAATGTGTGGTCTAAATGATGTATTATTTTAAACAGAGAACATTGTGTTTCAAATTTCTTTTCCCTTGTTTCTAAAGTCTTAAAATGGGAGTGTTACATCTTGGTATTAGATCTGAAGGTTGCAACTCTTGGACCTATTGTGTCCATTATTTGATGAAACTTAATTTTTTTTGTTAACATAAAATGGTTAGAACAAGAGGAAATGTTGCAAATAATCCTCTACCTGAGGAAGGAGCAGCAACTGCCCAAAAACTTGATGAGATCCTTTCTGCCCTGTTGGACACAAGAGATCGTTTGGCTGTACTTGAACAACAAGTAATGGGCAATGAGGAGGAAGAAGATGATGGTAACAATAATCAACCACTTCATGTGGACAACGCCAATTTATGTGTTGATAATAACAATGTGAACATACCTGATCAGCCTGAGAACAAAAAGGCTAGGCCGGCAGCTGAAATCACTAATGATATAAAAAGGATAAGCCCAACCAAGTTTGATGGCACCACATTAGGAGATGGGGCTGAGAATTGGCTGAGCGAGATGGAAAAATACTTTGCAATAAGGAATTTCTCAGAAGAAACAAAGGCTATATGGGGTGCATATCAGCTTTCCCACGAGGCATCTTCATGGTGGGACAGTCGTAAGGCTGAGTTAAACATTAATGAAACTAATATCACATGGGATCAATTTAAAGGTTACTGTAGGCAACGTTGGCTGCCGTAACTTTACTATGATCAAAAAATGACTGAACTCCAAAACTTAGCTCAAGGAAAAATAACTGTAACTGAGTATTGAGAGTGGTTTACTAAACTTCTTAAGTATGTACCTCAGTATCAAACTGACGAGAAGTTCAGGAAATGCAAGTTTATCATGGAATTGAATCCCGTTATAGGAGGAGAAGTGGATGTTCACAACCCAACCACGATGGAAGGGGTTGTTGAAAAATCCATAAGACAGGAACAGAAACTGAAGGCAATGTTTGCCCATAAGGAGGAAGTAAGGAAGAAAATCCTTAACTCCTCTTCATCATATCTTGCACGTAAGAAAGGACCATGGAATAAATGCAGAATGAAAATTAAGTTTTTTAACTGATAATAGTAAGAAAGCAACAACAAATAAGTCTGATGGTAATGCACGAAACAACTTTGTTCAGAATAATAATAATAGACAGAAGTCTTATGGAGGTCAGAATGATAATTCTAGGGCTGGAAATAAATATGAGCCTATAAAGGGACCTGTAGGAGGCTGTTATAACTGTGGCAAAGATCATTACATAAATCAATGTCCTTTGAAAAAGGACAATCGTAATCAGCAACACAAGATACACACTGCAGTAGCTGACAAGCAGACAGAAAACATGCCACCCCCATAGAGGTTCCGGGTAACTTATTTGGCATACCTATAACTATTCTTTTCGATACCGGAGCTACTGAATGTTTTATTTCTAGTAAATTAGCATCAAAACTAAAAAGATAAGTTGGAAACATGGATAAAACATGGACTGTACATTATAAAAACAATGCTGTTCATACAATTATTATGTGTCTTTTTGGAGCAGTCCTTGACTTACCTAGTTTTTCCACTGAAGTTGATCTTTAAGTTGCACCTTTAGGGTCTTATGATGTAATCATAGGTGTTGATTGGTTAGCAGAACATAAGGCTAAAGTGGACTATTTTGAAAAATACATTAGTTTTTTAGATGACCTCCAGAAAACAACAGAGATTTAGGGTGTGAAACGTGAGATTCCTGTTAGGGAACTGTCAGCTATGCAACTTAAAAAGGCCAAAAATAAAGGTTGTACCTTATATGCAGTAAAAATTGCTGAAACAACTGAAGAGAACAACGATGTCTTGAAATAATATCCACTGTTACGAAACTTCGGTGACGTATTTCCGGAAGAGTTACTAGGTCTTCCACCCAAAAGGGAGTTTGACTTCACAATTGAAATCAATCCTGGAACCGAGCCTATTTTTAATGCACCATATCAAATGACTACTATAGAATTAGTAGTCGAGATTAAGGCTCAATTGCAGGAACTTTTTCTAAGGGGTGATTGACCAAGTGTTTCACCCTTGGGGAGCCCAGTAGTAATTTTTGCGATGAAACACATTACTATAGTTTTGTCAATATAAGTTGGACTCATGATTGAAATAGAAAAATCAACATCATATGTAACACCTTGGAAAAACTGTTATAGTTCTCTTTGCATTTACAAGTGGTGGCATGTGATTTTCTTGAATGAGGTGTGTTCCGTGATGGTTGAAAATCATGCTTGTTATGGATTTAAAATTCTGCCTTGGATTTGATAGAACGAAATGGTATGCTTGAAGAATCCTTTTAACTTCTTATGATAAGATTGTAATGTAAATCTGATTTTGAGAGTTTGCCAAACTTATCTCTTTTCTGAATATCCAGGGAATCAATTTTATGATCCAAGGAATGTTTTAAAATCTTCTTAATGGATGTGAATAGTAAATTAACAATATTAGTTGAGAGACATAGTGGCCTGACTTGTATGTTACAAATTCTTTGGTCTTGTGTGAAAGGGTCGTCATTGCTGTATGTTTGGCCTTGGGTCTTGGGGATTGTCTCTACCAGGACATTAAAGGCGGTAAAATATATAGTCTGCAAGACTATGAAGGGATCAAAATCTAAAACTAAAGGATATCCACACGAGTTATCCTAAATGGTAAAGCACCTACTTCTAGCTACGTCTACTTAAAGGGTGAGAAGATAACACCTGTTCTGTACCTCTTATTCACTACACATCTCCTCTCTACAACCCTTCCACCTTACCGATACCACGGAATTTTATCACGTTAGCTAGCAACACAATACGTGAACTATTTTCTCTTATTCACCCGTCCTCCCCCCACCCTCACCTTGCACAATCCTTCATAACTTCCCCGCTATTCCTGTATCCCATCCGTGCTCACTTCTTCTCTCACGCATTCCCTTCCTCCCCCCCTCCTGCCCGAGCTCTCACTTTTTCTTACATCTTAAAATTCTTTTCTATTGGGTTGCGGGTGGGTCCTAACCTAAGCTCTTGTGCCTAAATAAAAAAGGGGAGGGAAACTACTAAGTAATGCCCAGTACTATATTAACCTAATGCCCCTCATACTAATGGTTGTTATTAATCTAACATTAAGGTGGACAACTACCTATAGCAATGTTTAAGGACCTAGCGTGATTTATTGTTTAGACCAACTTAAGTCTGGGGAAATCTAGCCTAAACTATAAAAAAGAAAACCTAGGGTCGCATGACATAAGGCGACAGTTCCAATCGCATTTACTTGATTTGCTTGGGTTAATGGATGGATGGTAATACAGTTTGGCAAAGGCTAGTTGACTGTAGTGGAGACATATGGGGAAGCTTCACTAATAGGAAATGCATGTAAATTGAAATTGAACATTCACCGTTTTGGGAGGCGGTGGCAGGTGGCAAGGAGAGAGAAGTGGGGAGATTTGGGAGTAATGACATAATGGGCTCTCGGTTTTTTTATGTGTGCAAACCATCTTGGAAACAAAGGAGGGGATTTGTGGGAGGTAGTTTGGTCTTGCATGTCTCGCGAATTTGCTGTTGTACCATGGAGGCTATCTGGTTTCTTTGAACAAAAAATTTAAATTGTAATTCGTGGCATATTTTTGGGGTCTTTGGTCTATTTCGATCAAAGGAATGGATAGAAGAATTGGAAGAAAAGTTGCTGATGTTGATCGTTTGTGAAGAAGTAAAAAGAGTGGGAAATGGATGGGGAAGTTTCCTTCGAAAATTAAGAGGGCACTATCAAGAATGATAGGCTACTACAATAAGAGTTCTTGCTTTCTTCTAAATGATTCATTCAAAACATCTTTGCTCTAATGAGATTCAATATTTGCATGGTTTTCCGTGGTTAAATTACTTCATGTCTTATGAATCTTGTGATTGTTGGGATTTAAAATCCATTGCATAGAAAATGTTAGTTTGGGAAATTTCTATGGTGATGTTTCAATGGTGAATTCATGATAAAATGTATTGAAGGAGAATTTTTTTTTTTTTTTTTTTTTTTTTTTTTTTGTTTTTTATTTCATTCTGAAACTTGTATTCGAGGCGGTGTGTCCGGAACATGAAATTTGTTGTTTTGTGTGTTCTGAATTGTATTGTAGCTTGTGTTGCATTTGAACTGGGATCCGTATTGGGCTTCGTTTTGATCTTGGTTTGGGAGCCTGTGTTCCGTTCGATTTGTATCGGAGGCATTCGTGTTTTGTTTGAGCTTGTACTAGGACTTCGTGTTGTTTGTAGGAGTTTGTAATTGAGCTTCGTGGTTGTTCTAGCCTATTGTGGAGCCTGTGTAATTTTGAACTGTTGTTTGAACTTGCGTGTTCGACACTGTAATCGCATTCTATACTTGTGTGTTCTGAACTTGTGTTGGAATCGATGTGTTTGATTCTATACTTGTATTCTTAGCTGGAGTTTTAATCTAAATCAAGGGTTTGAAAATACTTTGAACACGTTTAAGGGACTGTCTGCTTGATATGGGCTTGAGAGATTATTTTCGGTTTGAAGTAGATCTGGTAATCTCTTTTTAGATCTTCTCGTGTAGCTTCTTGAGTGTGAATGGTTTTAGTACTTATGTCATTTAGACTGTACCACCTTCTTTGAACTTGATAGGGCGTGTGAATACAAAGTATATCCTTCCCTTCTCTGCCCTGAGCGAACCAGTGTCCTATTGAAGGCATGACTATTATGATAGAAGGATTAATGGACTAGATTTTATCTTGTTGGGGCTGGGTTTGATTTTGAGTTGTTGGAAAAGTCGTTAACAACTTTGAGGATTATGGATATTCATTATGCATTCTCTTTCTTGTGATCACTGTTTAAAACGAATTCTTAGTCACAATCCTCTTAGATGGCATTGAGAGTCCTTGTTATGTTTCTATTTCAGTCACGTTGGAGGTAAGATTCAGACAATATTTGTCTTAACGTAAATTGGGTTTCTTATTACCTTCGGACCCTCTTTTATTGGCTTTTTGGTTGTTAGGGAAAAGCGTTGATTACTCTCCCATGCCAAATATTATTTATGGGAGTTATCATCTCTGGTTCGGGGTTGTCACTCTGAATTTGTCTTCATGATGATCTCAAATTTTATGTCTCTGTTATTGGAGCCGTGTAAGACCCAGAAGTTGGAAATATAGTATCTACTAAGCTCGCAGGTTGTATTGAACCTTGTATATCTTATATTGTTTGTGGATTTCTATTCCTTGATGGATTCATTGAACGAATCTCCAGGTTTTCAAATAGAAAGTAATATGTTCTCTTGGGGGACAATATACTGTTTTAGGGACTGTACTGTGTACTTCATTCTGTGAATGAAATTTGAATTTGTGTTTAATGAATGGGAATAGATAACCAGTTGGTAAAGATTTGTAAGGGAAACCAGAAGTGTGCTTTCTTTCAACTGTGTGTTTGGTTTTGTGTTCTCTCTTGGGAACTAGATAAAGAACTTCTAAGTTTGAAATAGAATTGGGAATCCATTTGATGGTATAAATGAAATAAATTTTTGATTGGCCCTTTTCAAATTGAGATCCCTTTTTACTGTCGTTTTGATAAGTTCATTTGACTGAACTTATCTGTATTCGATTCTCTTCTGAGATGGAAAATTCTTGTGGATCGATTGGTTTACTTTGTGTAAGTCATTGGTTGTAATGGTGAGGAAAGAGATTAGTTGAGTCAGTAGAGGTAGGAAAGAAAATAATAACATGAATGGACCGACTGCTTTGCTTGATTGAGTCATACTCCATTTGGATTGATTTTGGAGGGTTGCCTCTTTTTGACTCTCTGCCCTACTTGGATTGATTTGGGATTCTTGTTAGATGTTTTTACTATAATGTTGAATCCTTTTATATTTATATTTGAATTGAGGTAGTTTGTGTGTTCTAAACTTGTTTCTGTCTTTCAGATGATTAGTGTATGGGAAATAAGTATGTATTGATTGTTTTTCTTTTGCTGATATGGAAGGACGAAACATCTTGGTATGAGTTATGATGTAATTTAATTCTTTTGCTTCTTAGTAAAGATAAATGTGTGTTTCTATTCTTATAGAACTACGAAACAATTGGATGACAAGACCTGTTGATTGTTTTAAAGTAATTGATAGGATCAATTAAATCTTATGATATAATGTAGATGTTGCGGATTATATTACGCTCTTTTCTTAAATGTGAATTCAAACTCTTTTATTGTACTTCTTTCTAGATGTTATTACTTATGATTATTGGTATGATATATTAATTGTTTCATTAAAGCAGAGTTGTTTTAACGAAATAATTAGTGGAATGCACTTCACTTTAATGTATAGTGATTATCATGCTCAATTCATTTAATTGACCCGTGCTAGCAATTTTTGCAGATGGACAACATAAGTGATAAAAGAAGGCAAATTTTTTTATGATGCATTGACTTATTTAATTCTGGATCTTAAGTAAAGAGTTTTGAATCTTTCTTGAGTTGTATTGGAAAAGAAAAGAGATGTTCTCTTAAGATATTTATTCTGATTGACATGCAGAATGTATGAAATGCAAAGTCTTGAAAATGTATATTTATCATCATGAATTGAAAGGTTGTGAGTTGGACTCCAATTTTTCGTGTGAATTATTTTGTACTTGTATGAAAGAATTAATATTGATATCTTGGTGGTATTCCTTATATCCGGTTGTGTACTTATAATTTTATCAATTAATAAGTTAGATAAAGGGGATAATACATTTCCCCCCTTATTATAATGAAATTGTTAAATTGTAAAAGATGTCGTTCTCTACCTACACAACTATAGTATAATAATAATATATTTTTGGGACATACAATTAAACTATATGTGTAAAGAATGATAAAAGGAATAATGGGTATGATCTTCAATATTTATACTACGTTTATAAAGAAAACACTAGTTGAATCTAGGTGGATGACACACTTGATTTGGAAAACTAGGTTGCATTAAGAATTAAACGTTGATGTTTGCTGTCTTGTTTGTCGGGATAACTGCTGGTTATGCCTCGTTAGTGAACATTAATGAAAACATGAATTAATGAAGTTTTCCATATCTAATCAGGATAATTATGGATATAGAACATAAATCATGTTGGATTTAGGGTTAGGCTTGGTTGCTGCAATTTGAATCTTAATCCAATTTAATTATGATTAGTGACCTCAAAGGGGGTATGTACATCTTAATGAATCAGATCTCACGGATGTTGGCACACGCCAACTGTACGACTGTACCCACGAGAAGTCATGGGACTTCTCGAGGATACAATGTTGTAGTTGACATGTGGCAACACCCTTCCGTATTGTTCATCTAGACTTACACACATCTGGACTTGAACTTAGTTTCTCTCTAGGTCAAGTTAGTAACATGTTTGGGATAGGTAGTAGCTTTCAATGACTCAGGGTACCTTGGCACATCCGGTAGACTTAGGTCAGTCAAGTATGCCTATATACCCTAAGTCATTGTGAGCATCTTCCTATAACAAACTATGATGCTAACCGGGGCTAGGGTTAAACCTTGGGCAAGTGGACTGACAATATTTAGTAAGACCATTCTAGATAACAGAAGAGTGAGGTGAAGGACGTATTCTAGAAAGACGAGTATGCCGTCTAGGAATAGTAACATGAACTATATGTTGAAAATCTTTGGCCAAAGTATCGCAAGCAACTGATTGCGTTGTCATATGTTGCCTAGTTTAAAGCAATGTGATGTTAGATGAATATTGGTAACAAATATTCAGATAGGTTATTTAAACAGATCACTCAGTACCTGGAATAGGGTAGGAAACCAAGTATACATAGTATACATTAAGTATTCTATACTTTAAGTTAACATGAGAGATCGGTTGGTAACCGAGTCATGGAATAAGAGATCGATAGTGTACCGAGTCATTACAACTACATATGGTTATCTTTTATGAGATTGATTGGTATGGAATGTGTGGTCTAAATGATGTATTATTTTAAACAGAGAACATTGTGTTTCAAATTTCTTTTCCCTTGTTTCTAAAGTCTTAAAATGGGAGTGTTACATCTTGGTATTAGATCTGAAGGTTGCAACTCTTGGACCTATTGTGTCCATTATTTGATGAAACTTAATTTTTTTTTGTTAACATAAAATAGTTAGAACAAGAGGAAATGTTGCAAATAATCCTCTACCCGAGGAAGGAGCAGCAACTGCCCAAAAACTCGATGAGATCCTTGTTGCCCTGTTGGACACAAGAGATCGTTTGGCTGTACTTGAACAACAAGTAATGGGCAATGAGGAGGAAGAAGATGATGGTAACAATAATCAACCACCTCATGTGGACAACGCCAATTTATGTGTTGATAATAACAATGTGAACATACCTGATCAGCCTGAGAACAAAAAGGCTAGGCCGACAGCTGAACTCACTAATGATATAAAAAGGATAAGCCCACCCAAGTTTGATGGCACCACATTAGGAGATGGGGCTGAGAATTGGCTCAGCGAGATGGAGAAATACTTTGCAATAAGGAATTTCTCAGAAGAAACAAAGGCTATATGGGGTGCATATCAGCTTTCCCACGAGGCATCTTCATGGTGGGACAGTCGTAAGGCTGAGTTAAACATTAATGAAACTAATATCACATGGGATCAATTTAAAGGTTACTGTAGGCAACGTTGGCTGCCGTAACTTTACTATGATCAGAAAATGACTGAATTCTAAAACTTAGCTCAAGGAAAACTAACTGTAACTGAGTATTGAGAGTGGTTTACTAAACTTCTTAAGTATGTACCTCAGTATCAAACTGACGAGAAGTTCAGGAGATGTTCACAACCCAACCACGATGGAAGGGGTTGTTGAAAAATCCATAAGGCAGGAACAGAAATTGAAGGCAATGTTTGCCCATAAGGAGGAAGTAAGGAAGAAAATCCCCAACTCCTCTTCATCATATCTTGCACCTAAGAAAGGACCATGGAATAAATGTAGAATGAAAATTAAGTTTTTAATTGATAATAGTAAGAAAGCAACAACAAATAAGTCTGATGGTAATGCACGGAACAACTTTGTCAAGAATAATAATAACAGACAGAAGTCTTATGGAGGTCAGAATGATAATTCTAGGGCTGGAAATAAATATGAGCCTATAAAGGGACCTGTAGGAGGCTGTTATAACTGTGGCAAAGATCATTACATAAATCAATGTCCTTTGAAAAAGGACAATCGTAATCAGCAACACAAGATACACAGTGCAGTAGCTGACAAGCAGACATAAAACATGCCACCCCCATAGAGGTTCCGGGTAACTTATTTGGCATACCTATAACTATTCTTTTCGATACCGGAGCTACTGAATGTTTTATTTCTAGTAAATTAGCATCAAAACTAAAAAGAAAAGCTGGAAACATGGATAAAACATGGATTGTACATTATAAAAACAATGTTGTTCATACAATTATTATGTGTCTTTTTGGAGCAGTCCTTGACTTACCTAGTTTTTCCACTGAAGTTGATCTTTAAGTTGCACCTTTAGGGTCTTATGATGTAATCACAGGTGTTGATTGGTTAGCAGAACATAAGGCTAAAGTGGACTATTTTGAAAAATACATTAGTTGTTTAGATGACCTCCAGAAAACAACAGAGATTTAGGGTGTGAAACGTGAGATTCCTATTAGGGAACTGTCAGCTATGCAACTTAAAAAGGCCAAAAATAAAGGTTGTACCTTATATGCAGTAAAAATTGCTGAAACAACTGAAGAGAAAAACGATGTCTTGAAATAATATCCGCTGTTACGAAACTTCGGTGACGTATTTCCGGAATAGTTACTAGGTCTTCCACCCAAAAGGGAGTTTGACTTCACAATTGAAATCAATCCTGGAACCGAGCCTATTTTTAATGCACCATATCAAATGACTACTATAGAATTAGTAGAGATTAAGGCTCAATTGCAGGAACTTTTGTCTAAAGGTTTGATTAGACCAAGTGTTTCACCTTGGGGAGCACCAGTAATTTTTGGGAAAAAGAAAGATGAAACACTTAGATTGTGCATTGATTACAAAATGTTAAACAAAACAAAAATCGAGAATAGATATTCACTCCCTAGAATTGATGATCTATTTGATCATATGCGTGGAGCATCGGTGTATTCTAAGATAGACCTTCATTCTAGATATCATCAATTACGGATTAAGGATGAGGAAATTCATAAAACAACTTTTAGAACAAGGTATGGACATCATGAGTTCACAGTTTTACCTTTTAGATTAACAAATACACCTCCAACATTTATGCATTTAATGAATAATAACTTTCAGGAATACTTCGACAAATTTGTGCTCGTATTCTTGGACGACATTCTCATATATTATAAAAGCATAGAGGAACACCATGAGCATTTGAAGATAGTTTTAGAAAATTTGAGAAAGAGACGACTATATGGTAAGCTATATAAATTTTCTTTCTATGACACAGAAGTGCACTATTTGGGACATGTAATAAGAATGAAATTTCTATAGATCATTCTAAAATTGTAGCTATAACTAAGTGGCATGCACCAAAGAATGTACATGAATTTAGAAGCTTCATGGGGCTTGCTGGCTACTATAGAAAATTTGTAAAAGATTTTTCTAAGGTGGCTGCACCAATAACTTCTGTACAAAAGAAGGATAAGAAGTTTGTTTGGAGTGAGAAATACGAATCTGCATTCAGAACCTTGAAGGAACAGTTAACTTCAACACCTATTCTAGCAGTATCAGATCCTAATGGAGACTTTATGGTAGTAGCTAATGCATCTGGTGATGGTCTAGGAGGTATTTTATTACAAACTGATCATGTCATAGCTTACGAAAGTAGAAAACTAAAGTTACATGAGTTGAATTATGCTCCACATGATTTAGAGCTTTCTACCATTGTTTATGCACTACAAGTTTGGAGGCATTACCTACTTGGTAAACCTTTTAAACTGAAAACTGATCATTTTGGGTTGAAGTATATTTTCACCCAGCCAAATCTAAATGCAAGACAAAGAAGACGGTTAGAGTTTTTGTCTCGATATGATTTTGACATCAATTACATAAAAGGTAAGGAAAACAAAGTGGCTGACGCTCTAAGTCGTAGGAAGCACATTTCTGCCCTTATAACATTGAGAACTCAGTTTAAGGATGAAGTAAAAAGTGTTATGGAATATGATTCTTACCTTCAACAAGTAAAGACAACACTTTCTGTAGATCCAAATGATGTGAGGTATAAAGGTTTTCACTTTGATAATGAAGGAATCTTAAGATTTGAAAACATAGTATACATACCTTTGCTAAATGATTTAAGAAAGAAATTGTTAGCAGAATTTCACAATTCACCTTTTTCTGGACAACCTGACATTACAAAGATGCTTGCTGATATAAAATAATAATATTTCTGGAAAGGAATGAAAAAAGATGTTATTGATTTTGTGACACATTTCCTTGAATGTCAATGTGTCAAAGCTAAACATATGCACCCAACTGGTTTATTATATCCTCATAGCATACCACAATACAAATGGTAAGTAATAAGCACAGATTTTGTACAAGGGTTACCTATGTCAAGAAATAAACATGATGTTATTTTAGTAGTTGTTAATAAACTAAAAAAGTAACACATTTTATTGCTGGTAATCTGAAGGACGATTCTCCTATATTGGCTAAAAGATTTGCACACGAAATTTTCAGACTACATAGAGTACCTAAATTAATCATATCTGATCAAGATCCTAGAATGACGTCAAGGTTTTGGAAAATGCTTAATGCAACTCTAGGAATTAAGATGAATTTCAGTTCTGCGTATCATCCGGAAATGGATGGACAAACTGAAAGAGTTAATCAAGTTTTAGAGGATATGTTACAAATGTATTGTATGGATCGACAATATAATAACACATATCATACCTTTCTTAAGATGGAAACTTTCGAAGCATTATACGGAATAAAATGTAGAACCCCTGTTAGTTGGGACAACATTGAGGATAAAGAGGTAATTGGACATGAAATCCTCATGGAAATGGAACAAGTTAAAATGATTCATGAGTGCTTGAAAGAAGCAACAGATAGACAAAAGAGTTATGTTGATTTAAAGCGGGTTGACAGGAAATTTGAATTGGGGGAGAAGGGATTTCTTCAGGTCAAACCGAAGAAGAGCTTAATAACTTTTGGCAACGCTGCCAAGATATCGCCTCCTTATGTGGGACCCTTTGAGATAGTTGAAGTAATCAACCATGTAGCTTATCGTTTAGCATTACCTCATGCTTTGTCACGAATGCATGATGTTTTCCATATTTATTTGCTTAAGAAATACGTTTTAGATTTATCACATGTGTTAAATTGAAATTCCTTACAGGTCCAAGACCCAGGAATAATCGTGGTTAAACCCATACGAGTGTTGGAAACTCGCCAGTTGCATTTAAGAAATTGTGAAATAAGTTAATGTAAGGTCCAATGGGACCAGTTTAATGAAGAAAGTGCAACCTAGGAAAACTTGGAAGATATGAAAACTTCTTTTCGATATTTATTTGATCAGAATTGACTACGGTGAATGATAAAAATTTGTGATTTTATCTTTATATGTCAATAAGTCTGCCAGTTTGGGGCAGATAACTATTTTATTTTTAAATAATCAGCTATGTAATGTTGATCCTGAAACTTTAAATTCTGTTAATGTTACAAACATATGTTAAGAAAGTGAATAAATTGATTATCCTTAATGCAATGATCAAAATGAGATAATCATCAGGATGATGATTCTTTTTAGGAGGGAAGCATGTAACACCTTGGAAAAACGGTTATATTTCTCTTTGCATTACAAGCGTTGGCATGTGATTTTCTTGAATGAGGTGTGTTCCCTTGCTTATTGAAAATCATTCTTGTTATGGATAAATCATTTCTGCACTTAGATTCGAAAGAACGAAATGGTATGGCTTGCAAGAATCCATTTTCACTTCTTATTGATAAGCTGTAATATGATTTTGAGAGTTGCAAACTTACCTGTTTTACTGACTCATCCTTGGATCAATTTCAGTGATCCAAGGAATGTTTTAAAATCTTCTTAATGAATTGAATGGTAAATTGACATTCATTAGTTGAGAGACATAATAGATTGAACTTTGTATGTTACAAATTCTTTGGTCTTGTGTGAACGTGTCTTCATTCAGTTGTATGTTTGTGCTTGGGTCTTTGGGATTGATCTCTACAGGACATTAAAGGTGTAAACAATATATAGTCTGCTTATGACTATGAAGGGGGATCAAAATCCTAAAACTAAAGGACTATCCTAACGGTATCCTACACTAGGTAAGAGCACCTAATTCCTAGCTACGTCTAATTAAATGGGTTACAATATAACCTAAACTTATTATTCTATTTGGTTGGGGTGGTGTCCTAACCTAAGCTCTTGTGCTAAATAAATAAAGGGGAAACTACTATAGTAATGCTAGACTATATTAACCTAATGCCTAATACTAATGGTTGTCAATTTAATCTAACCTAAGGTGGAAACTACCTATAGCAATGTTTTAAGACCTAAGGTGATTTATTGTTAAACTAACCTAAGTCTTGGGAAATATAGCCTAAACTATTAAAAAGGAACCTAAGGGTCGCATGACACTAAGGTGACGGTTCCAATGACATTTAATTGATTTGATTGGGTTTAATGCATGGAGGTACTATCAGTTTTGGAAAAGGCTAGTTGACTTTAGTGGGAGGCATACGTGGAAGCTTCACTAAATAGGAAATGCATGTTAAATTGAAATTGGCATTCACTAGTTTTGGGAGGTGGTGGCAAGGAGAGATAAGCGGGAGATTTGGGAGTAATGACATTAATGGGCCTCAGTTTTTATGTGCAAACCATCTTGGAAACAAAGGAGGTGGATTTGTGGGAGGTAGTTTGGTCTTGCATGTCTCGCGAATTTTGTTGTGCATGGAGCTATCTGGTTCTTTGAACCAACAGTTTGAATTTTACTTCTTGGCTATTTTTGGGTTCTTTGGTCTATTTACGATCAAAGGAATGTATATGAAGCATTGGAAGAAAATTTGCTTGATTGTTGATCTTTTGTGGAGAAGAAAAAGAGTGCGAAACTCAGATGGAAGTCTCCTTCGAAATTACAGAGGCACTATCAGGCATGATAGGCTCTACCCATTAAGATTTTTTGTTTTCTTCTACATGATTCATTAAAACATCTATGCTCTCATGAGATCAATATTTGCATGGTTTTCCTGGTTAATTACTTTCATATTTTTATGAATCTCTGTGATTTTTGGGATTTAAATCCATTGCATAGAAATGTTAGTTTTGAGAAATTTTCTCTATGCTAGTTTAATGTTGACATGCATGCTAAACTTGTATTTGAAGATCTTTATTTCATTCTAAAACTCGTATTCAAGGCTGGTGTTGTTCGGAACTGAAATTTGTTGTCTTGTGTGGTTCTGAAATGTATTGTAGCCTTGTGTTTTGTTTGAACTTGTATCGGTGTCTTGGGCCTCGTTTGAACTAGTTTTGAGAGCCTTGTGTTCCATTTGATCTTGTATTGGAGAGTTCGTGTTTTGTTCTGAGCTTGTACTGGGACTTCATGTTTTGTTAGGAGTTTGTAATTGAGCTTCATGGTTGTTCTGAGCCTATTTTGGAGCCTTGTGTAATTTTTGAACTGTTGTTTGAACCTTCGTGTTTGAAACTGTACTCGCATTCTATACTTGCGGTGTTCTGAACTTGTGTTGGAATAATGTGTTTGATTCTGTACTTGTATTCTTAGCTGGAGTTTTAATCTAAATCAAGGGTTTGAAAATACTTTGAACCCATTTAAGGGACTATCTGCTCTATATGGGCTTGAGAGATTAGTTTCAGTTTGAAGTTATTGTAATCTCTTTTTAGATATTCTCGTGTAGCTTCTTGAGTGTGAATGGTTTTACTACTTCTGTATTTTATATTGTACCGCCTCCCTTGAACTTGATAGGGTGTGTGAATACAAAAGTATATCCTTCCCCTTATCTGCCCTGAGCGAACCTGCGTCCTATTGAAGGCATGACTATTATGATAGAAGGATTAATGGACTGGAATTTATCTTGTTGGGGTTGGGTTTGATTTTTGAGTTGTTGGAACAGTCGTTATCATTTTTGAGGATATGGATATTAATTATGCAATCTCTTTCTTATGTTCACTGTTTAAAATGAATACCTTCTTAGTCGCAAGCCTCTTAAACAGAATTGAGAGTCCTTGTTATGTTTTTGTATCAGTCACGTTGGAGGTAATATTGGGACAATATTTGTCTTAACGTAAATTGGGTTTCTTCTTACCTTTGGACCCCTCTTTTATTGGATTTTTGGTTGTTAGGGAAAAGAGTTTATTACTCTCCCATGCCGAATCTTGTTGATGGAAGTTATCATCTCTGGTTCGGGGTTGTCTCTCATAATTTGTCTTCACGATGATCTCAAATTTTTTGTCTCTATTATTGGAGCTATGTAAGACCCAGAAGTTGGAAATACAGTATCTATTGAGCTCACGGGTTGTATTGAACTTTGTATATCTTATATTGTTTTGTGGATTTCTATTCCTTGATGGATTCATTGAACAAATCTCTGGTTTTTCAAATAGAAAGTAATATGTTCTCTTGGGGGATAGTATACTGTTTTAGGGATTGTACTATGTACTTCATTCTGTGAATTGAATTTGAACTTGTGTTTAATGAATGGGAATAAGATAACCAATTGGTAAATATTTGTAAGGGAAACCAGAAGTGTGCTTTCTTTCAATTGTGTTTGGTTTTGTGTTCTCTCTTGGGAACTAGATAAAGAAATTCTAAGTTTGAAATAGAATTGGGAATCCATTTGATGGTATAAATGAAATAAATTTTTGATTGGCCCTTTTCGAATTGAGATCCATTTTTACTGTTGTTTGGATAAGTTTATTTGACTGAACTTCTTTGTATTCGATTCTCTTATGAGATGGAAAATTCTTGCGGATCGATTGGTTTACTTTGTGTAAGTCATTGGTTGTATGGTAAGGAAAGAGATTAGTTGAGTCAGTAGATAGGAAAGAAAATAATAACATGAATGGACCGACTGCTTTGCTTGATTGAGTCATACTCCATTTGGATTGATTTTGGAGGGTTGCCTCTTTTTGACTCTTTGCCCTACTTGGATTGATTTGGGATTCTTGTTAGATGTTTTTACTATAATGTTGAATCCTTTTATATTTATATTTGAATTGAGGCAGTTTGTGTGTTCTAAACCTGTTTCTGTCTTTCAGATGATTAGTGTATGGGAAATAAGTATGTATTGATTGTTTTTCTTTTGCTGATATGGAAGGACGAAATATCTTGGTATGAGTTATGCTGTAATTTAATTCTTTTGCTTCTTAGTAAAGATAAATGTGTGTTTCTATTCTTATACAACTATGAAACAATTGGATGACAAGACCTGTTGATTGTTTTAAAGTAATTGATAGGATCAATTAAATCTTATGATATAATGTAGATGTTGCGGATTATGTTACGCTCTTTTCTTAAATGTGAATTCAAACTCTTTTATTGTACTTCTTTCTAGATGTTATTACTTATGATTATTGGTATGATATATTAATTGTTTCATTAAAGCAGAGTTGTTTTAACGAAATAATTAGTGGAATGCACTTCACTTTAATGTATAGTGATTATCATGCTCAATTCATTTAATTGACCTGTGCTAGCAATTTTTGCAGATGGACAACATAAGTGATAAAAGAAGGCAAATTTTTTTATGATGCATTGACTTATTTAATTCTGGATCTTAAGTAAAGAGTTTTGAATCTTTCTTGAGTTGTATTGGAAAAGAAAAGAGATGTTCTCTTAAGATATTTATTCTGATTGACATGTAGAATGTATGAAATGCATAGTCTTGAAAATGTATATTTATCATCATGAATTGAAAGGTTGTGAGTTGGACTCCAATTTGTCGTGTGAATTATTTTGTACTTGTATGAAAGAATTAATATTGATATCTTGGTGGTATTCCTTATATCCGGCTGTGTACTTATAATTTTATCAATTAATAAGTTAGATAAAGGGGATAATACATTTCCCTCCTTATTATAATGAAATTGTTAAACTGTAAAAGATGTCGTTCTCTACCTACACAACTATAGTATAATAATAATATGTTTTTGGAACATACAATTAAACTATATGTGTAAAGAATGATAAAAGGAATAATGGGTATGATCTTCAATATTTATACTACGTTTATAAAGAAAACACTAGTTGAATCTAGGTGGATGACACACTTGATTTGGAAAACTAGGTTGCATTAAGAATTAAACGTTGATGTTTGCTGTCTTGTTTGTCGAGATAACGCTTTTTATGCCTCGTTAGTAAACATTAATGCAAACATGAATTAATGAAGTTTTCCATATCTAATCAGGATAATTATGGATATAAAACATAAATCATGTTGGATTTAGGGTTAGGCTTGGTTGCTGCAATTTGAATCTTAATCCAATTTAATTATGATTAATGACCTCAAAGGGGGTATGTACATCTTAATGAATCAGATCTCACGGATGTTGGCACACGCCAACTGTAGGACTGTACCCATGAGAAGTCATGGGACTTCTCGAGGATACAATGTTATAGTTGACATGTGGCAACACCCTTCCGTATTGTTCATCTAGACTTACACACATCTGGACTTGAACTTAGTTTCTCTGTAGGTCAAGTTAGTAACATGTTTGGGATAGGTAGTAGCTTTCAATGACTCAGGGTACCTTGGCACATCCGGTAGACTTAGGTCAGCCGAGTATGCATATATACCCTAAGTCATCATGAGCATCTTCCTATAACAAACTATGATGCTAACCGGGGCTAGGGTCAAACCTTGGGCAAGTGGAATGACAATATTTAGTAAGACCATTCTAGATAACAGAAGAGTGAGGTGAAGGACGTATTTTAGAAAGACGAGTATGCTGTCTAGGAATAGTAACATGAACTGTATGTTGAAAATCTTTGGCCAAAGTATCGCAAGCAGCTGGTTACATTATCCTATGTTGCCTAGTGTAAAGCAACGTGATGTCAGATGAATATTGGTAACAAATATTTAGATAGGTTCTTTAAACATATCACTCAGTATCTGGAATAGGGTAGGAAACCAAGTATACATATTATACATTAAGTATTCTATACTTTAAGTTAATATGAGAGATCGATTTATAATCGAGTCATGGAATGAGAGATCGGTAGTGAACCGAGTAATTACAACTTCATATGGTTATCTGTTATGAGATTGATTGCATTGGAATGTGTGTTCTAAATGACGTTTTATTTAGAATAAAGAACATTGTGTTTCAATTTTTTCCCTTGTTTCTAAAGCCTTAAAATGGGAGTGTTACATCTTCAACAATCATACCTTTAGGTCATTGTTGTAGGGGGGAGTATTGTCCCTGTGTTCAAGAAAATTCCATAATCTTAAACTCAATATGGGGTATTTCATGTTGAATATACCTATGTTTTCCATTTCATGGGTGTAGCTAATATTATATCATGTGTTCAAGGGATCACAAATTAGGGTCCAATTGAGACGAACTTCCAAAAAATCTTCATGCATTTTTATGTGAAATAATTCACCACATATGGTACTCTCTCATTAAATTTAAATGAATTCTAAAAAATGAATCACTGGGTAGGAAATGTTATCGAAATGGCACTTACCATAAAATTGTCAAAAATGTTTGAAAATATTTAGTAGTGGTTGAGGATATGCCATCTTAGTAGTCACCTAGAAGAGGAATTTTTCTAAAATGTCTCCATTCTAGGACTTTTATGGTTGTCAATTTCCACCAATCACCTCATCCCCAATGGTATATTAACAAATTCAATTAGGTAAGGAATGTTCCAAACACAAACCAAAGTTGCATCTTGACCATCAACAATATGTCCAATAATTCACATTTTAATTTTTTATTACATGTTGTAGTATCTATAAAGTAGAGTTATAGGATGATGTTTAATTTTTTTGGAATTAACATGTCATTCCCAAGTAGAAATTGATCTCAAGTCAACTAAATTTGTCAATATAGGTGCACACCAAAACACCAAACTAGGCGCTTGGCAAGGCACTTAATAAAATTGTTGACTTGTAGTTTCTCTCACCACGAAAATATAAGCTTGTTGGGCATACAAATACCCATATAATAACTGTATTTTTTTTGATAATTGATAAAAGGGGGATTTTTCTAAGGTCCCCACCTTGTTACATACTAGGATCTAACATCAAGATAAATCAATGAACACTTCAAGGATCAATCATGAGACCAAATTCCAAACATATGAAATATCCAGTCTAGGGATGGCCAAAAACCAACATAAAACCACTACAAAACCTAGAATAGAACAATAATTTTGGATGGAAAATGCTTTTATTATACCTAAGCTATGAATTGGAATGGTGAAGGCGCACTGTATCTAAGTGGGACATGGGGGTGTGCTTGGGTCCTTAATGTCTACTGAGCAATCCGCATTCGGAGCGCCCTAGTATGTTCTGCTTGGTCCATATGGAGAAGTTCGACCCCCTACGTCAAGGTGTCCCCATGGAAACTTATTGAAAGCATCCAATGAACTTAATGGGAATGGAACTTGGGTTGATGATTACAAACTACTTGTAACTGACCAATAGCCCAAGACCTTGAGTTCAAATTTTTTTGATGGTAAACACTTTTAGTATACCAGAGCTATGAACTAGAATGTTGGAGGATCACTTTCTCTAAGTAGAACATGGGGGTGAGCTTGGGTCCTTAATGTCCACTAAGCAATCCGTATTTGGAGCTCCCCGCTATGTTCCGCTTGGTCTATATGGAGAAGTTCAACCCCTACCTCAAGGTGTCCCCATGGCCACTTATTGAAAGAATCCAATGAACTCAACGGGAATCGAACTGGAGTTAATGATTACAAACTACTTATAACTCACCAATAGCCCAAGAACTCGAGTTCAAAATTTTTGATGGTAAGGGTAAGTGCACCAATCTAGGGGGCCAAAAGGGGGTGTTAAGTGGACGCTTTTTTTTTAAAATAAAAATCTTCAGATTGTATGAGTTATTTGAAATAGTTACACTCAAAATTGGAAGATGTTGTAAGAACATGAATCATAGCATTTTGTGTATAGTTTCTAAGCTACTAAATTTTATTAAAAACAATTATGTTTAAGTGGGTGAATTAACTAAAATACCAACAGATGCTCCTGTTTTTGTTAAAAAACATAGTAGAGTAACTTTTATGCCCCCACCAGTTTTTGAGCACTATTTAGTATTTTTGAAAACCCTTTGATAGAAAGATAACTAGGAGCATCTAGTTCGTGCTAGATTATTTTTTAGATTTTTTTAGCGAGTATTTTTAAATGATTTTTCTAGTACAAAAAATTTAAATTTTGAAAAAAAATGGAGCTTCGACCGTGCCCCCCAACTACCTCAAAAAATATCGATTTTATTAATATGTATATAATTAGTCCTAGTTTGTGCCTAAAATTATTTTATTCAATTTCGATGAGTAAAAAAAAAGATACACGAAAAAAGATAAGCATTTACAATCACTAAAAATAGAGGTATAAAAGACATAGTTTGAAATAAATATAAATGAAAACCTTAAAATAGTCCGAAAAATATAAAAATTACATATTTAGAAAGAGGATAGTTTTCTTGACATTTAGGAATTTTTTAAAGAAAGATAGAGAACGCTTTTATAGGATTTAGCACGGTGGAAGGTAAGTTTTTGCATATTTTGTCAAAAACACGTTGGTTGCTGTGTTGTTGCAGGTGCAAGGTGCATGTTTGGGAAACCAAGGAAATTCCAAGCCTGTAAATTGTTGGTTTGGGGGCATAATAAACAAAATGCGTATGCGTTCCGTAGAGTATATGCATTATATGTGCTTTTGGCATGCTTTTATTTACAAAAATAAATGTTTAAACTTATACTTTAAATTTATTTTAGTAAATATAAGAAATTAGGGTCACTGTGCACCTTATGAAACTAGTCTCAGAGCTCCACGAGTCACGGTTTAGGAGATGGTTTTTATAGTATAATCTGGTCAGTACATAGGTAATTTTCAGGATTTCAGCATTCAACCTAAAACTGTTAGCATTTAAATTCTACAATCAAAACCCTAAATCCTAAATCCTAAACCCTAAACCACAAACCCTAAACCATAAACCATACACCAGAAACCCTAAACCCTAAACCATGATCCCTAAACCCTAAACCCTAAAATGTAAACCCTAAGGCCTAAACCCTAAACCTTAAACATTAAGCCCTAATTCGTGAGCCCTAAACCCTAAACCTTGAGCCTTAAGCCCTAAACCCTAAACCCTAAACCATGATCCATGAGCCCTAAATGCTAAACCCTAAACCCTAAATTGTAAAAACTAAATCCTAAACCTTAAACCTTGACCCCTAAACCCTAAACCCTTAACCCGAAATAGTAAACCTTGAGCCCTAAACCTTAAACTGTAAACCTTAAACCCTAAACCCTGAGCCCTAAACACTTAACCCTAAACCCTGAACTTTATGACCTAAACCCTAATCCGTCAACCCTCAACCATGAGCTCTAAACTATAAACTCTAAACCCTAAAACCTAAATAATAAACCCTAAACCTTGAACAATAAAGCCGGAACCCTAAACCCTAAACCTTGAACCTTGAGCCTTGAGCCATAAACCCTAAACCCTAAATCCAAATCCCTAAGCTCTAAACCCTACACCTTAAACCTGTAACTCTGAATGATCCTAAAACAGGGGTTATAATTTTTCAATTCCACCGTTCACAAGTAATGAGGAATCAAACATCAATTTTACAGGCTACAATATCTCCCAAAACTGACTAGTCCCTTTAACACATGCACCACAATATAATTTTCAACTACTACACTGAAATGTGCACATACCCATTTTCATTATGGGTTATGGATACTGAAAAGAAATCCCAATTCCATTATACTTGATGAATACTTAATCAAATTTATAATTGATTTAAACTTTTCAAAAGATTCATCAACAAAAATAAAAGCATCCACAACACAAAAATGATGTTAGAGTTCACCCTTAATTGTGAGGCTATGTCTCCGGGTTCATTGAACCGATCTATTTAAATTTTTGCTAAAATTGTAAGTATAATAACCGTTACAATAAAAAAATAGATCGTAAAACCTAAAAATGTGCTTTCAACTCTTTTTTTTTCTGAAAGAGCTTAGGAAACATATGTCACCTTCCTACAACACCTTGCCGAGGTCTCATCCCTTGGAAATCCAAAGTTCACGTGTGTGACTTCACAGTTTTAAAATGATGTCATAAAATCTCCAAAATGGGAAAATAACTACACCATTGGGAGTTATTTGAATTCAATGATCACTTCATAAATTTACTCTATGAGGGCTGGAATGAGAGCCTAACTGCTCCAAAAATGGACATTTCTCCAAGTAGGTCTAATCTGCAGGTTTAGCACAGACTCCCATTACGGCTTTTATCTACCTTTAAATATCAACACGAATCCTTTTTGATATCTCACCGAGCTAGCATGGCTCGTTGGATAAGGTCTTATCACTTTGCCATGGGTGGTTAGGTATTCAATAATCCACCTTTCTATCCATTAATATCCAGTGGATTATGCACTAAGGCATATACAACAATACCTTCACATTTTTTATTTCTTGGATTTGAATTATTGCCACCATGAATGGCTTACCCCTATTAGCAGAATCTTCATGGACACATGGGTCTTCATCTTGATAGGGAGGAGACTAGTTTTTGAATTTGAATGTCGTCCATATTTCCTCGTGGCAATTCCGCTCTTTGGTGGAGAGGCACTATTAAACTTGTCCCACATGTGTGGGCACACAAAAATGGGAACACCTTTATAAACGTACATGGCCAACATGCTTAGATCGTGGCTTGAGCCACATTTATACTTATTTTTCCCATATATTTAATTTACGTGCATTTAGACTCTCCATCAAGTCATGGAATGAGTTGTTGGTTCGTTGTGCGTTAACTTGAAAATGCTAGTTACGAGTGATGTACACCATGTATACATGTGTTTTTATGCAAATGTGCATAATGGCCATATTTTGGGCATGAGACATGTTATGTGGTGGGCAGTGGAATCATAGTTTTTGAACCAATAGGATTGTAAATTCCAACATCATACGAGCTATTTGTTGAGCTCATCGATCCATTTGGCATGCTCAAGTTTACTTTAATTTTGGTAGTTTATTGTAATGGATTCATTATTTTTGGCATGTGGAAGTATAATGACCAAATCGACTCAGGATGGGGAGTTGATCACCCCACCGAGCTATTGCATAAAATAGCTCACCCGAGCTTGATTATAACCTTGTGAATGGAATATGGCATATAATATCAAAAATTGATAACGACAATTTACAGAGGCGTGAAAGGCACCCCTCCTATAAACAAGTGTGTTGAACTTGGCTGAGGGTAATCGGTTTTATAAATAGCGAGGCCCACCATTGTTTTTGTTGAAAAAAGATTACGGAGGGAGTCCGAACATAAACATTTAGTCTTCTTCCTTTTTCCTAAATGCCACATCAATGCGTTACTCGCATGTTGACCTCTATTGACTAGTTACCCAGCCTGGACTTTGAGGAGACCATAACTTAATGTATGAGCTATTTTTATTCTTTGTTCCACCCGTCATGGAAATATCTCAAAACAATATAGGACTTGGTCAATAGATTTAGGGACATTTAGTATACAAACTCTTACCCTACGAACATTAAAAATGTACTATTCACGATCACACCTCCCCAATGGGAAAGAGATTTTGTTCCACCAAAAGCTTACTGGAACTCTTGTCACCCTAAGTCCTAATCTGAATAATTCTTTTGTCACATCGCAAGTACTACTACAGTGGATTCTTTGGTATACTGTAAAATAATTCTTCTCACTTCAAAAACTTGGTCTCAGATCATGCAAATATGGGTTATGCTCCCACCATTCCTCTTCCAAAAATAATCTTGATTGCCACATTTTCCCTCTGGGGGTCTTAAACTTCGAGAAATTCTTGACGCTTGTACTGCCACATTTTTCCTGCTAAGGTCTTACTCTTCGTGAACACAGGAAGAATATACTACTACATCTTCCCTTAGGGGTATTACACTTAATATGTACATTTAATCTGCATGGAAGTAGATATTATTGACATCTGGTCCCTCTAGGGGTAGACAACACCCAGAAACACGTACTTTCCATGATGATCAACTACCATTCTATTGCATGACCTTATTTTTTACATAAATGAAAATATGAGCAAATGTTTCTCCATGAGCTCCATAATGATGAATTCAATCCCACTACATGACTATTGCCTAAAATACACGGTAGAAAGTCTCATGTTGACGATAACACTGTCAGGTACCATCTTGCTGCACGACCATAATGGGCTATTACACAAAATGAAAATATGACCTGATGTCAGATGCCAACGGTGATCAGCTACCACTCTGATAAATGGCTACAAGGTTTCTACAAAAATGACTATTTAAGTATGACTCCAGTGAGCTCAACTGTCTGCATAAATGGCTAGATAAATCAACAAATAATATGAAATGTAAATTTCCAAAAAAATAGACATTCAACCATGTCCACTCAATCTGCACACTAAATTAGAAATTTATCCCAAACTGACACATGAGAATGTATCCGAGAAACTTAAAAGCTGTGAAGAGACATGAATGGAGTATTAATCTAGTATTTTCCCAAGTAAGAAAACACACTGAGCATGGTAAACCAGTCTCTCATTTCTTTTCTCACAAAACATGAACTCCAAACAAATATTGCATGCTATACAATAGAAGAGATATGCAAATATAAATATATCCAGATCACATGAGTTTCCAATGTCCAGTAGGAAGTTTAATATACGTTATGGTATGTACAAGTCTAGATGATTTCACATGCAGTTGGAGTTGTCAGCATGTTTATGGAAAATCCAACTGGTAGAGTTATGTAGTGCCCACTTCGCTTCGACACCTTTTGTTATTGATTATGATACTGTCGACTATACTTATGGATATTATTGTGACTTTTGATTTGGCATGATGTTAGATGTTAGATATCACAGACAATTGTTGATTTGGATTCATATATGATGCATGTGGATCATTAGAGACATTTTATATTGATGTTGATATGTGGTGGACATGACTTTATATATTTCTGACATGTGATATCTTTCGTCACACTGCGTAGGCTTTGATAATTGAACTAATGTTGTGATTTTTTGACAGGGATGAAATGTAGAATAGAGATGAATGTTATAAATTTTAGATGATGATTTGTTTCATATATAAATGATTGTAGATTTAAATTTCATAACTTATTTTGGATGTTTTGATATAGCTGCGAGGCCGAAGGAGGTATTTTGTGTTTTGCAGGTATATATATATATATATATATATATATATATATATATATATATATATATATATATATATATATATATATATTCACAACAAATACCGGGGGGATGGACAAACCACATTGGAATTCTAGATGAATTCAACAAGGGTCACCATGGCAATATGTAATTGTGTGTGTTAGAATTATTTGGTTAGGGGGAAATTGTGACCGAGGGGTCATATGTTGCCTTTTTATTAATTCCTTTATTGATGTTTTATGTGGTTCTTTTAGTGATGTAATTTACTTGTTTTAATTATTTAGTATTTGATGTATGTTTTTCCCCTTTATCTTAATGGGTCTAAGTGTATTAATTAGAGTTAAATTAATCTTGTCCTAAAATAATTGAAGATGTGACCAAAAGAATTTCATTTATTAAACTTGATTTGCTCTTGGATTTTGTGTTGTGTGTTGAATGCTTGAGATCTTGAGTGTTGTACGCTCTACCCTTCGTGAGAAACTCGAATTTGACCTGAAGGGCCAATTTTGAAGGCTTATGGGACAAGTTAAACTTGTCCCACACCTCTTAAATTTCTATACCAACCATACCTATGGGCTGGGGGGTCAAAATTATACCCCATTAGGTGTTTTGGGAAGATAAAAAGGTGAAATGTTTATTGCACTTTCTTTCAAGTAGTTAATTTTATCCTTAAGGGGAGTGGGCTTAGTTTGTGTGTGGAAGTAACTTTTCATTCCTCTCACCCACCAATTTATGGTGCATTGGGGTTGAGGTTTGACTTCTTAGGTGGAGTTGAGGATGAGTGATGTGGCATCCTACATGGATCCACCTCATCAGACCCTCTCTCCTTTTTATATTTATGGAAGTTCCTTTGTTTGTTTGGGGGTTACTTCATTATTTTGTGCTCTTGAATTTTTGGAGAGTTAGAGGATTTTTTAGCAGTTCTTGTGGATTGTTAGAGCTTGTGGATGCTTTCCTGACTTTGAGGATATTGAATATTTACTCTTGGAAAAGGCTCTACTATGGAAAGGTAGGATATTTACCTTGCTATGTTATGCTTTTTTTGGGTGTTTATGTGCTTGTTTGAGTGTTTGTTTTCTTTGGAATTCTTGTTGGGTGTGGGTAGATTTCCTAAGCTTGGAGTAGGAGGAGACTATGGAGATATTTCATTTAGGGAGGCATAAGAGTTTACTTTCCTTTTTTGGAGGGAGTTTGGGTTGGGTGCCCCACCTTGTACAAGGAATGGTTGCATTTCTTACTTGTTTCTTGTTATGAGGGAGGCATAAGAGTTTGTGGGAGGTATAAGGGGTACTTGAGGGAGGCATAAGAGTATGTAGGGGATTTGAGATATGCATTGGAGGATTTAAGGTGGGCACCCATTACCATTGGGAGGCATAAGTGGCCTCCCCATAAGTGTTGCTCCTTTGGCTTTCATTTTAAGCCTTGTTATTTGTTGTTTTGTTGTTCTTATTTCTTGTTTCGTAATTGATTTGTATGTGGTTGAAATGGTTGTGAAATATTTGTTTGTGTTGTGGAAGCTTGTTGTTGACATGTGTTGAAATCATCTCCCATTGTAATGTGGTTGGGGCTCAGGGGCCAATGAAGATGATGGCTTCTCCTCTTCATAGGATATCTTGGTTGGGTGGAGAGCGTTGCCTCTCCCCCCATTTTGTTGTGAATCAAATAAATTATGATGGAGAATTATTGTTGGTGTTGAGGAGCTTGGAAGTTGTTGGAGTTCTTGAATAAATCCCTTCTTGAGATTAGTCTTTTGTTTCCCACTCAGAGTGGAAGATTGTAAATTTGTTTATGTTTTAAAGGAAATGTTAAAATACAAGTTGTATTAATATATGAAGAAGTTCATTGTAGAATTGTAAAAATTTCCTTCTCATTAGAATGTAGTATGGAAAGAGAAAGAATCAAAATGGATTTATTGTGTAAAAGTTTAGTTGGAAGTTGCATTCTGAAAAAGAAAGTTACTTTCATTGTGAAGTTGTTTATTGTATAAGAGAAAGAAGGAAAATATAGAAGTTCTAAGAAGTTGAACTTGTATGCATAGTAAATTGAATGGAAAATAAAGTTATTGTATCATTTTGTATCTATAATTTGTATTTAATGGAAGAGACAATAAAATTGAAGAATTTGCTAATTGGAAATGGTGATTCACAGTAAGAAAATAACAACACTAGAAGTAGATATAAAATTCTTTTACTCTTGAAATGGAAAGAAAACTATTTGAACATAATGGAATGAATTTGTAAAGTAGATGTGTTTTTATTGGATTAGATAATACTTCAAAACAAGTAGGTTTAACTAAGAAAAGAACACCCTTCAAAAGTTTTTAGAGAAAATAAGAAAGTATCTGAGGGTGATTTTAGAGAGAATTGAAGATTTCTAAGTAAATTTAGTAAAGTTTATGAAATAAAAAATATCATTTAGGAGCAATTTGTTTAAGACCAGGTTTTCAGGTGTAGGGAATGAAAGCTAAAACGATGAAAAATGACTTCTTTGGATGATTCCAGGAGTTCTGGAAAGACTTAGGATGGAAAAAAGTAGGAATTTGAAGGATATTAGAATAATCTATAAGGTGGAATAATCAACATTGATTCAAGACTTAAATATATTTTTTAGCAACTGCATAACTCTTTAGTTGCCTGTCTAAGTTCAAAATGAAATAGGACCTAAATTTTGAGTTGCAGGTAAAATTAAATTTTTAGAATAGTTTCATTGATCGTAAAATGTGATTTGTAGTGTTTCAGTGAAGTATGGAGGTCAAGAACATGTAACTCATACTCAAATTCCATTCAAAAATTCATCCCCTATCCTGAGGAGGAAACCCATTTCCTTGAGGAGTAACTTGAGAAAAAAAGGTGTCCATGTACCATAAACATGCTTACACCAAGGTTTCATCTTGGTTAATAAAGTGAATTATGAAGGATTCATCATATTTAAAGGTGAAATGTGGAACTCAAGGAGTGAATTGATGATAATCATATCCCGACTCTATCATTGTACCCAAATCTCTCCAAAGAACAAGCTAAATTGAGCTAGTCATGCCACCGAGGTATCCAGGACCATCATGTGTGAAGTATTAAGGCATTGTCTATCTCCATGAGATACATATGAGCAAAGAAATGTATGAGAATATTGAATTTGATTCCATAAAAGGATGATTTTAAAGTCAGGAATAGACACCTATAATTACGCCTAAGCAATTTAAATACTTAAATTGTGCTAATTATCTCCTTTCCCGCAAATTGATGACATTTTGTCAATAGCACTAATCTTCTCTTCCATTGTCGTTAATTGAATACATTTAGCTAATTAATTAAGTTGCCCATCCAACACATACCCTAATTAACGACCTTTCATTAATCAACACCTTCTATCTAGTCTAATTAATTATTATTAATTAATTAGCCTCCCTTCTCATTAAATCAATAAATCTCTATTTAATTGGTTTAATTCCTTCCTAATGGTCTAAATCACACTAAAATCCATCTAAAAGCTTATAAAAGCTTGCACATGTATTTATTAATCATTTTGATTAATTAATGGACCCCCTTTATCCACATGAGCCACTTGAGGACAAACTAAACCCTCCTAAAGCTAACTCAACCCCATCTAAACCCCACCTTATCCATAACTAACTCTACATCTTCATTTATCCCACATTCATGAGGATGTGTTGAATCCTTTATCCTTTGGGCTATATAAAGAGCCCTCCTCCTACCTTTATATCTACACCTAATTCCCTTGAGAAAGCAAAGGAAAGCACATAGTCTTGCACTAAAATCCTTTTGCCATTCTCAAGCCCCTCCATCATCCATCTTGAAGAGCTAAGCCTCACACCCAAGCATCCATGAAGGATCAAAGCAAGCAATATTGTTTATTGCCATTGGAATACATAGGTCCACTTGATTTAATTAGGCAATTAGAAGAATAGAGTTCTTATTTCATTATTTCAAAGTTATGATGCTAATGTAGGCCTTGTTCATTTCTTCATCTTGATGGTACTTTCTTCTTGTTTCTAGCTAGGTTAGGGAACTATTTTAGGTGGTAGTTTCTTGCTTTCAATCTAACCTAGGAAAAGAATAAGTGTACACATTTGGCATGCCCGGTGGGACACTTAGTCCCATGGAATTTTAGTTTAAGTTTCTTTGTTTTGGCTAACTTTTTGATATGCACATGTAGTAATTAATGTCCATTTTTTAGAATTTTTTTCTCATTTGATATGTGTAACTTCATGTTCATAGCCTTAATTTTAATGGTTTATTGCCATTTTTAAACTAACTTGTCAAAATTTAGAGATATTGTGAAGTTTTTTGTGTTTTGTACCGTACTCGGTTGCAGGTCTGGCACATGCATGATTTTAGGGGCGTAGGCACTATTTTCATGGTGCAGGCACAGTTTTTAGGGCACACACGTCTCTCTGGTGGCAAGGCACTGTTAAAACCTTTCACTCTGTCTGCCGACCCCTGTGCGCACTAACCCTAGCGCACATACCCTAACCAGTGCGTAGGTACACTAACCCAGGCACACACGTCATTTCATACTGTACCTTCACTACATACTAAAACCTGTCAGATTAGGTGCACATGCCCTAACCAGGGCACACATGTGATTTTAGTGGCATATATTTTTCTGGTAATGTGGTTATTCTGTCTATTTTTCTCAGAGTAGCGCATATGCTGTTTTCATGGCGCACACACCTCTCGGTGGCGCAGGTGTTTAATAGATCTAAAAAATTCCACAGAGTGGCACAGGTATTATTTTAGGGGTGCAGGAACTATTTTTGGGCACACACATCTCTCGGGTGGTGTAGGTACACTATGTGCCGAAAACAACCTTTGGTGGTGCATACACCCTAACCCACGTGCAGGCACTGAAAAAGGGGCGCAGGCATCCTTTTGTTTTTTGAAATTAAAGTGTTGATGTGCTAACATTCTTGTAGGTTTATCTAATCATATATTTGTCTTTGTAGGCTATTTTTACATGTTTGTATTTGATTAGGTAATATTTTGCATTGTTTACTTATAGGAATATGGATCGCGTATGCTCTTCCCTTGTGTCCCTTGGGGTGATCTTGGGAATCAGAAACAATTCTTAAATCCTTTTGAATGCTTTGAGATTGTTAAGAGTATTTGATTTGGAATTGGTTAAATTGACATAGTTGAATTAAAGTGTTGTTCCATTTGGTTATCTTTTGGGATTTGTGAAGACATCATGTATGCTCTTCTCTTGCGTCCTTGGATGATCTGGAGAATCAGAAATGATGCCTTCTCTTTTAATGGAAAACTACTAAACATCATCATACAGGACCAAAACGCTTGTCAAAGAATGAAGGAATCGAAACAAAAGTTAGAAAACTACTAATACAGTTGTTATACAGGTTAGCCAAATAGTGTTTGAGCAAACCACATCTAATTAAAAAAGATAAAAAGAACAACATATTCAAAACATTGTATTACAGGTTTTAAAAAAGGGTACGTCCCTCTCCGCTCAACTGGAACATAACCCCTTTGGCATAACTCCTTAAGCTACAATAATGGGGGTGGTTCTAGGAACCCCAAAGTAGTCCACGCAAGAGGGAACCTTGTGGATGAAATGGGAAGTGCTCCGCACTACCTATCTGACTAGTAAATCCTTTGTGAGAATAGAGTTACAAGTTGTCCCTACGTGACCCTTTTAAGTACACATTTGGATGCATTTATTTCCCACTGTGCTTGAAGGGGGAAAAGTTGAGATACTCCCAAGACTAGTCATTGTGACTTTTTGGGTAAATCGTCCCACTCGTGGATAATCTTTGTAGTACCTAGGACGAGAGAACCACCTAGGAAGATATACTTTGGCCAGGAGCCCACTTTGACCATTCTAAAAATAATGTTGAGTTGTGAACCATATTTTCATTGTGAAATGTGTGACGCATTACTTTCGCTTAGTTTTTACTTGCCTTAGGGCGAGGCGAAACTCTGTCGAAGTGAAGCCAACATTTTTCATCTTTTTGTTGATTTTTTTCCTTCACATTATTTTGACACTTTGTTGATCAAAAGAAGGGTGACTACCTTTGTGTTACCAATCGAACTGTTTCTCTCACTTTTATGTCCGTTTACGCCTATCCATGTTTGTGGCTGGGTTAGTTAAATGTCTAAAGTGTGCGGAAGCGTATTTTTCATGTCATTGGTAGCCATTGTGATCTTGATACCCATGTCAAGATCGTCATTGTAGTTAGGCATGGTTCATCACCGCGGACTTCCTTAGAAGAGTTAGCTTGTTTGTATTGTATCACTACAATTTCGATATTTATGTCTTGTTTCTTGTAAACTCAACATAAATACTATATTGTAAGGTTACGCTGCACACATTTTTAACTATTCCTAGCTATACTTTGAGCTTTTTAGTTTGATTCTATTATTACCTTGATTTCAAAGAGTGCTAGGTGTTACTATTTGTGCGTGTTATATCAATAACACCTTGATATCAATACTTCACTTTCTCGCAAAGTGGGTTAACATATCTTGGTGATATTGTTGTGTCATTCACGAATTGTAATTGGCACTTTTTGAGATATAGGTCTTAATCGAGTTTGAGCTTGCTCATCATATATCTTGATTGGGAGATCACATTGACTTCTTGTATTTACTTACATTTTGTTCATCCCCTTGAACTTGGCATAAGTGAAAACATTTTGTTAATCATCTTGTGACATGAAACTACTCTTTGAAACGTAGTCTAGGAGGTACTTCATTTGATCAAGTTTTAAATACCAAACGCTTGTGTCACTGGTGATTTATCACTCTATCACATTGGTATTCTCACACTGTTGACTTATTCATACTCTTAACAAATACATTTTGCATTTCACTTAGGGGTAGTCACTAAGCTTTGAACACATCTACAACTCACCCTAGTGAAACTATCACGAAAACATGGCTCCTAAAACACGTCTAGGGTTAAAGAAACAGACATACAAGGAACAACAAGTGCAAGCTTGGGAAACCTCTAATAGACAAGGGTCAAATCCCTTCATTGGACATGACCTAGGACCGCTGTTTTCTGTAGAAAAGGAAACAGAAGAGATGGTCGACCATAGTGGAAATGAATTAGAATCACCACATGTAGAATTTGATTTTGACCCCACTCTACTAGACAAATTTCTTCTTAGAAACAAAGATAGAGTGTTGGCATGGGTCATGGAATTAGGGGCCAAATTTCCCACTGAGAATGAACCAATACTACCTGCAAATAACGCTACTGAGGAAGAACGTCCCCTTATCAATATGGAAGATATTTTAACAGGCACAGGACATGCTTCTACCTCTTACGTAGGGAATGATAAAGTGGTAGGGCATAGAATGCCCTTTATCAAAGTGCCATGAAGAAACAAGATAGAACATGAGATGGGGGAAGAACCTCCACAATATGAGGAGGAGGAACCTTTAGAAGAAGAAACAATAAACCAAGCTACAATCCAACAACAAATCGGTAACCTAAGCTGACAACTAGCTTTGCTTACTTCCCATGTACAGAAGAGATGCAAACAAGAATGTTCAAAAGTTGAGGCCTAAGGTTAAGATCAATGAACTCCATCGAGAAAACCAAGGAGAAGAAGACACAGGGTATCATCATGTTTACATCCCTGCTTCTCCCACTAAAGAACAATTTCTCACACAAGAAGTGCAATTTATGAAAGTGACACTTGCAAGCTTACAAGAGAGCAATATAGGGAGCATCAGGAAATATCAATACAAAGAATTATGCCCCTATCCTTTTGACAAGACAATGACCCTTCAACCCTTTCCAAAGAAATTTGATATGCCAAAGTTTGAAAAATACAAAGGAAAGGGAGACCCAAGGGATCATGTTAAAGATTTTTACATGGCATGTCAAGAGGTGTCTTATAGTGACAATTACCTCATCAGAATTTTTCCCAAGAGTCTCGGAGGTCAAGCATTGGAGTGGTTTACACGCTTACCACGAGGATCAATTTTCACCTGGCTAGAATTGGCAGAAAGATTCATGTGCGTCACTTCTCATATAACATAGAGAGTGATGTCACCATGGCAGAATTGTGTGGTGCCAAGCAATGCCCAAATGAGACCTTTGCCTAGCTTCCTCCAATGGTGGAGAGGGATAGCTAGTCACTTCCCTTGTGCTTTCCCTGAAAAGTAGCTGGTTAGTATTTTTGTTCCCAATCTCAACCTGGATATAGCCTTCCACCTCCAAATGCATTGTGTTCATACTTTTGAGGAGGTTATCGAGAAAGGGATTCAGATAGAAAAGGATCTCATTGCCAAAGGCACCCTCAAAAACCAATCTAAAGACAACCAAAGTGTCAAACCCATGGAAAAGCCGAAGATCTTTAACAAAAAAAAAATTTGGTGGGAGACGGTATCACTGATTCCAAACATGTTCAAATGGTCCAAACTGGTCAACCTTTTAAACTGACCAAGGGCCCAATTCAACCACCACCAAAGTGAAGAACATTCACCTCTCTCAATGAACCGTTGTCAGTCATACTAAAATAGTTGGATGCGGCCCACATGATGACCTATCCTATAACACAACCATTTGATGACAACGCTCCTAAACCTTCATGGTATAAGGAGCATGAATATTGCAAAATGCATCACGTTAAAGGACATAAGAAAGACAAATGTCTATGGCTTTGCCATTATATTCAGGACCTCATTGACAACGGGGAGATAGAGGTGGATAACCCTGGCAAAACACAAACACCTAACGAGAAAATGGGGATTTATAAAGAACCATTCCCCAAGCATGATAAGTCAGAAAAGACAAAGCCAGATCAGGGAGAGTCATCCCAAACCTATAAAGCCGTGAATTACTTGTATACCAAAAGAGATAATAACCATTATGATTCACTTATCAGATGTATTCGCTCTCATGCTGATCGTGTCAATACCATCCTGATCAAGGGAAAGGACTGCGCTACGGTAACAAGGCGTGCCCGCCTCGTGATTCTAGAACCTTCTCCATTGACCCCGCACACCGGTAAATATAACCTTTTAGAACAACTTGAAAAGATGTCTGCTAAGATTTTGATCTTAGATCTTCTCAAGATATCCAATGTGCATAAAGAAATTCTGTATCAAACTCTTCAGGGGTCAGGAGTGCCTTTAGAAGTCAATCCTGCACACCTTCAAGCCACGGTGGTAAACATTGCACCAAGTGAGAATCTCACTTTCAACCATAGGGAGATCCCTACTGAGAATCCTACACATAATCTTCCCTTATACATTGAGGTAGTTGTCACCCACAGGAAAATCAAATGGTTGCTTGTGGATAATGGATCTGGGTTGAACATCTGCACGCTTAAGTTGGTCAAACAATTGGGACATATGGAAGGAAGATCTTGAGTCCCATATTATCACTATCACCACATACGACAACGCGGAAAAGGAGTCAGCAGGGCACCATCACGCTACCCATGGAGGTGGGTCCCACTTGTCATCAGACAAAGTTTCACGTCCTAGACTTGGAACTTCCATATAACATGCTTCTAGGCCGACCATGGATTCATGCCATGCAGGCCGTGCCATCAACATTTCATCAATGCATCAAGTTGAAGCATGAGGGACATACAGTTATGATACCAGGAGATTCAGAGCCCTTTTCTCATTGTAGAGCTCTCAATAGCTTTGCACAAAAGGGTACATACGCATGTCCCTCCGTAGATATAGCTGTCCCTCTTCAGTCTGAGGCCATGGAATCCCAGGTAGATTTGGATTCTCTTAGTTCTTGCGCTCATGGGGCGTCTACTTCAACATCTCCATTTGATTCATGGGAGATGAAAATTCTAGAATATGGCTATGGGGAGTATAATGTACAACAAGTGCTCTTGGTTTCTGACCTCTCACTGTCACCCAAGACTAGAGGTTGACCCAACTACCACTTCAGGAGACCTAGAGAGGAACACACTATTGGGTCATTCCTACCTGGAGGCTTGTTAGCTGAGGAAAATTGCTTGATCCACCTACAACTTGGGTCCCTGAGGATACTCACCCATCTTGTTATCAAACCCTGGAATATGAAAAATCTAGCAGAATGATGTACTCCATGGGCTACAAAGGCCTAGGATGTGGGAGGAATGAACAAGGACAAAGAGAACCAGTCCCTCTTCCACATTTCAAAATAGAAAGATATGGCATTGGGATTCACCCTTATGGAGCACACCCCAATGATCAAGATACGACTTGTTTCAGAGTGTGAGGATAGTTCTGACTATCTAGACAAGTGATACAGATTCCCATTGTAGCCAATATGAGGATCTGGCCTCCATGAACCTTTTCATGAACAACGCTGTCCTAACCTTAACCCCCATAGAACCAACCCTTGACCTTGTATACCCTTCCCTTGTTGAATGGGACCAACAACGTCACGTGCCACTAGATTTATTTGAGAATGACGAGGCTATTGTAGAGTTCATGGGCATAAGGGATACAATTCCCATTGGAGATCACAAGAAGGGTTTCTTTATCGACTTAGATACCTGCACCTACTTCGGCAAGGAGGCTGAACTTCGTGGTCAACAAAATTTAAAGAAAAGTGAGGGAAAAATTTATAAAGAAAAGCCTCAGCAAAAATTGAAGTCCAAGTCACACAGTGAAAACCTCTTTGAGGCACTGGCTGACAAACAAATAAGAAAATCAAAGGACAAACAAAGTGACCACGCCAAGGATGAAAATCTCATGGAGACATCCTTGGATGAAGATATCAACCTTCCTCCTGATCCTACACGTATGGAGGATTTATCAAAATTGTTAGTCAAAGAAACCATTGATGTCAATATTGGTACAGAAGAGGATCCCAAGATTGTAAAATTGGGGGCATCACTCTCAGCTAGAGAACAAAAATACATTCACTATGTTGCTGCGAGAGTTTATTGATGTGTTTTCATGGTCTTACAAGGACATGCCTGGCTTGGATCCAACTTTGGTCATGCACAACCTAGTTGTGCATGCAGACGCCAAGCCTATCAAACAAAAGCTCAAAAGATGCACCCAAGAGTGGCCCTGTTGGTTAAAGAAGAGTTGGAAAGATTGCTTGCAACATGATTCATCAGACCAATTGATTATTCTGAATGGATATCGAACATTGTTCCTGTCCAGAAGAAACCTATCGGTATCTGAATCTACACAGATTTTAGGGACATCAATAAGGCTTTCCCTAAAGATGATTTTCCACTGCCCAACATTGACATGATTGTTGACTCAACGAGCAGGGTACGAAATGCTATCACTCATGGATGGATTTTTGGGTTATAATCAAATTAAGATCGCTGAAGAGGACCAACAAAAAACAACTTTTACAACTCCTTGGGGCACCTTCTGCTATCAGGTGATGCCATTTGGCCTTAAGAATGCAGGAGCTAACCTAGCAACATTAGCAGGCCATGACAGTGATTTTTCATGACATGATTCATGATATCATGGAAGACTACGTAGATGACATCCTGGGAAAGTCCAAAACAAGAGAGGATCATCCTGTTATTTTGCGGCATATCTTTGAATGCTTGCATGAATACAAAGTCAGGATGAATCCAAAGAAGTGTGTCTTCGGTGTGCTATCTGGGAAATTATTGGGCTTCATTGTGTCAAGATGAGGTATTGAGGTAGACCCTGCTAAAGTGTCTGCTATCACTGAAATGCCTCCACCTGAGAATATCAAGCAACTACGCAGCTTGCAGGGGAAAATTCAAGCCATTCATCGCTTCATCTCCTAGCTTGCAGATAAATGTCACTCATTCACCCATTTGCTTAAAAAGGATGTCACTTTCATCTGGGGACCCGAGCAATAACAAGCCTTTGCTTTGCTTAAACAGTACCTGGCTAATCCACCTGTCCTCATGCCTCCCACTCTTGGGGAACCACTTTTGCTCTATATTTCCACTACGTAATTTGCTATTGGTGCGCTACTCACCCAATACGACCTTAGCCATAAGGAGAAAGTGGTGTACTATCTGAGTCACACCCTCATCACCTATGAGCTTAATTATCCTCAAATTGAAAAGGCTTGCTTGGCCGTTGTTTTTACCTTTCAGAAAATTCGCCATTACCTACTGAATACTAAGACCAAGCTCATATCCAAGGTCGAACCCACTCAAGTATTTGTTGTCCAAACCTTCCCTCATAGGTAGAATGGCTAATTGGATCATTCTACTCAGTGAGTTTGACATAGAATTTGTCCATCAAAAATTAGTTAAAGGACAAGTACTTGCAGACCAGCTAGCGGAAGCACCTTTGCAAAGCACGGAACCTTTGAGTCTGGATCTGCCAGATGCCTCCTTACTCTACATTGAAGAATCTGTCGTATGGCAGATACATTTTGATGGATCATTTACGTTTCATGGTTCAGGTGCAGGAGTAGTCCTTATTACTCCTTCTGGTGATCCTATACCATAGGCTTTCTGCCTGGCCTTCCCTTGCACAAACAACATTGTAGAATATGAAGCACTTATTGCAGGGATGAAATTGGCCATCAAGTGGAATGTTCACCATGTTAAGGTTGTAGGTGATTCATAGTTAATCATCAAACAGGTTAATGATGAATATAAGGTTAAGGATGACAAGCTCATACCTTACAAAAAGTTAGTGGAAACTCTAAAGGAGTATTTTGTGCACATTACCTTTGAGAAAATCCCAAGAGCACAGAACAGATCAGTGGATGCCATGGTAACGGTGGGGTCTATGCTTCGTATTCCACCAGGGAATAATGATATGCCATTCTTCCATAGAAAATCTATGCCAACCCATATGACATGCCAGAATCTTGCCTGGCTTGTGAGGTTGTTGGTCCCCATTCCCCATGGTACGAACCCATCTTCACCTATCTTAAGGACAACACATTCCCTCCCGATATCTCCCATTCTGAAAAGCAAAGCCTGATTCACCAGATAGCTTGTTACACCCTTTTAGGAGGTACACTTTATCATCATGGCTATGATGGGAATCTATTACGTTGTCTGGATGTGACGAAGTCAATCCAGGCAATCAAAGAAGTGCACGAAGGGGTATGTGGAGCACATACAAACGGAATGGTATTAGCTAAGAAAATGTTGAGAGTAGGTTACTATTGGCCTACCATGGAAACTGATTATTGCAATTATGTTAGAAAATGTGTGCTTTGCCAAAAGTATGGAAATTTCATCCATGCTCCATCACAGCCATTGCAACCAATCACTACCCCATGGCCATTCTCCAAGTGGGGACTTGATCTAATAGGAAAACTTACTCCTACCTCATCTGATGGTCATACACATATCATCACAGCTACAGAATACTTTACAAAGTGGGTGGAGGCTGTCCCTTTAACCTATGTCACAGGAGCACAGATTTCTAAATTCATCATGAATCACATTATTTTCCGATATGGTATTCCTGCAGCCATTGTTACAGATAATGGGAAGTCATTTAAGAACAAAACTATGAAAGGTCTTTTCCAACGGTTCCAAATCAGATTAAAATGGTCCACACCATATTACCCTCAGGGTAATGGACAAGATGAGGCAAGAAACAAGACGTTGGTAAGGATAATGGAGAAGATGGTTAGCAAAATAGGTCGAAACTGACACCTACAAATCCATCCAGCCCTTTGGGCTTACCGAACATCCATTCACACTCCTACAAGTGTGACACCATATTCCTTAGTGTTCGGGACATAATCTATCATCCCTTAGAGATCGAACTTCCGTCCCTGAGAATCTCTCTTCGAGACTATCTGGATAAGGATGAAGATTATCGAGTGGCAAGACTGGCTGAGTTAGAGCTACTGGATGAGAGGTGCATTCATGCTCTTAATCACCTGAAAGTATATCAACATAGAGTCTCCAGAAACTACAACAAGAGAATCATCCCTCGTCAGTTTGAGGTTGGTGATTTAGTCATGAAGGAGAACCAGTTCAACACCAGAGCAGAGCGAGAAAAGAAAGGGAAGTTCGAACCACATTGGTTGGGACCCTATGTTATAGTTGCCAAGTACAACACAGGGGCATACAAACTGGCTCACCCCAATGGTGATGAGCTCCAGGAGCCCATGAACGCCATGCATCTTAAGCAGTTCTATGCTTGAACATGGCACAAGGAGGTTAAAAAAATAAAAAATAAAAAAAAAAAAATACAAGAAAATTAGAAAAAGAAAAAGAGAAAATAGGTCATCCACTAGTGAAAACCACGTAATTGTGGCACTTTGGACAAGTCCTTGGGTGAAAACTAGTTTCCGGCACCTCGGGAGGGTTCATTTGTTCACAAGCATCCTGCATTAGGAGGGTAGTTGTCTTTGGCCTAGACTTGGTTCTACCTTCGAGATTCCTTGTGCACACCATCCTGTCCAACCTTGATCCGGCTTTGCCTTCTTCTATTCATCTGTGAGGGGTATGGTCTTTCGTTATTTCCCATCTTACGCTGGGGGCAACTCAACGACTTCACCTTCTTGTTCATAAACGTGTGGCTTCTGCCCTTGTATATTCCCCATCTAATGCTGGGGGCATCCACACTTTCTTGGTTACCTGCACATAGCTTTGGAAAACCATTAGAAAACACAAAAAACAATAAAAAATTGTTTCGAAAAACACAAAAACAATAAAAAATTGTTTCGAAAAACCTAAACAATGAAAAAACCTAAACAATAGAAAATTGTTTCATTGTTTCAAAAACACCAAAAACAATAGAAAATTGTTTCATAAAACATAGAAAATTGTTTCACAAAAAACAATAGAAAATTGTTTCAAAAGACCTAAACAATAGAAAAATAGTCCATGAAAAACATATCTTACAAAAACATTTACTGGCATTGTCTTGTTTCCTTGCTTTGCTTGTTGCTTGTATAGTGTTTTGCATTCTTGCTTTTTGGGTTGTTTGTTGCTTAGGTGTACTTTGTTAGGATTCATCTTTTCTTGCTTAGATTAGATTTATTCTTGCTTGTGCATATTGCGGTAAGTTTTTGCATACTGGTTGATCTTAGGAGATCATGATGTCATGTGTTAATTCATTATGTTCTTTCTTAGCATTTGATTGTGTTTGTTACATGTTAATAAAGCATGGTGAATCATGGTATATTGCATTAATTCCTGGTGTTCTTTGTTAGCATTTGGTTGTGTTTCTTGCATGTGCTTTGTTTTGTTATCATTCACATCACATTACCATCATTATCATCACATCTAACATCATCTATACATCATATATAAACAAAAATGCTAAGTTTTACATCATGCATGTATGCTAAGCTAATCATCACATATCGTATCATCAATGGGGGCAAGAGGGGTTGTGCATAATAAAAAATCTATCCCCCCCACACCAATATCATCATATCATCCGTCTATTGGGCATCAACAAAACATCACATGAGTAATACATTTGATATCATCTATGGATCTATCATCTAACATTCTAAACAAGCACATGTATATACATCAAACATCAGGATAACGTACATGCAAAATGTGGAATCTGATAACATCATAACACCATCCATAAGTGCTGAATATAATAAATATATAACATGCATCAAATCCAATGCAGGCAGCATGCCCGCTCAAGATACTAAATATGATTCATGTCCCGTCGTCAATTAGTTCCCCATGAGTTTAAAGACAAAGAAAAAACCATCTATATGCATGTATCAAAAACAATAAAGTACATCATCTCATAACCATGTGTATCTGAGCCAAAACAAGGTAATCCTCATATATATATATACATGTGTGTCAAATATACATCTATATCAAAAATGGATACAAATATGTGCTCTATATCAAAAATGCCTTCAGCTGAGGCATACAAAGGTGATACATCAAAAATGTCTGTGTACATACATACAATGTCTAGATAAGTACTCAATACAATACATCATCGATACACAATGCCATAAAAAAAGGGGCATGTATCTGAAAGAATCAAGCCTTCATCATGAGGCATCATCAAAAATACATGTATAACATAACTGTACATCAACATCAGCCTTCATAAGAGGCATACATATCAAAGAATCTATACAATAAATATGTGGCTCTCAACCACAGCTCTCGCCCTCACCGGGGCTCCCAGATCTGTCCTCTGGATGATGAAACACTGTAGGCTGGGAGGGCTGGTCTCACCGGCTACTCTGGTACAGGCTGTCTAACTGATCTGGTGGAATGGCCAGATCTCTGTGATCGAGATCCTGATGCACTCGACCCTGATAGCTGTGGTAGTGCCACTCGCTGCTCTGGTAGAACCACTCTGTAATATGCAATCCTATAAAAGAGGGCCTCACCACCAAGCCTGGTGGCATCCCGTATCAAGTCATCATCCCCGGAGGTGAGCGCTACCTGAAGGGTAGTATCTCACTCACCTATCACCCAGCCCACGTCCACCTCAGCCTATCTAGTGGTAGCAGCCTCTCGATCTCTCTCTGTGGTCATTGCCTGTAGCTCAACACATGCCTGGTCCCTCTGTGCTAATAAGGCCCGTGATCATGCATACACATGATCTCTCTGTGCAATGACCATGCACACCTGTGACTGGGACTGATGAAGGAGGCTCAATATCTGCGCCCCTATGTTGCTGTCTCTCAGATCTGGCTCCGCCATGCAACTCTATCATCTCTTGGCCAGCCTGGGCCCGAGCCTGATCCCACTCTGAAAGTAAAGTAACAATGTGAGCTCGGGCCTCATCCCTCTCTGCTACTGCTGTCACGCACCAGCCTCGAGCCTCATCTCTCTCTGCTCTGGCCGCATCTCTCTTGGCTATGAGCTACTGTACCTATACCTGTACTGTGGCTGTCTACGCCACTGGCTGGGAGGCTGTGTGTGCCTCAGGGGCTGGTCCCTGAGGTGCTCTAGAAGACTGTCCCTACTCAAAAACCCTACCTCTGGGTGGCTGCATGGCTGCTTGTACTGGGCCCTGTGGCCTCGGTCCCTGTGCCTGTGGGGCACCCTGTCCATCATGTGGGATACCATCAAAGGGATCCTCTGGGTCTGGCCCCAGTGCCACTGCTCTAGCCCTATGCTCTGCCCCATGCCATACCTCTACGGGTGGTGAATACCTACTACCCAAGCTACCTCTGGAATAGTGAGACATCAGGGTAATACTGTCAGCATACCATGCTGCATAATCAGCTGTGGTCCCCAGGTCTCTCACCTTGTCGTAATAAGTCCCATACCTGGGGGACCACCTATGTGAAACTAGCCCTAGCTCGGGCCACTGGTATACGAGGCCCCATGGTCTACCTCTCTGAGTCCCTGCATGCATGCTAGATATCTGGCTGGGGGACCCCCTGTACTCTGCCAAGCTGCCTGGCACCTGTCTACACGATACAACTCCATGATATAGTTGCGGCTGCCAATAAGAAAGTGCTCCACCAAGCACACGCTGAGCTCTGTGGCATCCTCTGGCCACTGGAAGTGCCTGTATGGACACCAAATGACGTCTATCACTGCTAGCTCATCAAACTCCCACTATATCTGAATAGGCTACCAAGATGGCCACGTACATCTCCGCCAGCTGCTACCCAAGCCATGTATGATGGCTCCTCAGGATCTCAGACTCGGAAAGGGCCCACAAAGGCACCTGATAGCAATATGATCCCACGACCATATCTGTAATAATGAGGTTGGCCCCACAGTCTTCTGACCGTGGTATGTAATCAGGTGCAAATCCTAGTATAAATGGGCCAGTATACACTACCCCCAACAATATCTCTCACCACTATAAATGCCATGAACCAATGGCAGTAATCCTCTCGGGAACGAAGTCCCTGTCTTATCAGTGAGTAGGAACCCACTGATAAGAGCCATGATATAGAGAGGTCCCCAATGCAATGTCGGGTCAGAGATGCACTCATGTAAAGCTATAGTCATCCCATCATGCGGGATGTCGTCAACACCAAATAGAGCACTGCACGCTGCTCTAATCAGCCCTACATCTGAACTATACTCAATCAATGTACCCATCATGGGCACACACAGAATCTACCAAACATCCTCAATGGTCACTATCATCTCTCCTGTGGGTAGTTTGAAACACTGACTCTCGCTATGCCATCGCTCGGCTAGCGTAGTCAGGAGGCCATGATCTAGAACAATAGATGGCATCCGAGCCACGGGGCCCAGCCCCACTGCCTCAAGTAATATCACCATAGCTCGTCGATCGCACCGGCGCATACTACCCTCTAACTCAGCAATCCAGGTATGATGCTCCCATGTCTGTAAAACTGGTAGTCGTCTCTATAAAATAACACGCCACTCATCAGTTCCTAGCATTTCCTCTAAAAATCTATCTCATCTTTTAGGGTTAACCCAAAAATCCTAAAAATTCTTCTAAGTGTCATGTTTTTGGACACTTTCCTATCTTTTTCTACCTGTCTAGGGTTATGCACACCCTTTTGGGCATGTGCGCCACGTTTCTAGCACTGCGCTTGTGTGTGTGTGTTATCTGGTGCAAGTGCACCCTCTTTCAGGCACCTGTGCGCCCTTTTTGGCATGTGCGCCACCAATTTGGTGCCTGCGCTTGGGCACGTGCCCTCTTCTGTGTGTGTGCGCCCCCTCTCCATGCCTGCACCATGATTTTTACATGTGCACCCCATTTCCAGCATGTGCATGCGTGCATGTGCTCATGTGTGTGCGTGTGTGTGTGTGTGTGCAATTTATGTCTGCGTATGTGTGCATCTGACTTGGTGCCTGTGCCCTCAAAAGGATGCCTGCACCCCCAAAATGGTGCCTGCACGCCCTATCCCACGCCTGCGCTTGTGTGCAGGTGCGCCTACACATTTTTCTATGCCTAAAAGACCTAATTTAGGGCATTAATGACACAAATTAAGAGCAAGTTTTCGATACTCACAAAGGGGCCATCGTCTGCATGCCGCTGGTACCCCCAGACTGCATCTGCACCCTCAAACGGTCTCATGTGATCACCATGGTTCTCCTGAGTGTCAGAGCCTCACAGTAAAATTTTCTCAACTACTCAGTTAAAATGAATTGGTCGCGATGTTTTTACCCCCCTGGGGGGTATATTAACCTGTTTTTCACCGTTCGGAAAGGCTGGGAGACCTGTTTCGATCACCATTTTCTCCTCTGTTCACTGTGGAATAATTATTTTTATTAAATAATTATTTTTCTCTTCTTTCTCACCGTATTGGGGCATTTTTTTGCTGTCCAATACCCCTTTCTTCTCCCTAGGGAAATTTTATTGCTCCCTGGCGATTTTTATTCTTCTTCACACTCTCGTAAATAATTATTTTTCAAATAATTATTTTTTCTTAATTTTTCCACTTCACAAGGACATTATTTGTCCTTTGTTTCTCCTTTCTTCTACCTAGGGCACTTTCTATCACCCCTAGGCCCTTCGCTTTCTTCTTCTACTTTCTTCTACTGTTCACCATGGTTTGGAAAGCAAAAAATAATAAAAACAAGTATATATATCAAAAAATCCAAAAACAAGGCAAAATTTTTCAAAAAAAATCCTAAAAAGTAAAAAACCCTACAAAAAAATGGTAACTTGCTTATTACGGCTAAAACTTGTGTCTTGCGCATGGTATTTTCTCCATATCCTGTTGGTTTGTCTCACATCTTCCCTAATTAATATGACTCACGGATCACCGGATTCACAACCATTCACAAAGCTAGCTGCTTGCTTCGTCTGTACTCTAGGGCACTTTTGTTGCCTGGTGCTGTTTCATTGCGCACAAACACTTTTCATGGACCCCGTGTCCATTGTCATTTCCCCTTGCATGTATCCTTTCTCAGGGCATCATTTTTAACCCTTGTCATCAATCATGAACTTGTGGATCTCTTCAGCACTGATAACAAAACATTTGTACAACTGTCTTGACCGTTGTTGGGTTGGATATGTGTGTTCATACTTGTTTTCCCTGTTACATGAGCTTGTTTCCTTCTCGTATTGCATTGCATTATTGTATGTTGCATGGAGTTGGTATTTTCAGAAATGGACAATTGTTCATAGTATGGCTTTTCATGTCATTCTACCTTTGTCGTATGCTTATATTTTTCATAAGGACCGATGATGTAGTTCCTATGGCAATATGATGACATCAAAATTGTTCCAAATAAATAGCGGCTAGAGGCTAAGCTCTTCTCTCCCCTCATCCATATTTCTTCTACTTCACTTCCCTTTCACCCCTAATTTTCTCTCTCATCGGGGCATCCTGCCTCTTCCCCATTCTTCTGCCTATCTCTCATCTTTTTCGATTGTCGATTGACTTCTTCCATCACCCCATCGACACTCAAGGGGGCATCTCTCCCTCCTACTAATTTTTCTTCTATCCCTTCAAAATTTTCTTCCATCTACTATCTTTGAAGTGGCGTCACTTACACCACCCCAAAGAGGGGAAAATGTAGACACCTATAATTACGCCTAAGCAATTTAAATACTTAAATTGCGCTAATTATCTCCTTTCCCGCAAATTGACGACATATTTGTCAATAACGCTCATCTTCTCTTCCATTGTCGTTAATTGATTACATTAAGCTAATTAATTAAGTCACCTATCCAACACATACCCTAATTAACAACCTTTCGTTAATCAACACCTTCTATCTAGTCTAATTAATTATTATTAATTAATTAGCCTCCCTTCTCATTAAATCAATAAATCTCTATTTAATTGGTTTAATTCCTTCCTAATGGTCTAAATCACACTAAAATCCATCTAAAAGCTTATAAAAGATTGCACATGTATTTAATTAATCATCTTGATTAATTAATGCACCCCCTTTATCCACATGAGCCACTTGAGGACAAACTAAACCCTCCTAAAGCTAACTCAACCCCATCTAAACCCCCTTATCCATAACTAACTCTACATCTCCATTTATCCCACATTCATGAGGATGTGTTGAATCCTTTATCCTTTGGGCTATATAAAGAGCCCTCCTCCTACCTTTATACCTACACCTAATTCCCTTGAGAAAGTAAAGGAAAGCACATAGTCTTGCACTAAAATCCTTTTTCCATTCTCAAGCCCCTCCATCATCCATCTTGAAGAGCTAGGCCTCACACCCAAGCATCCATGAAGGATCAAAGAAAGCAATATTGTTGATTGCCATTGGACTACATAGATCCACTTGATTTAATTAGGCAATTAGAAGAATAGAGTTCTTGATTTGCATTATGCTTGATTTCATTATTTCAAAGTTATGATGCTAATGTAGGCCTTGTTCATTTCTTCATCTTGATGGTACTTTATTCTTGTTTCTAGCTAGGTTAGGGAACTATTTTAGGTGGTAGTTTCTTGCTTTCAATCTAACCTAGGAAAAGAATAAGTGTACACTCATTCAACACCTACTAGTGTGATCAAACCTTAAGGAGTAGGCACATTACAATCACTTCATTTTTGCGATAGGATAGGAATCCCATTCAGGGAGCAATCCTCTATCTACAAAATGAGGATCTCATTTTAGTAAGAAGAAGACAAGCATCATAGAGCTAATTCGTGGTCACTAAAGTGAATTATGGAAAAAAATTCAAAATTAGTACCAATTCAAGTAGTGGTAGGGCCAAAATCCAATTCAGAAGGTCAAAAAACCTACAAAATGACTATATATGTTTTCGCAAAACAAAGACCGACTACAATATATATGGCCTGAAAGTTTTACGTCATTGCTGAAATTTTGAAAATGAGTAAGTACTGACCAGATTAGATTTTGAAAACTATCTTATAGATTGTAACTGTTAGAGCTACGTGACCACTTCCATCAGGTACAGAGTGACCCTAACTTTTTATATTTACTAAAATAAATTTAAAGTATAAGAAATATTTTAGTAAATATGGCTCCTTCAGGCCCTCCTAAACTTCATATAGCTTAAAACGTGTGTGCGCGTTTTATAGCACTTGAAACACATACGCATTTCAGGTTCGTGAATTCCTAAGGCTAAGAAAACATAACGCGCTCGTGTTTTTTTCATTTTCACTTTCTTGTCTATTTTTTGGCCCCCCAACTTGGTGCACTTACCCGTAAACACTTTTATTATACCAAAGCTATTAACTAGGATTGTGGACGAGCACTTTCTCTAAGTGGGACATGCGGGTGGGTTTGGGTCCTTTATGTCCACTAAAAAATCTGCATTCGGAGCACCCCACTATGTTACGCTTGGTTCATATGGAGAAGTTTGACCCCTACCTCAAGGTGTCCCCATGACCACTTATTGAAATCATCCAATGAACTCAATGCGAATGGAACTTGGGTTGATGATTAAAAACTACTTGTAACTCATCAATAGCCCAAAAACTTGGGTTGATGATTACAAACTACTTGTAATGGTATTTTATTTTTTATTTCTTGGTTGTAAATTCAATTTAAATCATTTCAATGTATATTACTGCTTGTATTTTTTCAAAAATTTTAATGCACTAACTATCAAGTGAACCATGTTTTTATTAAAATTCAATTAAGCTTCTCTCATGTGGTGTACACCTTTTAAGCATCACTTTATTTTTGTATTGATTATTGATTTTAAGACGAATTAAAGATTGTTGATTCTACAAATGGCTCAATTTCTTCAATAACACATGATTTTTAAAACAAATAAAGAGGATAATTTGAATATGGAAAAAACACTTAGTAAATAAGTAAAAGTAAAATTGAATATATATATATATATATATATATGAAAATTAATTCAAATGTAAACATTTATATGTATCATATTCCATACAAACATACAAAATTTGTCATGAACATACAACATGAACCTTGTAGGCATACAAAATGGGTCATATTGTTCTCTAGCACTACAACTAGCTCCTCTGTACAACTAGATTTAGTGGGTAAGTGCACCAAGTTGGGGGGCCAAAAGGGGGTCTTAAGTGGACGCATTTTTATGAAAAATGAAAAACTTCAACTTGTATTAGTTTTTTGAAATAGTTACACTCAAAATTGGAAGATGTTGTATAAACATGAATCGTAGAATTTTGAGTCTAGTTTTTATGCTACTAAATTTTATTGAAAACAAATAAGTTTAAGTGGGTCAAATAACTAAAATACCAATAGGTGGTCTTATTTTTGTTAAAAAAAATAACAGAGTGAATTTTGTGCACCCCACCATTTTTTGAGCACCATTTAGTATTTTGGAAAACCCTTTGGTAGAAAGATATCTAGGAGCATCTAGTTTGGGCTCCATTTTTTTATAATTTTTTAGTGAGTAAGTATTTTTTAATGATTTTTCTAGTACAAAATTTTAAATTTTAAAAAATAATGGAGCTCTGACCATGCACCCCCCTAACTACCTCAAAAAAGATCAAAAATTAGATTTTTTTGAATGTGTATAGAATTACACATAGTTTGGCTAGTATAATTTTTTTTCAATTTCAATGAGCCAAATAAAAGATATATGACAAAAAATAGACATGTTTAGACTTCAAAAATTAGCTATAGAAAGGAATTGTTAGAAAATAAATAATATGGAAACCTTATATTAGTCAAAAAAATTGAAAAATTATATTTTTAGAAAGTAGAAACTTTACTCTATGTCGTGGTATAATGTTTTATAAACGAATCGATTATTTTATGTCAATTTATGATGGTAGAAGAGAGATTTTTGCATTTTCCTACAAAAACACTTGTTTGCTATGTTTTTGGAAGTCCATGCCTAAGGTTTGGGGATCCAAACCAGATCCCTAAGCCTTGTGGTATGGCTTGGAAATGTAAATAAAATATAATGCACGTACACGTTCCTAATAGTATAAGCATGATATGTGGTTTTAGAATGCATGTTTAAGTATAAGAAATAATATATATTTAGTTATTTCTATATTTAAATTTATTTTAGTAAATATAAGATGTTAGGGCCACTCTTCACCTTATGGAACTAGTCTCATAGCTCCATTTGTCACAGTTTAGAAGATAGTTTTTTATAGTATAATCTCGTTAGTATATAGGTAATTTTTAGGATTTTAGCATTCAGTGTAAAGATTTTAGCGTTTAAATTCTACAATCAAAAATAAACCTAAACACTAAAAACCATAGGCCCTAAACCTTAACCATAAACCATAAACCCTTTGAGCCCTTAACCCTAGACCCCAAACCCTGAACCATGATCCCTAAACCCTAAACCCTAAACCCTAAACCCTAAACTGTAAGCCCTAAGCCCTACCTTAAACATCCAACCCTTACCAGTGAGCCCTAAACCCTAAACCCTGAGCCTTAAGCCCTAAAATATGAGCCCTAAGCCCTAAGCCATAAACCCTAAACCAAAAACCATGATCCCTAAATGCTAAACCCTAAACCTTAAAAAATAAATCCTAAACCCTAAACCCTAACCTCAAACCCTAAACCCTAAACCCTAAATCCTAAACCATAAAACTTGACCCATAAACCCTAAATTAAACCCGAATAAACCCTAAACCCTAAACCCTAAACCCTAAACCCTAACCCTAAACCTTAAACCCTTAACCCTTAATCCTGAGCCCTAAACCCTAAAACCTAAACCCTAAAACAAAAATTAAACCCTTAACCATTTAAGCACTGAGCCCTAAACCCTAAACCTTAACACTAAACCTTAACCCTAAATGCTAAACCATTAACACCTAAACCCTAATCCCTAAACCTTGAACCCTTATTCTTGAGCCCTAAACCCTAAATCCTAAATCTAGAGCCCTTACACGTGTGCCCTTAAACCCTAAACCTTGAGCCTTAAGCCCTAAACCCTAAACCCTAAATCCATAGCCCTAAATGACCCTAAACCCTAAAAACTAAATGCTAAACCCTAAACCCTGACCCCTAAACCCTAAACCCTAAACCCTGAATCCTAAACCCTAAAAACCATAAACCCTAAACCTTAAGCCCTAAACCTTAAACCCTTATACCCTGATTCCTAAATCCTAAACCTTGAACTCTAAAACCTAAACCCTAAACCTTAAACCCTTAACCCTGAGCCCTAAACCCTAAATATAAACCCTAAACTCTAAAACCTAAACCTAATAAACCCTAACCATGAACCCCATGAACCCTAAACCACTAAATCCTTAAACCCTAAACTCTAAACGACCTAAGCCTTAAACCCTCACACCCTTGATCCGTGAGCCCTAAACCCTAAACCCTAAACCATGTACCCTAAGCCCTAAACCCTAAACCGTGAGCCCTAAACCAAAAACCCTAAATGCTAAATCCTAAACCTAAAACCCTAAACCCTAAACTCTAAACCCTCAACCATATACCCTAAGACTTAAACCCTAAACCCTAAACCTTGAGCCCTAAACCCTAAATAAACCCTAAACCTTTAAAATCCTAAACCATAAACCCAAACCCCAAACCCTAAACCCTAAACCATAAACCCTAAACCCTAAACCATTAACCCTAACCTTGAACCTAAACCCTAAACCCTAAACCATAAACCCTAAACCGTAAACCCTAAACCCTAAACCCAAACCCAAACCCAAAACCCTAAAACCTTAAACCCTAAATCCTAAACCATAAACCCTAAACCCTAAATCCTAAACCCAAAAATATAAACCCTAAACCCTAAAACTAAACCCTAAACCCTAAACCCTAAGCCCAAAACCCTAAAACCTAAACCCTAAAACCATGACCCTAAAACCTGAAACCTTAAAACCCAAACCCTAAACCCTAAACCTTAAAACCTTAAACCCTAAACCTAAAAAATTTAGTCCCTAAACCTAAACACTAAACACTAAACCCTAAACTATGAAACCTAAACCCTGAACCCTGAGCCCTAAACCCTAAACCTTAAATCCTAAACCTTCAACCCTTAACCCTGAGCCATAAATCCTAAACTCTAAACCCTAAACCATAAAACCTAAACTGTGAACCCTAAACCTTGAGCCCTAAACCATTTAAACCCTAAACCTAAACCATGAGCCCTAAACACTAAACCTAAAAACTAAACCCTAAACCTTGAGCCTAAACCCTAAACCATAAATCATAAACCCTGGCCCAAAGGAAAGTCCTAATAATATCATTTCAATGTGTTTCAATGTGTAGGGAATAGTGTTTGAGGTGATCGATCAACTCATTTAGTTTTTATGAGAGACTACTTCCTTTGAAGGCCTAAAAAGGACATTTTTGGCCATTCTATAGCTAATTGAACACCCTTCAGAAGTTTTTAGAGAAAATATAAAACATCCAAGGGTGATTTCAGAGATAATTGAAGATGTCTAAGTAAATTTAGGAAATTTTAGGAAATAAAATCTCATTCAGGAGCAATCTTTTAAGACTAGGTTTTCAGGTGCAGGGAATGAAAGCTAAAATGGTAAAAGCTGACTTCTCTGGATGATTCCAGGAGTTCTGGAAAGAATTAGAATGAAAAAAAATAGTAATTGGAAGGATATTAAAATAATATATAAGGTGGAATAATCAACATTCATTCAAGGATTAAATATTTCTTTAGGTACTGCAAAACTCTTTAGTTGCCCCTCTAAGTTCAAAATGAAATAGGACCTAAATTTTGAGTTGCAGGAAGAATTAGATTTTTAGAATAGTTTCATTGATCATAAAATGTGATTTTAGTGTTTCAGTGAAGTATGGAGGTCAAGAACATGTAACTCATACTCAAATTTAATTCAAGGATTCATCCCCTATCCGGAGGTGGAAACCCATTTCCATGAGGAACAACTTGAGAAAAAAAATGTCCATGTACCATAAGCATGCTTACACCCAGGTTTCATCTTGGTAAATAAATTGAATTGTGAAGGATTCATCATATTCAAAGGTGAAATGTGGAGCTCAAGTGAGTGACTTGATGATCATCATATCCTGAACGTGTCATTGTACCCAAATCTCTCCAAAGAACAAGCTAAAATGAGCTAGTCATGCCACTGAGGTATCCATGACCATCATGTGTGAAGTATTAAGGCATCGTCTATCTCCATGAGATATATATGAGTAAAGACGCATATGATAATATTGAATTTGATTCCATGAAAGGATGATTTTAGATCCTAGGAAAGGTGAAGGGATGATCTTTATATGGAGCACCATGTTTCTAAGAATGAGCAATCATCTGAGTTCACTTGATGCAATTCACTTGGTACTATTCATAAAAACTCATTCAACACCTAGTAGTGTGATCACACCTTAAGGAGGAGGCACATTACAATCACCCCATTTTTTCCATAGGACAAGAATCCCATTCAGGGAGAAATCCTCTATCTAGAAAGTGAGGATCTCATTTTAGTAAGAAGTAGACAAGCATCATAGAGTTGATTCGTGGTCACTAAAGTGAATTATGGACCAAATTTTAAAATTGGTATAAATTCAAGTAGTGGTAGTGCCAAAATCCAATCCAGAAGGTAAAAAAACCTACAAAATGACTATATGTTTTCCCAAAACAAAGACCGGCTACAATATATATGGCCTGAAAGTTTTAGGTCATTGTTGAAATCCTGAAAATGAATAAGTACTGACCATATTAGATTTTGAAAAACTATCTTCTAGATTATAACTGCCAAAGCTATGTGACCACTTCCATTAGGTGTAGAGTGACCCTAACATCTTATATTTACTAAAATAAATTTAAAGTATAATATTTGGTTTATTATTTCTTAATAAACCAAATCTTATACTTAACATTTATTTTAGTAAATATGGCTCCTTTAAGCCCTTACAAAATTCATATTTTGATCATACAAATATGTACACATTATAACATGAGAGATCACATTATAATGCATACACATTTTAGGTTTGTGAATTTCTGAGCCTAGGAAAACATTGGATATAAAAAAATGAGGATAGACCCTACTCTTTACCATTTGTGCCTACATTCATGAAAGATGGAGACATTAGATTTTTTGAAATTTAAGTCATGTAAAACTAATTAAGTTTATATCCATATTATTATATTTATACCTCTATTATAAACCTTTTTTCACGTCTCACTTAGATTATTAGGTTTTATGATGTGGTAGACACATCCTCACTTGTGAAAATGTATTCATTTGCAATTATCAATGATATAATTAGAATTGAAAACAAATGTCAAATATAAAATGATGATTTAAGTTCCTAAATAATTTTTTATTATACCTCCAATGTTGCATTCACAAAAATGTCAAAAACAAATGTCTCTAAAAAAACCTCTCCAAAACTTTGTGAGGGAGCATCAGGCTAGCACAAGGTTTGCTTCACTCTAGGAGAAATCGAATATACAGCTGAAAAATCCCAGAGAGTATACGAATACATATAATAATAAAGATACAAGAATCATAAAAAAATAAGTACAAATGAAGTTTAAAGTAACATTGCTTGAAATGAAAAATTAAAATTAATCTTTTTTCTCACCCGCTCGAGTAGCCTACATATATTATGAGGTAGAAATTGGAAGCTAGGAGACACCCCCTCAATATGTTCGTTTACTTTTATCTACAATGCAAGGAAAAACACATTACTATTTACATGTACACATAGATATAGAAATCTAGACACATCAATAAACAATAAATAACTCAATAATACTTGCATCAATTTAGAAAAAGTATTTACATACATGTATCTATAAAACTAATAATTGTTGCAATAACATAATGTAATCTAGGTGGGGTGGCCATGGATTTTTCCATCAATTGTACATGAAAAAATTGAGGAATAAGTCAAAATTATCACTTGAAAATATATATTAAGATAAGTTTATTATTAATTCTACAACAAAATTATGATTACCTATATGAATAAGTAATAAAAAAAATTATGTCCTCAATATCTCACTCAATGCTTCCCTCAACTGATCTAGTAAATGGAGGGGATACATGGATGTCTTTCATATCTATCTGTCTAGCATCCCAGATGGTGTAGTAATTATAGATGACATAGAGTGTTGCATAGAGTATCGAAAAGTGGTATCCTCACGTTCTACAAACTAATAAATTAGGGTCCATAGATGTAGTCTCCATAGATGTTGTGGCAAACACCCTCCCACATTATGTAAAATGATGCATAGAAAATGTAATGCCACCACTTAAAAAATGAGATGCACCACCACCTAAAACATAAAAACTATGAGGGGAACTATGACTTGCACTACCACATGTAGCCCCTAGAATATGAGAAGCACGTATACCCACTATATGCCTCTAAAGGGAAATCAAGCATCTGTCAAATTGGCAAGTTCCTGAATGGTCTTCTGCATGCATTGTGACAAATTTCAATATGGATGACAACATGCAATTTTGTCCTCTTCTCTCTTAGGAGATAATTTTGTATATTTTAGTCTCACCTAACACCAAGTCTATCATATGATGAGCCACATCGCCTTCCCTGAGATGATCTAAATTTAAAATAATTTGGATATTTATTAAGAAGAAACTCACAATATAGTTTTCTCAATAAATACAGTAGAACTCATTATTGTTACATGGAGTCTTGTCAAAGGCCATGCACCACCTATCCCAAAAGTTTTTTTTCACATCTTTGTTAATACACCAGTCAATGTTAATATGTTTCATGTATATTTCTTATTCACTTGTGATGGATAATTGCTTCCAAGCTTACAAAATAAAGTAAATTTTTCATGTTTTGATATGTTCATGCCTTATATGGCATCCTATGACAATCCATCGACATAATTATTTTTTTACATTATGCCATTTTAGTCTGCATTGAATCTAATTGCCCCGAAACATTTTTTATTTCATAGAGAACATTTTCCAACATATTTACAAGTGAATTATGTGATTCTTTGTCGAGGAATAATGAAAACTATGAATGATTATTTCCAATTTCTTCTAGTTTGCATTCTATCATTGAAATAATTCCTTTTCTTCGTCTCTATGAACCTTTTATGGATTTGTAGGGTTTTAAGGTGGGTTTGTTGTGGATTATTAAAATTTTATACATTCCCCCTAACACTTCCTCCAAAAAATTCCTCCATTAAGATATAATTAATAAATAAATTAAAAAACATTTATTTTCCATTTCAATAAAAAACCCTAATTTATCTAAAACAACAAATTAACAAACTAATTTGACACAAAGAACTTATCTAGGCCTATGGGAGACTCATGGCATGTGTAGGATGAAGCATGATGAGGAAAAGACTTTGCAAAGGGCACACATTCTACTTTTTGAGCTCCAAAGCTTGTTTTTACAAGTCACAGGTTTGTAATGTTAGGAAAATTAATGTTCACATGATTGTGGGTGATTTACCGTTCGGTAAATTAGTTCTTACTAGTTTGTTAGTGTGGTTACAAAAATTGTTTGTAACGTATTATTATATATTGTTTGGTATGTTATTGTTGTGATTAACAACAATAATATGCGGGTAGTATTATTTGGTTAATAGGTTGAGAGATTATAGGTTGAGAGATTATAGGATCAGAGGATGCCCAATAATAGGATACATGTCTCCTATATATTTGTACAATTACAACAACTGATTAATTCGAAGAACATTTTACTGTGCAAAGTGATGAATAGAATAAATTTTATTTTGTGTTCATTCTAAACCAAATTCAAGATCAAGCATGATGAGGAAAAGACTTTTCAAAGAGCGCACATTCTACTTTTTGAGCTCCAAAGCTTGTTTTTACAAGTCATAGGTTTCTAAAATAAGACACAAACCTTTTTTTTAATATCATACAAAGGGCGTATGCCCTTTAACTTTGTAAAGCCTAAACATATTAAAAATAGGTTAGGGAAGGGATTTACAAAGGGTGTGTGCACTTTTTAGAAGGGATTACACCCCTTTGCTAAAAAATGACCAAAATAACTACAAATTTGACCGCCAAATTTATGCATCCACCTTGTAAGGATATTAGAATACACAATAGGCAACACATATGAGAGTGAAAGTAAAATTATGATTAAGTTTCATAAATAATTCATCATTCTTCAAGATAGACTATGTGATAGTGAGATGAAATTGGACGAGGGAGCTATGTAGAGTGTCATCAAGTTGCCTAAAAAATGTAGGGGATCTAAAAGTGAATGCAAGATGAGTTCATCTGGTGGGGGATAGTTTGTGGTCCGAACATGTAAAAGGATATAATTTAATATGTTCTATGGGGTTTGAACCTTTAATATGAATTTGAAACATATTGTTGGACCTAGAGTCTATATTTGAATCTCTATGATGATGTTTTTATACTTGTACATGTATTTTTCTTGCTTTGACCTAAAAGGAGTTATTTTGGTTGAGCTAAACTAACCTTTCCCCATCGCCAATGGTGTGATGAGTGTTGTAATACATACTAATAATCTAAAGAAGGATTAAGCTACACATAGTTCTCCCAATCCCATGGTGATGTGGAGGTTAGAGAATGTACAAAATATGGAGCCCTTGTTTTGGCCCATGACTCTTGGTAGTTGACATTTGGTTTAATTGTAGTGCATGTGATTTCGATCTAGAGTAGCAATATAGATGTATTCATGCACTTGAGTGGTTTTTTGTAAGGTAGAGGTGCTTTAGTGATTATCTCAATAACCTTTTTGGGTGTGTCTTTAATATGGCATCCTTAGATGCCCCCAATGAGTAGGGGGCATATACATATATGCCATTTTATTCGAATATGATTTTTTGGCCTATAGATAGATTTGTTCATTGAACCTGTCATGAGCCCAAAAACTTGTCTCGGCTAAATTTCAATTCATATTTGAGACATGAGATAGTTTTAAGAAATATTTTGTAGAATGTGTAGTGATTCTTGAAGTGCTAATATGAAGAAATAATTATGATCTAATGGTAACATGGCATGGGATAGTATAAAAAGATTTAAGTTGGTTAAAATATGTAGGTAAATTAGATAATATCAAGATACATGCCAAAATAATATTACTAGTTGTCTATAATAAACTATTTGAAAAATTGTAAACATTTGAGACAAAATAACAAAACTAGAAGTTAAATTTCAATCACAAGGTTGAACTAAGTAATAAAACTAGAAGTTAAATTTCAATCACAAGGTTGAATTTTGAAGAAAATCATGTTTTCTAAACTAGAAGAATGGGAAAAGATTCAAATTGCAAGGTTAAAGTTATATGAAGTTTACATTTTTCCTAGCTATTATATAGTAAATAAAATATATGCTTGAAGATGTTGGAAGCAATAATTTTCTTTCAATTCATAGGGGTAGTCACATACCTAGTTGGAAGTCGGGAGTCAATAATGTACAAGCCCTTATTGTTCAACTATAGTTGTTAAGAGAACACATTGCTAGTGTTGATTACGATTGAAAAACTTATCTCTTATTTGTTAAAGCTTAATTTTAAAATCTATTTGACTGTTATTTCTACTAACTCATTTCCGAGATATATAATGTATTACATTCTCTTAAAATAAGTTTTCAAAATATCTAATCACACATAATCTTTACTTCTTAAAGCTGTCGCTAGAACTCTAAATATCTATTAACACTCGATCAAGTATTCTAATAGTTATTGCTTTCTTAATTTTGATATAAAATACTCATATTATGTGTTGTTCCAATATTTATTACTTAATTTAAAAAAAAACATAGGTAGTATATCATAAATTTTTTCATATCAAGTAATATAAAATATGAGAAAATATAAATTATCAATATGAAGATTATTGAGTCACTATTTTTGATACACTAAAGAAATAAATAAATAAAACAGACAAAAAAAAGGTGTGCTTATTCACATACATTACAATTTTATTGTAGGAAAAAAAACTAAAAATAAACATTAAATTATAAAATTAGAAGGCACCTTTTTCTTTAATTGAGATACATGACATAAGAATTGTAAATTCTAACAACATGGAGACTAAAACACATAAACATTAAACAAGAAAAATTAGAAGCCTTATATGCCTACATTTATTCGCTATAGATAATACATTCTTCTAATTTTGGTGTGTGACACCTGAGGCTAAAACCATTTAAAGACTATTATAAGAGAAAAAAATAAAACACAAACTTAGTTTTATTTTGTGCACAAACTTTAAACATGCCTAGCCCTCTTCTTAGACACATTTTTGGGGCATTTAATTATAATTTTATGAATTTTCAATAATAATAATAATTATGAGTTATGGCATTAGGGTTTCTGGATTTCTGGGGTTTATGAATTTTCAATAATAATAATAAAATAAGTTAATTATAACTGAACCTTATTTCTGTATAGAATAATTGAAACAACATCAACATCCCAATTCATTCATGTAGCGAAAGGAAAACAATATCGCTATCAAATCGCTACCAAGTCCGGAAGCATAGATAAGGAAAGCCCACAGTACATACAACCTTGAAATGCACAGGCTATGTGCCAAAAACCTTTAAAAACGTAGGAAAGCTTCCTAACAGCATGTAAAACCTAAGGGAACTGAGTATTACATATGATCAACAAAATCAAGCTGTAACACCAGGTAGCAGCTCCACCTGCAAATAAGAATTTTCTTTCAATAGGTGAAGAGGCCCGGCAAATTTTTAACTGGAAACAAATTATAAATCAGACCACAGCATTCATATAACCCAATTAGACAAAATGCAAAACTTCTTTTAAGTGTAAAAACAGCAAAATACTTTACCAAGCAGGGGTGCATGCATGAATCAAAATCGCGCTCTGCTTCCATCCCACACCTTCGACACTTTAATCCAGCGCCTCCTCCATTTTTGTCCTCAGTAAAGCTTTCAGAACACGTTTTTCGTGTTTACCAATCATGGTTACACCCACTTCCATTAGCTTTAGAAGAAGCATATTTTTCTGTTGTCCATCGGCCTGGTTCACAAGGCTTGAATACATATTAAAGGACGAATCACACCCTGGTGAAACATGTTGAATGGCCTCAGCCAGAGTTATCGGCGTTGGAAGTAAGTGTGACGGCACAACAATGTCAGGATAATACCTATGAAAAATGCTGTAAATGCAAGTAAAAGAAGCGTGTATCAGTTTTTTTCCCTTCATCATCAGCATCGGTTTTTCCCACCTGTGCAACAAGCTCTAGCAAGTACAGAATTTCGCTGGGTGATACATGTGGCACATGAGGGACCAGCGTCTTATAACTGGTGACTATTTCTTCACCCAAATTTTGATAAGCCAGACCCAATGACCTTTCAAACATACATCGCTCGCACTCGCACCTAAATCCCAATTGCCTGCAAAATGTCTCCCGCAGTGGCAACGGTGTAAGGTTCTTAATGTAGGAGACTGTAATTTCCTCTGCTGGAGAGATTTTTCTGGCGGCTATAATAAACATGGCTTTTCCCACCACCATGCAGTTAGCATTTGGGATACATGAATGGTTGATGAAAGAGGGGAGCACCCAAAATCCCCATCCCTCAATTGTTATTACCCCCCGTCCATATAGTTCCATTTTCATCTTCGCCCGAATTTTTCATTTGGGTCATATGAGTAAGTAACCCATTGAGCTCCATTAACCTTCCCAACTTGTCCGTCTCCAGCTGTAAATTCTCCAGGTTTTTGCAGGCGCCAAAGTTTTTCCAGTTACCCTTATTTATCTGGAACAATTCCATGTCGTCGGGAATGTCAGAGACGGAAATCAGGTAGTGCAGCTGCTGGAATAACCTGGGCGAAGACATTGCACAAGAAATCACCCGAGCCACAGTTTCATTCTTGAGCCGTTCAATTTGAGACATCTCATTATCTTCCCGAACACGAGGATGTGCCCTCCTGTACATACTACAGGCTGCCACAGCATTCTCCACAATAAGGATATCTCCGATATCGACATTCTTTGTAGCAAACAAACCTCGACCACGCCCTGGTGATTTTTCAATAACTACTGAACCCATATAATTACTCACCTCTGGACTATCTTGTGGGCTGCATCCCCTAAGAAAATAGGTCGACAAATCAAACTTACCTGCCCTGTTCTGCTCGCCGAGTTTCTTTGATTTCCGGTAGAGTGATTTGATTTCGTTGGAAGCTGGAGAAAGATGTAATGCGTGTTGAAAGCAGTGCGAGGCTAAGTTGTACTCGCAGAGTCCATGCAAAGCCCTGCCCTTGCGGTAGATGGACTTGAGGTGAGCGGAATGAAGTTGTAATGCCTTATCACAGTCTTCAACAGCATTCCCATAATCTTCCAACCTCAATCTGGCTTCTGCTTGGTTGGAATAAGCATACAGAAGGGCTACCGTTTCTTCATTGCTGTAGTTTTCTGCATTCTTAGTTGCAGTAAGGGCAGACTCTGTGTATTTAGAATAACAGGCGATTGCCCCTTTCCAGTCCTCCTGTGCAAAAAGTTGATTGCCTTTTGCACGCCAATCAAGTATATCCACAACAAAAGGAACACTACCAGTGGCTGTGGTACTGTCTGCGTTTCCCTCAAACTCCATCTCCATATATTTGTTAGTATTTAGCTCCGCTGAAGGCGGGAGTAAAACAGGGGCACAACCAGATTATTGAGCCACAAAACAAACTTTCATTGTACGAAGAGGATTTGGGGTGAAAATCGTGATCGTGGCGTGCATTTATTGGAGAGGTCAGAAGCCAGTTCCCGATGAGTTTGAAAGACGATGTAGACTTTACAAGCACGATAAAGAAGGGTGTGTGGAGCCGCCGTTTTGGAATAAAGGAGCCCACAAAAAATAGAAAGTGGCCCACCAACACGAAAGCATTATTTTGGAATGGGTAACCAAAAAACGTTTAAGCTGTCAGCGGTTGGATTTGACGGCCACCTTTGCCTGTCATTTTTTCCACTATTCCCTTTCAAAACTACTAATAACATATATAACACACAATCCTCGCCTCTTCTATTTAAGTACTACAATAAATTTTTTTTAACTCTCGTCACTTCTATTTAAGTGTACATAAAAAAACATAATCCACAATTTTCACCGAATAAAGAAAAATGGAAGGACATGAAATCCAAAAGTTGTATATTGCTAATAATTTTTTTTTTTTTTTAAAACCATTTTCCAAATCAATTTTGATTAGCTATTTGTATCATGTAGGTTTTAGTTATTAGTGGTTTACTAGAGAGTGACTGTCGTCATTAATGATGACTCTAAAAGTTAAGTGAAGTGGGTGTTTCACTATTTACGAGACACAAGTGATAGTAGTGGTGATTCTATTTGTGGATATGTTGATTCAAATTTTGTAGGTGATTTGGACAAAAGAAGATCGACTTCAGGGTTTGTTTTTACACTTGCAGGTGGACCTATTACTTGATGTCAAAGCTTCAAAAGACAATTCCTGTGTAAACAACTGAGGCAAAATATGTAGTTGCATATCATGCTTGTCAAGAGGCAATTTGGGTTAAGGGTATATTGGATGAGTTTGGAAGAGATCACATACAAAATGAAGGTATTATGTGATAGTCAAAGTGCTATTTATTTGGCCAAAAATCCAGCTTATCACAATAAGACAAAGCATAATATAATTAAGTATCATTTGATCCTTTTAACAAACCACAGTCATGGGACAACAAGTCCCTCCTCTTTAATGGGAGAGGTTCCCTTATTGAAAGCAAGCAACAAACTTATATACAAATGTACAACTTTCAAAGTGTGGATTCCTGATACTTTGAAACGTTTTATGCCCAAAGATCATCAATACGAAAGGATGGAAGAATTAAGGAGATGAGGAAGGAAGAACATAACAATACCTTCAGGAGATATAGATGGCAGAGTATCACCTTATACGTATTGAACCAGGGAGATGCAGAATAGAATCATTCACTTTCATAACCAATATAATTCCAAAGACACAAAGTTCTAGAAATCATATAAACAAGAACAAAAAGTTTCTTATCATAAAAGATTGATGATTCCCAAGTTTCAGACATGAAAGAAGAAAAGCAGAGGAAGAAAGGGGAAAACTTATGTATTGATTACTTCAAATCTATTACTTTACAGAGTACCAGGATCCAACCTGAACAACAACATGGAGAATCCATTAAATAGTTTCCAAGAATAGTTACATTCGGTTACAAAAATGATGAAAAATGATTCAAGAAACCGATGTCTGAGTCTCTCCAATGCCTCGGCCATTTCCATGTCTGGCAGCAAAACCAGACACATTGAATCACAACCATTCAATCTACCCCTTGCAAACTTTGAATTTGAGCCATCCACGTGGGAGAGATTTAAACTGAAGTGGGCCTGCGATGCCTTTTACATTTTGTGCCCTTTAGAGAAATAGCACTTTGGAACATTTTGGCCCACCCACCCAATTTTGATATGGTCTTGACATGTGGCCTTACTTGAGTGGGGACAGAGTCACAGTTTACTTTTACAATTTTACCTCTTTTCAATGCGGGCTCAAAAACACAAATTGCCCCGCCGACCGGATTCCCGCTTTGACCTTTGATGCGGGCTTAATATTTGACTTTTTCCCTTGGCGTGGGCAGGGTTGCGCAGGTCACTTTTTAACGTTAAGCTCCTTTAATGAAAATAAGGCTCAAATTCTCAAATCTCCCTAATGGCTTCGCTTTCCTGGCTTTTACTTTCTATGTGGGCTTAATATTTGACTCTGGACACGTGGAGAGCTAGCGCTCATTTGAGTTTCTGCTTTGGATATGCCTCCTGAAATTGCACCAAGCTGATGCGTGGCTCCTTCCGTAGGTCTTGGAATTTTCAATGGCCAACTTTGTCTCTCCATTGACTCTGACCACATGGTGATCTAGCGCTCATTTGGAAATTGGCCCTTTGGTTTCACTTCTGAAATTGCGTCGTTGAGGCAAGTGGAGGCTTCTGCCGACCCGCTCATACTTAGTCAATTTAAATAATTGGCTCTTTCTCTTTTTTAGACCTGGGACACATGGAGGATGGTGCAAGTTTGAGAACTTCCCCTAGCTTCGACCCTTGAAGTTACACTGATGAGGCACGTGGTGTCCATCCACTGAACCTTCCATACTTAGCTGATTTGGGCTTGTTTTGTCTTCATTTTGGACCTGGGACACGTGGAAAGCCTACGCTTATTTGAGGACTGTCCCTTGGGCCCTGCTCTTGGAGTTGTGTCATTTGGACGCATGGAGGCTTCTGTTGTTGCTTGAAACATGGCCATGCCGCATCCAATCAGAGATATCCATGTACTACCCGTGGATGTTGGGGAAAACATTGACAGGAGGATATGCCTGTCATTCCCGACTGCGAGAAGAAATAAAAAGAAGGAGGAAAAAAATCCACCATTATGCCTGAATTTCAAATTGTTCTCCATGGAATGGAAAACTGAAAACAATACCAGGCTCGACGCAATCCAATACTCCAAGGTACCGACTCAAAAAATTTCAAAACTTGACTTCAAAAGAGAGGAATTTTGAGGACAACAATAGTGGCTCTTTCTGGGGATGACTTGACAGAGGAACGAGGCAAGATCAAGAACCATAGAAAAACTCAGGGAAAGTAGACCAGTGCCTTATCCATTGGGCAAATAGAGTCAAAGGAAAACCAACCTAGAAGACAAAACACATGAAAAGGAAACAAACCAAAAAAGGAAAGACAGAAACAAAACACAAAGGAACGACCCAAAACCAAAACACTGTACAGAATATACAGAAGGACCGCCTAGTCACCTAGGACTTGAACAACTTCAGATACTGCCCACTATAAGGAAGTGGGAGAGGAGAACCATCCAGATAATCCAAATAGAATGAATTTTCTCCAGCAAAATGCCTGATTTTAAAAGGACCAAGCCAAAGGGAATCAAACTTACCATGGCTTCCTCGAGGTTCATGCCTTTTGTCCCACAGTAGAACAATGTCTCCTACTTGAAAATATTTGGGTCTGGATTTCTTGTCAAACAAAGCTTTCACCTTCAGTTGATGAGCTGATATCCTATCAAAAACCTGCAACCTGTCTTCATCCAGCTTCTGGAGATACATGATCCTCTTGTCCAAGGAACTAGTAAAACTTGAATCTTCAATAGCCTTCATTAAGTACAAGGCTAGTAATTCCACTGTCACTGGTAACTGAGCTTCAACACCATACACCACTTGAAAAGGAGACATCCCAATTTCTCTTTTGGGTGTAATTCTATCTACCCAGAGAGCATCATAGAGTTTCTTGTGCCAATTCCTCTGAGAGTCATTGACAAGCTTCCGAACGATGGTTACCAGATTCTTGTTTGTTGATTTTTCTTGTCCATTCCCTTGGGGGTAGTAGTCTGAAGAGTGAGCAAGGGAAATTCCATAGCCATAGTAGAAATCCATCATCTCAGAAGAAGAAAAAATTGAGGCATTATCAGTCACAATTTTGTTTGGTACCCCAAACCTTATCAATATGTTCTCCTTAATGAAATTACACACTACCTCAGAAGTAGTGCTTTTGACTGGAATGGCCTCTACCCACTTTGTGAAGTAGTCTGTAGTAGTTAGCACATGAGTATGCCCAGCACTGGAGGATGGGTTAGAGTTCCAATGAAATCCAATCCCCACTGTTGAAAGGGCTCATCAATCACTACTAGCTTTAGTGGCAAAGCAGCCAACTTAGGTCTCCCAACAAAATTCTGATAGGCTTCACACTTACCTACCCATTTGGATGCATCTCTGAACAATGTAGGCCAATAGTACCCAACACGAAGGATTTTGTGAGCAGTGACAGTAGAAGAGAAGTGGCCTCCACAAGCCTGATCATGAAAAGCTGAGAACAACTTCTTTTGTTGCTCTTTGTCTACACACTTCAAGAATCTTCCATCTATGCCTCGCTTGAACAAAGCATTCTCCCATAGCACATACTGTGTAGACCTTAGCTTTATAGCCCTCTTCTCCTTGGCACTCAAGTGAGATGGACACTCTCCATAGGTAAGAAAATGTGCAATATCTGTATACCATTCATCTGTTGAACTGAGGAAGAGGACAATAGGAACATTAACTACTTCTTTGGACAACGTTGCATCAGCTCCTTCGGCAATAAGTTCACACAAGCCTTTACCCCGGACTAGCTTAGTTGGCTTGATATCCAGGTCATATTCCTGGACCTTTGCTACCCAATTGCCTCTCTTAGTTCCAAACTCCTGCTGTGTAAGAATGGATTTGATGGTTGTGTCAGGAACAAGCACAACAGAGTGAGAATTAAGAATATAAAAATGAAACTGCTTGACAGCTTTGACCACTGCAAAAGCATGTTTCTCCATCATAGTATATTTCAACTCATGAGCTTTCAGAACATAGCTCATGAAGGCAATAGGAAGCTCATGATCCTCATAATTCTTCTGAGTCAGCACAACAGCCAGGGTAAACTCTGTAGCATAGTAATATATGATAAAGTCCTTATTGAAATCAGGACATGCTAAGATGGGGGTCTTAGCAATGGCTTGCTTAATACCTTCAAATGCCTCCTTACCCTTAGAAGACCAACCAAATTTTTGATTTCCTTTCATCATGTGAGCAATGCTCATAGTCAGTTCTACAAAATCAGGAATGAATCTCCTCAGGAAATTAATCTTACCAAAGAAAGAGTGAACACCCTTTTTACTTGTGGGAAGAGGAATCTGCTGGATTGCTTGAACTCTTTCTGGATCTATCTTGATTCCTTCTTTGGAGATAATGTGCCCCAGCAACTTGCCTTCAGTGACACAAAAGATAGACTTCTTTGGATTGAGAGAGACTCCATGCTCTCTGCACTTCTGGAGGACTGATTCAAGATGTTGAAAGTGATCTGCCCTTGTTTTGGAGAAAATAGTCAAATCATCAAGGTACACAACCACACACTTTCCCTTCAAACTACCAAAATCCAAGTCCATTTCCCTCTGAAAGGTGGCACCAACATTGATAAGACCAAAAGGCATTCTCTTGTAAGCAAAAGGTGCCCCAAGGAGTAGTGAAAGAAGTTTTGTGTTGATCTGGGGTACTGACCTCCACTTGATTGTATCCAGAGAACCCATCCAGCATAGACAACATCTCAGAGCCTATAACAACTTGCAAAACCTGATCCATCATGGGGAGAGGATAGTTGTCCTTCAAAGAAGCCTGATTCAAATTCCTGAAATCCACACAGATGTGAATCTCACCATTCTTCTTCCTGACAGGCACAATGTTGGCAATCCACGTTGAATGGTGTATAGGAAAGATGATTTTTTCCTTTAGCAACTTCTGAATCTCCTGAAAATAGTGCCAGCAACCTTGGGATTATATTTCCTTTGTTTCTGCTTGAACGGTTTGATCCCAGGTTTCAGAGGGATAAAGTGTTGCATCTCCTTTGGCTGGAAAGCCTTGAGATCATCATACGAATAGGAAAGGACATCAACATACCTTTTCAGTAGATTTACTACCTTCTTCTTCTCCTCTGGAGTGCAACATTTCCCAATGTTCACCATCTTAGGTTCATCAAGACTCCCAATATTCACTTTTTCACACTCAACAAACTGTCGAGCTCCTTGGGAAGTTTTAGACTTAATGTACCTATCATGCTTATCAAACAGGTCTTCCAAACTCACCAGCCCTTTAGGAATCTTGTTACCTTTCAATTTGATGCAGCCATCTTGATCCATCTCTTCCTTGATATCTCCTTCATTGGAAGATACACACTCTCTAGGCAAGGTCTCACTTCCTTCAAAATACAGCTGGTCAAAATTATCCCTAAGCTCCAAGAAAGAGAGAAAATGTTGATCATCATTGAAAACCTACCAGTTATTTGCATTATCTGGTACGCTGGGCCTATGAATCATTTCAATGGTAAATTTCTCCTGAGAGAAATCTGGATGAGGAATCAACAAAGATCCTGAGACAGCTAGAGAGTCAGCTCTAGTGTTCCTTTCTCTTGGCACAACTTCAATGGAGAAAGCATCAAGGAACTCAATGGAATCCCAGACAAGATTCCTGTAATGTTTCAATCTCCTATTCTTGACTTGAAAAATATCTCTGACCTGTTTCACAATAAGCTCTACATCACCACGAGCACAAATATTCTTCACTCCCATCTCTTTTTCCATGCTCAATCCTAGTATGAGCACCTCATATTCAGCTGTATTGTTTGTATTTTCAAAATAGAGCTTGAAAGAGAAAGGATGAATGTTCCCTTCTGGAGATGTCAACACCACTCCAGCCCCAAAACTAGCTGAAGAGCAGCTTCCATCAAACTCCAGAGTCCAAATGCCATTGGGGTCATGAATAACTCCCTTGGGAAGCCTTGCCTCATCTTGTGACATAATCATGTAGTTCCCATGCCCTGCATCCTCATAGAGTATCTGTGCTTTTGGGTCATCAGTATTTTGCACAATGTACTCAGTCTATTTCTCAGGTAGCAGCTTCTTCATTTTTCCATTGACTGGGATCAAAGCATGTGACCAATCCATTTGAATCTCACCTCCTACCTCCTTACAGAAATTTCTACTCAGCAACATCCCATATGAGGGAGGAATATCAGCTACCAAAATGGTGGCTAAGACCCTTTTCTCTGGAAAAGCAACAAAAGCTACTTGTGCATCTTTAATTCTTCCAACCAGAGGCACTTTCCTACTTTCCATGGAATAACAGGAACCAAAGGCACGTGTTAGGGTTAGACCCAAAGCATGGGCTACCTTTGTAGGCATTACATTATCTGATGCTCCTGAGTCTATAACACAGTTACTGAGTTTATGGCCAGCTATGAGAAGGGTCACATAAAATGGTTCAATTTTCTCATTAGGGGAAGTGACTGCAGCCACAAGGCTTGATTGAGGTGAGGAAGAGGGGGTGGGAAAAATACCTTTAGAAGTACTGGATGAGACTTTGGATTTGGAATTTACAAAGTTTACCATTTTAGCAAAAGCTTTTGGATGGGTTTGGTAAAACTCTGCCTCTGAAATTTGGATTTTAGTCCTTTTGAGGTGATCAATAATATCAAAAGATCCAGAGGTGGATGGGGCATCATTGCTAGGAACTTGAGAGACTCTTGATCTATCAGTTTTAGGATTTGAAGGAGAAGGAGTTTTGGAAACAGAAGTAGAAGAAGGAGGATTAGAATTACTCACCTTTTGTGTGGAGGCAGTGGGAATGGGAGCTCCTCTTCTTGCAATCACTAGAATAGTTGTAGGAAGCTCCTTAGACTTCTTGGCAGGCTGCACCACTTTCTCTTTTCTATTTGTTTGCTCCTGAGTCATAACAACATATGACTCACTATTCATATCTGCCACTCTTTCCTCATATTCATCTTCATCATCCATACCTTCAGTGGTGAGGAAATGAACTTGTGATCCACCAAGCTCTTCCAGTTCTTCAACTTCTTCTTCTGGTTCTTCATATAGTTCATTACACTCCTCATCATCAGGTTCTTCAACTTCACAAGTTGCATTGACTGGAACCTTGATGGGTGGGCCTTCAATAGCCAATCTAGTCTGAGAGGAAGGCAGGTGGTTCCTGGGCTGAAAATTCTTCCTTGGAACATCCTGGTAAGGGGTATGCTGAGCCAATTGTTTCTTGAGAGCAATGAGATCATTTGCAAGCTTTTGTACTAATTGATCAGAATTGGCTCCAGGGGAAGAGGAAGAGGAAGAAGCTTTAGATTTGGAGGATTCTCTTTTTAGTTTACCAGACATGATCAAATCATCCTCAACACTGATAGCCAAATGTTGATCAACATCCAAAGTTGCAAGGTTAGCTCTCCTTAGTGCATAACTCACTTCAGGAAACTGGGCATTGAGGAAGAAGCACTTTTGGATTTGATCCACTGGACGAGTGTTCTGTGGAATTTTATTAATTAGCTTGTTGAATTTAGCCACAAACTCCCTCATGGGCTCAAATGGCTCCTTCTTGATATGAGAAATTTGTGCTAACAGAGCATGCACATCTTCAGCAGGTTTGAAACGCTGCTCAAACTGAGTTGTCATGGTATTCCAATTAGTGATAGACCCAACAGGAAGATGGTAGAACCAATCAGCAACATTGTCCTGCAATGTCTCCACAAAAATCCTGACAGAGACATCTTCATGTTCAACTCCAAGAATCCCACATGCAACAATGAAGGCTGCAATGTGTTCATCTGGATGAACCTTCCCATCACCCTGGAACTTGGGAAAACTTTTCCTGTTACCCCTAGGCAACTCATGCAATGGCTGAGGAAGAGCAAGAGGCCCAACCTGTTGTCCCCAAGGCAAAGGAACTGCCATCTTTGGAAAAATTGACTGAAGGGGAACTGAAACACCAGCAAGAATCAAAGCACAGAGATTAGGACTGAGATGTTCCTGAGGAACACTATCTTTGGAATTTTCTATCTTTAGTAGGAGGTGTGCTTGTAGAACGAGTCCCTTTGTTCCTTCTTGCTGGAAGAGAGAAGTTTTGTTGTTCCAAAAGTTGAAAATGGGAATCCTCAACCCTGAGAGCTTTCCTCCCACGTGTATACCATAGAGTCACCAGACCAACAATGATCTTGAAGTTGTTCTTTTAGAAAGGGATCCGTTTGAAACGAAATCCCCAGTAGAGTCACCAAAAACTGTTGGGTTTTTAAAATGATCCTTTTAACAAACCACAGTCAGGGGACAACAAGTCCCTCCTCTTTAATGGGAGAGGTTCCCTTATTGAAAGCAAGCAAAAAACTTATATACAAATGTACAACTTTCAAAGTGTGGATTCCTGATCCTTTGAAACATTTTATGCCCAAAGATCATCAATACGAAAGGATGGAAGAATTAAGGAGATGAGGAAGGAAGAACATAACAATACCTTCAGGAGATATAGATGGTAGAGTATCACCTTATACGTATTGAACCAGGGAGATGCAGAATAGAATCATTCACTTTCATAACCAGTATAATTCCAAAGACACAAAGTTCCAGAAATCATATAAACAAGAACACAAAGTTTCTTATCATAAAAGATTGATGATTCCCAAGTTTCAGACATGGAAAGAAGAAAAGTAGAGGAAGAAAGGGGAAAAATTATGTATTGATTACTTCGAATCTATTACTTTACAGAGTACCAGGATCCAACCCAAACAACAACATGGAGAAGCCATTAAATAGTTTCCAAGAATGGTTACATTCGGTTACAAAAAATGATGAAAAATAATTCAAGAAACTGATGTCTGAGTCTCTCCAATGCCTCGGCCATTTCCATGTTTGGCAGCAAAACCAGACGCATTGAATCAGCATTCAATCTGCCCTTTGCAAAATTTGAATGTGAGCCGTCCACGTGGGAGAGATTTAAAATGAAGCGGGCCTGAGGATGCCTTTTGCATTTTGTGCCCTTTGGAGAAATGGCACTTTGGAACATTTTGGCCCGCCCACCCACTTTTGATACAGTCTTGACACGTGGCCTTACTTAAGTGGGGACAGAGTCGTGGTTTACTTTTATAATTTTACTTCTTTTCAATGCGGGCTCAAAAACACAAATTGCTCCACCGGCCCGCTTCCCACTTTGACCTTCGATGCGGGCTTAATATTTGACTTTTTCCCTTGGCATGGGTGGGGCTGTGGGTCACTTTTTAACTTTAAGCTCCTTTAATGAAAACAAGGCTCAAATTCTCAAATCTCCCCGATGGCCCACTTTCCCACTTTGACTTTCTATGCAGGCTTAATATTTGACTCTGGACACATGGAGAGTTGGCGCTCATTTGAGTTTCTGACTTTGGATATGCCTCCTGAAATTATGCCAAGCTGACGTGTGGCTCCTTCCACTAGTCTTTTCGCCGGTGGAATTTTCAATGGCCAACTCTATCTCTCCTTTGACTCTGACCACGTGGCAATCTGGCACTCATTTGGAGATTGGCCCTTTGGTTTCACTTCTAAAATTGTGTTGTTGAGGCACGTGGAGGCTTCCACCGACCCGCTCATACTTAGTCAATTTAAACGATTGGATCTTTCTCTTTTTTGGACCTGGGACACATGGAAGCACTGGCACAAGTTTGAGAACTGCCCCTGGCTTCGACCCTTGAAGTTGCACTGATGAGGCACGTGGCACCGTCCACTGAACCTTCCATACTTAGCCGATTTGGGCTTGTTCTGTCTTCATTTTGGACCTGGGACACGTGGAAAGCCTGCGCTTATTTGAGGACTGTCCCTTGGGCCCTGCCCTTGGAGTTGCATCATTTGGACACATGGAGGTTTCTGCTGTTGCTTGAAACATGACCATGCCACATCCAATCAGAGATATCCATGTAATACCCATGGATGTTGGGGCAAACATTGACAAGGAGGATATGCCCGTCATTCTTGACTGTGAGAAGAAATAAAAAGAAGGGGAAAAACTCCACCATTACGCCTGACTTTCAGATTGTTCTCCATGGAATGGAAAACTGCAGACAATACTAGGCTCGACGCAATCCAATACTCCATGGTACCGACTCAAAAAAATTCAAAACTTGACTTCGAAAGAGAGGAATTTTCATTTAAACTATCTCAATTATTATATTTGATATTTTGATATTGAACTTTCTATTTATACATTGTTGTGAAGTGTCTGGTTTCTTAACATTTTATTAACTATTTTCCAAATTGAAGTTTTAATTAGCTATTTGTATCATGTAGGTTTTAGTTATTAGTGGTTTACCAGGGAGTAAGCGTCGACATTAACAATGATAGTAAAATTTAAAAGTGATGTATCATCAAATATCATGTACGTTGTGGATTGTGATTGTTTTGTGGCGCCACTCCTTTATTGTTATTTTTCACACAAGTCCATTTCACTTACGTTTGGCCCATGAGTGTGACTCATGTCTCCCACTCCCTTGTAAACTTTCCATTTGGAATGTGTGAGGCCTCTTAAACATGGTGCCTAGAAGCAAGGTAAAGAATCCTAAAAAAATGATTGCATGCATATTTGTGTTTTATATGTTGTAGTTTGAAATGGCCCAACAATCATGGATGCAAAAACAAGAATAATACAAAAGGCACACAATCTACAAGTGACTTGTTTGAGAGCATGCCAAATAGATGAATTATTTTTCATAATGCCTCAAAGAAATTTGATCTCATGGTTATCAATGTTTCTTTATGATGTGTACAAAATAAGCTTGATGAAAGTGCCTTAGAGATGCATATGCAATATTGCAAAAGGAAAACTGTAGTAATTTCTTCAATAGTCCCTCGATCTACGCAAAATGAGAGCTTGGAATAATGCACATTGACCATCAAATTGTAAGGTAGGGAATACGAACATAAACAAGTTGAAGTGCATTACCCCTTAGTTCTTCCCACTACTACAAATGTGTAAGAGCTTCAACGCTTTGTTCTTACTTATTTCTACTCTAACTACAAAACATAACAATTTAGATATAAAATCTTTATAAATTGTACTCTACCCAAAGATTATAGGGAGCTCACCTTATATTAGAGTTCCACAGTTCCAAATAGTTGAACAAACCTCAATTTCCTTTGAGTTCATAAAAAATAAACAAATATAAATCAAGAATTTTCAAAAATAATGAAGAAGAGATACCAAAACAATAATTTTTTTTTTAAAAAAAAAAGTGTAAGTGTCTCTATATTCTCCCTATAACTAATGAAAATAGACAAGTGTGCCCCAAATATAACTACCGGAAGAATCAACAAAAGGCTCAAATGCACGTGGTTTCACTTATATGCTATTTTCCAATTTGCAATATCAACAACCTAGTATCTAATTTTGATATTCATATTTCAATGAACAACAATAGATTACTATATAATATTACTAACTTATAAGAATGTTGTAATGTTGTAGTCAATGGCTTAGAGACTACTAGGTTTCTAGATCTTCTCTAATTTGATAAAGCTAAAATCTAACTTGTTAATGAGAACACCGGGGGAGTTTTAGTGGCATAAAACTCTGTTATTTAAATGTTTTCTTGGCAATGCTACTAATATATACATCAAAACATTATATTTGATATCATATATAAGTAGTTAATCTCTCTCACTAACAAATTTAAACTGAATTTTATATGTATGTGAGTGTATCAACTCAGTCTTAAAAAAAGCAATTAAACCAGTAATGTTCTTTATATTAATCAATATGACAGAAGCAAAGATCATACATTTTGTTCGATTCTATTACAAACAACAATATACTAATGATCCTTTTAATTTTAATTAGAAGTGAAACTCATAATGTTTATCAAATATAATAATTGGATATTACTTAAAATCATCCTAATCCAAGGCACCATGCAGTTCATAAAACATTTCAAAATAAAAAATTTGTTATCTCTAATTATTCAAAATTTGTGCTTTCTCTAATTATTCAAAATTTGTTATCTATGGTATTTTTTAAATAATTTTTTAAGTCGCAAAAAAGGAGAAGTTAGAGCAAGGAAATATGACTTTAATATATTAATATACTCATCCAAATACTCTAGAGCCATTAAGTTAGTTGGACAACCACTTCTATTGTGACATTACAAGAAGGCAGGTTATGTTATGTGAGAACCACATTATCTCAATGAATGGGCCACTTCTATTGGGACATCATCTTAGTGAATGGGCCAATTCTAATGATAATGATATATTTAGATATTCAAATTAACTCTTAATTCGACACATTTCATTACCTTCTTCACAATTTTTTCACTAACTTACACCAACATGATAAATGGCCCTGATGTAAATACACTGATATATCAAACTCAAAAAAGTTTAAGAAGCAACAACAAGTTCAACGATAGAAGAAGAAGACTATTTTGTGTGGCAATGGAATGAAAAGGAACTTGGAAAACAACCAAATTATATTGTTAACCTTGACAAGCAACTTCTTCTATGATCAATCCTGAAATTTTGTTAGGTTTGTCTATCAGACACTTCTTAAATTGATACTCCAGAATTTAATGGCTCACTGAGTCACTAGTGGATTGAAAAGCTTTGTATTAAATAACATTGGTGTTTTTCATACAAACTTTATTTCCATTATGCTATAAATTAGGAATTTCAACTGTCATTGGTAAAGAATCCCATCAGTTTTCTCTGCATTTTTTAAACTCTGTTCTCCCACTCTGCTGGACAGGCGTTTTCATTTATGGTAGAATACGACATTGAACTAAAAAGCACATTGTGTTATCACCAAAACATATTACTCTTTGTTCTGTTCATGCACCCTTTGTTGCACAGGTATTTTCCAAAAAAATAGAGATCAACAGTAAACTAAAATGCACTTTTTTTTTCACCGAATCACATTGCTCTCAGTTATTTGTTGATAAACCCTCTTCTGCAGATTTGTGCAAGGTTGGCCGGTTTCAAAATCTAACTATTTTATGGAAAGTGGTTTTTGACTAAGAATACATTACACAAGAACCAAGTAAACATTGCAAATACAGGTTCAATTCAGATATAAATCAGAATAGTATGCACATTGAATTTTCTATGATAAACACAAAAGGCCAGCTTCATTAACAGAAACTGGTTAAAATATAGTTGCGAGGATAAATTCAACATCATTAATGGCGGTCACAAAGGTTCGGAAAAACCATTATATTCGTAAAGAGAATAATCCCACAGAAACTACAAAAAAAGAGATCACTAAATTCATATAACCCTAGACTAACTTGAAAATAGCTTGGAATGACAAAAACTGTAACTACTTTCCCAAATGTAAATAAAGTGCATATTTCAGTTGGATTCCCACTAAAAGCGAAGCCCAGTCCTAATGGCTCTGAAGTAGTAGGTGTTTCTGTTGAGCTCAAAGGATGGAACGCACTCTCGTACAGCATGTTGGATGGCCTCTGTCGTTTCTTTCCATATGGGGAGCAAATGTGACGGCACACTAATATCAGGATAGAATTTCTGAATAAAGGGAATGAGGTCTAAATATATGAAAATGACTCCTGTATCAGTTTCTTCCCTTCATCATCGGCATCAACCGCTTCCACCCTGCACAATCAGCTCTAAAAAAGAGATGATGTCGCTGGGTGATAAATATGGCATATTAATGATCAATCTGCAATATTTAGCGTCTATATCCAGACCCAATTTCCCATAAGTCGGACCCAAAGATCGTGCAAATACACACCGCTTACACTCGCACCAAAATCCCATTCCTCTGCATTGCTGATCCCGTTCCGTTAGCGTTACCCATTAATGTGAGAGACCGTGATTTCCTCTCCCATCCGAATTTTTCTCACAGCTATGATAAACATGGCTTTTCCTACGACAATACAAGTAGTGTTTGGGAAACACGAGTGATTTATGAAAGATGGAAGCACCCAAAACCCCCATCCCTCACTTGCAATAACCCTTGTCCAGGTACTCTCGTCTTCATCTAATTGAGCTTCCTTATCTTTCATTCGGACAATACCAGTGAGTAACGCGTTCTGCTCTATTAACTTTCTGAGTTCGTCTGTGTCTGGTCGTGAATCCTCCAAGTCTTTGCAGACATCAAACTTGCTCCAGTTACCCTTATTTATCCGGAACAGCTCCATGTCGGGAATGCAGTCACCCTCATCCTCCGAACGGGAAACAAGGTACTGCAACTGCTGCAATATTCTGGGTGATGACATTTCACAAGAAATAACCTGCGCCACTGTGTCATGCTTGAGCAACTCAATCCCTGGCATCTCGCCATCTTCCAAAGGAAAAGGATATGTCCTCCCGTGCATACCACTCACTGCAACGACATTCTCTACAACCATTGCGTCTCCAATGGCTACATCCTCGGTAGCAAAAAATCCTCGACGACCCTCAGGCGATTTTTGAATGATCGCTGGACCAATATAGTTACTCACCTCAGGAATATCTTGCGGCCTGCAACCGTTGCGATAATATGAACAGAGATCATGAAACACAGCTTGCTTGTTTTGTGCGTCGAGTTTCTTCGATTTCTGGGAGTGTGATTTAATCTCGTCGGCATGATCAGGTGGGGATTGCTGTAGTGCTACTTAAAAACAGGAACACGCCATGCTGTGCTCTCTCAGTGCGTGCAAAGCCTTGCCCTTGCGAAAGACTGTGATTACGCCTTACAACTTCATTCCGCTCCCCACCTTTTGCAAGGGCAAGGCTTTCGCGAACTCCTTCAACCTCAGCCATGCCTCTGCTCTGTTGGAATAAGAAGCTCCGTTTCTTCGTTGCTGTAGTTTTCTGCATCTGGAGTACTGCGGGCAGAGCATATTCATTTGGAGTAATACGCTCCTGCCCCCTTCCAGTCTTTATGCGCAAAGCATTCATTTCCTTTAGCCCTGAGTTGAAGCATTTCCACAACACAAGAATCACTCTCTGCGTTTTCTTTAAAATCCATCTTCTCTGGTTAGTGAAAAAGGGCAGGCACAACAATATGAGAATGTCGACAGATAACAAAAACAGAGTCGGGCGTGACTTCTGTTAAGTCAATTGATGTCGACAGGGCAACGGGCAGCGGGCAGCGGGCAGTGGCAGAGCCACTAATTTTAATTTGGTGTCGCCACTCGCCAATCCTTGCCGTTACCTTTCACGCTTCCGTTAATGACGTGGCGCATGCTGTTGGGAGCCATGTCGACCTGGCAGTGGCAGTGGCACCTGTATTATTTCGGACCTTGATAAGATGTTTTCAAAAAACTATTGAGAGAACTTGAAAGTATAAAATGCAATGTGTTTAATATAGTGTCAAAATGATGTTGGTACGTGGGATTTTATGGGTCCTAAATAAATTTGACCACCTTTACTACCGCACGGTAGCACGCTTGCTAATTTTTTACGGGTCCTAAATAAATTTGACCATAATTTCGGCCTAGTGTTTCCACTAAGGGCCGACCGATGTTAGTATATTCGCCTTCATGTTATAATATTTTATTATGTATAGGATTAATTCGCCATAATATAGTAATATAATATACTATTATAATCTAAAGGTAAGATGATTATGTAATGATCAGGGGATCATTTTTGAAAACGTTCCCTAAACATCCCTAAATAGTGTCAGTGTAGAAGATCATCTCGAGAGCTTTCCAACGACTGTAAGAATGCGACAAACAGACATCGGAAGCTCTAGATATGTTCGGTCAAAGTTCAGACAGCGGGAAAGTCAACTCTGGTCAACTGGTCGATATTGGACCAATCGCACTGCGACACGTGGCGAAAAGGCAAAAGGGAGTTGTTTGTTGGTTTTCGATCGATTTGCCTATCGGGAGACGACAAGTGGAATATATATATTTGACCAAGTGTTAATTATTTACATGGGTCGAAATTATATCCAAAAACTATATTACATTTCCCACACATTTCATTATACCACATTCCACGCATTTTCCTTATCTAAATATCCACGCATTATATTCTGCCTTGATTTTGGTGCCTAAAAATAACCACATTCATGCGCCCTACACATCACGCCAACCAACCCGCCGCCTATCTCGGATGGGATAGAAACGAGCTCGCCTATATAAATAGAGCTCTGTACTTTGTGTAAAGGGGGAAGAGGAGGCATTTTTCAGAGAACGCCATTTTTGAAGGCCGTGCACTCAGATTGGGCATTCAGAGTAAAAATATGAAATGAAGGAAATTCTGAGACAATTCCAACGATGTAAGATTTGATCTTTTTTGTTGAGTTTTAACCTATTTTTGGAAGCTTTGAATGCAGATTTTAACAGGGATCTTCAAGACAGCTAGTTGGAAAACATGAATTTCAATGCACTTCTGGTCCAAATTGTGACTTGGTGTAAACATGAAAAGTGTTCAGAATTCAGATCTAATCTCAGACATATGATTTTTTTTCATAGAATGTTTTTAAATCTCCATTTGTAGGTGTTTTTCTAACATAGTTGCAGGGAGATCACATTGTGAAAACACTGTAGGAGCCACAGATCGTTCTTGGGACAGTTTCTGCTATTTTTCAGAGTTCTCGGGACATTGATCAGCTCATTTGCAAGTTGTGATTCATTATTGGTTGTTTGTAAGATTTATTGTACTTGCATTTCAATATTATTAATGGATCGGTTCAATCTGAACCCGGGGACATAGGAATTTCGAACCCCATAAACAATCTCTTTTGTTATTTGAATGTTTCAGTATTCTGATTATTTATTTGCTACACAAGTTTTCCGCACTTCTATGGATGCAAAATAATCATAATTTAATCAATTTTTGGAGTTAAGAATACTTAAAAATTGGTTAAGAAAATCACGATCTTTGGAAACTTTTAGAAGTGATAAAAAATACATCTCACATTTTCAGATCAAATGTCGAACAATAGTAAGAACCTGTTACCAGACAGTAACTTTGATTTGTGTTGTCATTCGGTCACAAGCAAGTGTGCAACCATAACCGGGTGACAACCAATATGAGTTACCATTTGACATTCAAAGGATGTTATTGACCGACAACCAAAGGTTGTTACCAGCCAACAACTAAATGCTCTTACCAGCCGATAGGTAATATATGTTACCATACGGTAACAATATTAAAAATGCCAGATTTGCCACCATACTGAAACCCTCCTTTCCAAGATTCACCAACAATGTGAATAGCTTTCTTGGCACATTCGCCACCCATTCTAAATAATTTTTTGGAGGGGGTTCTTAAAATGAACCCTGAGTAGCTATGCTGCTAAGTACTGTCGTAGTTAAAATGAAAATGTACAAGTTGGTAGAATGCTTAAAAAGGTGATCTGTTCGTGTTGTGCACTTGTTGCTTGTATTTGGTCAAACAATGTTACTGTGCCATGAGAAAACCCATGTCTTAAGTAAGCTACTATAATGCCCCTCAATTTTAGACATCAAGTCGCCTTTGTCAGGGTTGGTAGGTGGAAAGGCCTGCAACCTGTCAATTTCCTGGCATAATAATCCAAGCACTTTGTTTGAGGTCCAAAGGCATTAACCAAGATGAAACCCAAGTAAACGTTGTAATTTAGCAATAATTGGATGGCCGTAACAAGTGTAGGCCTGCACAGCCTCAAAGTAAATAAACAGAACGTTACTGGGAACCGTGTAAAAGGAGATATGCCAATAGCCATCTAAAATCAACCCATTCCGGTTTATTTCAGCCCTATATGTGGAGGAAAATCTGTAACACAAAAATCTCCTCATTCTATCATATGCAAAGTGAATGATCTGGATCGATTTCTATATCTGAAGCAAGTTTAAATGTCTCTGAGACATAAGGAAACTACTTCCTGCCTGTCGTTGTTTTGTTTGTTGTGGGCAGAAGAAGGAAAACTTGAGGGACTTGGAAGTGCCCTTTTTTTGTTATTCCTACTTATTTCTTTGCAAGTTTTGTTTCATTCTCCCTTCCCTGCATCAAGTGGGAGCTTGAAACTGCTGGGCACGTTCCCAAATGGAGCAGAATTCACAAAGTAGGGAATCCGCTTGTCTAAATATAACCAACATGTGTGCATGGTACTGTTTCACCTTCGCTTGCATATTCTTAGCCTTTATTAAATGGGGGGGCGGGGGGGGCTTTGAAGCAGAGAAGTTGCAAGATAGATAAAGATCATGTGTAGGTGAAGACATCTTAGAAAGAACAATGGATTTTCCATGATATCATCCGTATAAAAGGCACGAACATGGCTAAATCCAATAGATTTATGGATATGCAATCCTAGTTAGAAGCTGCACATGACAATCAGGGAAATAAAAGCTTTTTTACTTACCGTGGATGAATCCAGATTTGGGTGCATTTCTTACTGGAAGGGAAACATCTAGATTCAATGAAGATTTTGCTAAGAGTTTTAGGATTAGCTCAGCGTTGGGAGCTATTGATTTATGCATCTCTGTTTTATTTAAACTAGGGGATCAATTTCTGGAATAGTTGGAAGTTCGTAATATATAGCACAAAAGGAGGTTGTTATAAAGACCACATAGACATTTAAGCAAATTTTGCGGGCAATTTTAAATCCAAAATTCCACAAATAGTGCTAGCTTCCTCCGAGCATGTATCAAAATGAGTCTGTGTTTTGTTGGTTCACCAGTAGTGCATGTATCTCATGTAATCAGTTCACCTTTGTCGCCACTCTCATCCTGTGGCTTCCGTGACACTATGGCCAACTGTCAATTTTGTGGAGTTCATCATGCCTTGTCTCGTGGTTTGCGCTTGGTGAATGTGGCAAAGCTGATGTGATCACGTTGAATGTCGGGATCACGAGTTTTGAGTAAAAAAAAGTATCGGTTTTTCCCTTTTTGCGCTTGCATTAAATTTCGCTTCATCATTTCAACTTTTTATTAAAAAAAATTAAATGTTGAATGATAAGGAGCGTAATCCCAAAAAAAGACAAAATGTTTACCTTGACATGAACTCTTAAACCATAAAAACAAAAAAATGATATTGAAAGTCATGTGCATGGAGCGCCACACCCAAATGTACCGCAAAACCAAACTCTTTGAATGACCCAAGGTGAGATGGAACACCTTAGGGAACCTTAACCAAGTTGTTTGAAATTATTTAATACACTTGCAAGTTGTATTCCTAAACCCTCTTAGCTTAATAGTCACTTGTGTGACGTGTTCGTTTTAATAAAACACTATCGGTTTTCACTTACATTTGTCGTTTGGCTTGAGAAAAACTGAAATCCACTACCTCATACCTCTAGGCTGCTCGACCAGAGAATCATAAACTACTTTCATTCCTTCGAAAAATTTGAAAACATTTCGAAAACTAATTTAGTAAGTGGGTTTTGGGACCCACTAGTCAATATGTGTTAAGAGTTCCTGACGAAATTACGATAACTTGGCCCCGAAGTTTCCCTTGTAACTTGATCTCCGCTCGACGTAACTGAATTCCGTCAGTCACGGAGGAATTATCTATATATGGGGGAGTAATTAGGAATCATAAAACTTCACGATCGAACTTAGAATGAGAGTATTTAAGACCCACTTTGTAAGCACTTTTGTTGTTTGGGTCAGTTTCCTCAACTTGCTACTTTAGCTAGATCACCTTCTACGAGTCTCGTTAACTTCTAGCAATGTGTGTGACCTCGTAATACCATCCTAATGTCATGTAGAATATTATTTGGTCATTTATTTTGTATGAGTGATTTTTGAAATGTATGGTGTTTTTCTCTCTCTCCCTCTTCTCTCTCTAGAAACAATTATGAAACTTTGGTTGATTTGAAAATGTAAATGAATGGGGAAATGTAAATTGGTTTGAAATGAAATGAAAAAATGGTCATGATATTTTGAATGAAAGATAAAATGTCTCTTTATATTCTCTCATCTTTACTCTCTCTCTCTCTCTCTTCTAAGTATTAAAAATGTTAAGTACAAATGAAAGTGAAAGTGTGAATGCATGAGAAACGAACTCTATCTTCTTCCTCCCCCCTACCTCTCCCTCTCTCTTCTATTTAAATGAAATTGTTAGAAATGATGAATGTGTGGATTTATGCTTGAGTGTAGGGGATTTCCATACTCGGTCCTAGGACTGACGCAACATTGGTTGCAGGTACCTGAACAAAAGGAGTAGTAAAAATGACATTTGTGTCTTTTATTAGCATGTTATTTGAAGGCAATGTAATTGTTTAGAATATTTCAATGATATTTTTATGAATAGAATGTATTATTTTCATTATTTCCATGATGAAAATGATAGTGTTGCGTATTGGGAAAATGTACTATTTCGTATGTAGTTGTACTTTTGCCTATTTAACAAATGTTATTCTTAGTTGTAATTGTATATTCTGTTAAGTAAATGGAGTTGATTGTATTATGTACTTTGGAAAAATATGTCAAATATTCCTTCTTTTAGTGTCAAAATAAATATAGGAGGATGAAACTGGAACCTTGTCATTTAAAATGTTTATTATAGCCGAAAATTTTGGATATGATTGTGCTAGTAAAATTGTTAGCAAGTAATTTAAAATGACGTGTTTTTACCTATCTGCTAGTGTTGTAATGACCTAGGAAATCACTTAATCTTCAAATAAAAATATCAACTTACATTGTGTGTGTTTTCATATTGAGCGGAAAGCGATCAAACAAACATATAGCTCAAAATATTTACCTTTGTTGAATGTAATGACCCTCTCTAGTAAGCTCCAAGTTAGGCTAGCTCCAAACATCTTTTGCAGTCTTAGAGACATAGAGGTATTGTATGTGTTTGTGTATTCCTCCCTAGAAACCTAGTTGAGAGCATTCACATAGGTATGAAAGTGTGTAAGATTCCTTAGTGCGAGGCATAACATCATTTTAATGGCATACAAGATGACATGTTGAGCTTGAAATCTCATGGTTGTTTTTAGAGACTAAACAATGTTAGAAGTGGAATGTAATGAACAATGGGTGGGACCACAAAGATAGTTAGGTTGTGCATTATTTCACTATTAAGTTTTTAATTGTAAAGGAAAATTTGTAACTTGCCCTCGTTTGGGAAAGTACCCTTGTGATGTCGATCTAATCATTTCAAGGGTCATGGAGATTGCTTGCAACATATTAAATATTTCTTATGAGGTGAAGTGGACGTGATTTGATCCACGCAAGAACAAGTGAATAAGAAAACATAGTTTCCCATTTAAGAATCAAACCTAAAATGTGAATATGATAGGATATTTGAAATTAACTATCAAGTGATATATTTTATTGGCAGTCAAATAAATGAACCAAATCTAATAGAACCCTTTATAAGATAAATATTAAACAAAAGTGAGAAAATGTATTCTTGGAATACCTCAAGTGGCACAAATGCCTTGCAAGACATGGACATTTGATTTCTCTAATTTTATCTTGTGGTAAGGTGTAGAAACCCTCGAGCACTAATAAATGCAATTTATCAAGTGACCTCTCTTGATGTTATTGGACAAAGGGGATATGATGTATGATTATCAATGATTGTAAATATGGCTTTAGAAGGTTGTTAAATGCGTAAAATTTTATAGCTTTTGCATTTGAACCCCTTTTTTCCCTCTTAGATAAATGTGTCCCTTAGTATGTAGTAGTGGATTACCATGTGTTTCTCATATGGGGTAGTTTATCCACCATCCCTGAATGCTTTTGAAGTTAGGAGATCGTAAAGCATGTCTTAAGGTTTTTGGTGAAGGAAACACTAATGCTTATTCACACAACGATTTAAATTGTTCCTTGGAAGGAATTTGAGAAGCATATAGTTGTTGGGTTGTCTTGTTATATGCGTTTAATTCTTGATGGTCTAAGAGCAATGAAATAAGTAGATAGGTGCAATGTCAAAACTCCTTATAGTCATGAATCCCTAAGTGTAAATTACGTATCATTTGAATTTTAATTGTTCAAAAATATCAATAGTGAGACCAAAGTACGTTGTAAGTGTAAAGAGTACAAGAGTTAATGAAATTTTGGGTTAGGAATAACGTCATGCTTGAAGTCCTTATAACTCAACTAGACACTTTCATGTTGTTAAAATAAATATGAATTGCCCTTGGTGAGATCAAACTTTTGAGAAAACAATATATATATATATATATATATATATATATATAACTCTAAATTTCTTGATGTGGAAATGTTGAATGGATTCAAACAAGTTATTGAACTATATCAACTATAACACAGAAAAATAGGGTACTATGATGGAAGGATGTTTATGGGAAGAGATATCTTGAATCTAAATCACCCTTTTAAACTTTAGCATATCTTCCTTGACCTCATGATAGTTTTCCCTTGTCTAACAAAGGTAAATTTCAAACATCGAATATATCGTCTCGAAAAGCAGAACCTTAACACCTTGTTAGTTTCTTTTTGTAACGAGGATAAAATTTAACTCAATTAAACATATTTTGTGAAACAAACCTCTAACGTAAGAATGAATATTAGGAGGCTCGTAGGTGTTTAAAATAATTTCATTAACAAATGAGCATGTGGATAGTTAATGGAAATTGAGAAAGGAATCAACAATGCATTCTCTTTTAAAGGCTAATGCTATACAAAAATAAAGTATTTGAAGTTTTAGAAAAAGGAAAATTTTACACCCTTGTCAGTTTAATTCACTGGAAAACCTATAAGGTTATATAATGGAAAACTAAATGTAATAAATATGTAAACCATAAAAAATGGGGCCATGATGTGGAGCATGCCTATCTTGTGTGCCTTACTGTAGTTGGGTCATTGTCTTAGTTTAAGACATTTGAGAAAGACAGTGATGTGTACACTAAGTTATCAAGTTGTCTATGTGGGTCCATGCTTATGCAAGTGTCTTATGTGATGTTGAGTTTTTCTATTTGAGCCCATATGGTGTCATGTTGTGAGCATTTAAAGTCAAAAAAAAAAAATTATTCCGATAATTTGGAGTGGATTTGTTTACCTTTTGAAAGGGCTTTCTTTCAAGTGCAGGTCTATAATAGTTGAAGAGATGTTGAATAGTTTATAGGGGTAGTGTGTAGTAAGGAGAATAGGTAACATCGCCTTCAGTCGACCTTCTCAACATAATGATGTGAGATTGAGATTGAGATTGGAAAATGATGGCATCCACATTGGCATTGCATGATTATGATTGAGGCGTTAGAAATATGCATTGTTTCAATTTGTTTCACCAAATGCAAGAAACATGTTCAAGGAAGAATACATTGAAGAAGAAATATTTTAAGAAAAACATTACCGCATTAATCTCATCTTTGAAAGATAAACATAAATTTTGGACAGATAAAATTATAATATGTATCGATGGTAATTCATTAACATGTTGTTGTTGAACTGCATTTACAGGGGATCAAAATGCCCATGATGTGGTGCTCTTGTAGAAATTAGGCACATAACATAACAACTAACAAAAATAAAATAAATAATTGCAAACTCATATCAACACTTCTGTGCACATATTTCTTCTTCCTTGTTAGAGCTTCGGCTCAATAAAATATCTCTAAATGTGTTTGTTATGAAAACACTTACAATTGCCTCTAATAAATAGATGGCTTTAACTAACAAAAAAACACCCAACTCTTAAAAATAGAACTAAAAAGCACATACTTTTGTGCAATACAAAGCTTTTGATTTATTTGCTTTATAACTTTTCCTAAACTTAAGAATATATAAAACTAAACTCAAAAGTAAAAGCATGTAAAAAACAAACTGCTTTTGCTTTTCTTGGGGCAAAATTAATTTTTTTTCTAACACTCCCCCTTAATTTTGACCTTCAAAATTTTATTCTTCTGGAGTTGAGTGTGCACTTCCAGATATGACATATTCCTGATCACAAACTCCCAAACGACTTCTCAAATACTCAAAAACTTCATTTCCCAAAGCTTTTGTAAAGATATCAACAAACTGATCGACATGCTTTCTTCCTTGGCGACCTTGTCGAATCCAACCACCCCGCCACCATTGAACTTGAACGAGCAGTATGAAGAGTTCACCCCCCCTTATAATACCCCATCTTGTCGAGCTGCTCAATGAGATAATTTTAGCTCATGACTCCTTTGGAACCCCTTGGGAAAAAAATTTCAAATTTTTTTGGAATATTTTCCGAACCTGGAGGCCATGGAAGGGAAGACAGGGCACACTAGGGCCAATTTTCACATTTTTCCATTTTTGCTTCCCTTTTGTATGAAAGTGAGCTTGGGAGGTTGATTGAGTCTCTGGACTTCCTCAAGACCAAGAAGAGGAAAAATTCCTCTGCTGACTCCAAATTCTTCCAAAATCACCTGTAATGTTCCTGAAATGTGAAATTTCACTTGTGCCCCCCCAGATTCTCCTGTGGATGACCTATCCAATACAAGAGATAGATAGGTCCACCAAGATGTGTGAAGGATTAAACGAAGCATGCAATGCAACACATGAAGTAGGAGGAGGAGACTTTGGCGGGGAGCTACTAGAAGACAAAGGCGAAGCAACGCGACACTCAACATAAGCAAAAAGTATAAGGAAAGTGTCGTCAACTAAGCAATCAAGTTGCGTGAGAGCACAAGGGGGAATGGTCACATCTGTCTCAGAGAAAGGGTCTCTAATAGAACACGAGTGCGAAGAGTGAATGGAAGCATGAACATGGTCAACAATGAGCTCTGTAGTGGCAGTAATGGTGAGAGTGGCTTAGAAAGCAAGGACCTGATGTGGATGGTCAACATGGGAATCCTAGGAAGCAACATGAACATTCAATAGTGGAAGGGATGTGAGAAGTAGGAGAATCCATGGCACCAAAAGAGTGGTCTAGGGAAGCGCCACTCTCAGATGGTGAAGGAGTATCACCATGCAACTATTAGATAATGGACCATGCAGTGAACGAGCACTCAGTATGTTGGAACAAATGTTGAATATACCTAGAAATTGTAAGACCGAGAAGGTCGTAGACCTCATCAGTGTAGTTAAATCACTCATCCTTTTGTAGAGGCTTGAGAGGCTCAGTAACATGACCATGGAGGCAGGGCAACGAACCATGCACAATGTAGTGTGTGATGATGCCTTGCTTCCATGTCGAATAGTTCTCAGAATCAATCATAACAACAAAATGATGGAACTCCATAGTGCAGATAAACCCTGAAAAGATCCCTGATGACACTTTATAACTTAGTGCAAAAAGTACAAGCACAAACACGAAGTGCACTTACCCCCCAGAATGTGGAACTTTATAAAGTAGTGTGTTTACAAAAATGAAAATCCCATCATGTAGTGTGTAAAAAATCATGTAACTTTGACTAAAGAAACACTCAAAACTGAGCAACTGGTCAAAAGTTATAGCCTTAAAATGATTCCCGCAACTAATGGAAAAAGCTAATAAGCCCTGAAAACAGATTAAAAAAGTGCTCGAAACACATGCAAAGAGGGTTGTATATGTACTAATTGGAAATAACATCAAATTTCAGATAGGGTTTGTTTTGCTTGCGAGGGTGGATTAGCCTCTTACCAACTGCGGAGCTCACCCTCCATCTTCGACACATGTAGGAAAGACAGACATTAACCAACAAAAGGAAACCCAAAAAGTTATTACAATGCCAAAAAAAGAATTTTTTTACCTTAAAACATTAAAAAGGCAAGGGTGGACCGAGCTGGTTGGGTGTAGCTCACTTAGGCGAGTTGGGTTGGTCCTGACGGAGTTAAGCCAATGACGGAGTGACGGACTCGTCAGGGCGTGTGTGGAGAGATGTGTCAGCAATGTTGAACGTGTCAAATTTGCTGAGGGGAGGCACGAGCCGTGTCCGAGCTATGCAAGGTTCCCCCTAAGTTGAATCGGGTGGTAGATCTTGCCGAGTTACGGGTTGATGCCACGAATCGGGGGGTAAGGAGCGGTGACAGTTGACAGAAGGTCCACGTGTCAGCTACAGGTTCTGAGACGAAGCCACTTGTCCGCAGGTCGAAGCCATGTGACAGCTAAGGTCGAACTGTGGTCTACGTGTGAAGGAGGTGGAGTTTTCTTCGAATCCAGCAGTGTAACTGACGGGGGCTCTGAGATCCTCACCTGGCAGGGAGCTAGAAGGTCTGTCAATGGTGAAGATTTGTACCAGCGCTGCAGAACCATGAACCGGCCCAAGTTGTAATGGTGTTGCATAGTTCCCGAGGTGGAAATGGAGAAATCCTTCGAGCAGGGGAGCACAGAAATAATGGAGGCCCGAGCAAGCTTGGGAACGCACAGTCAATCCAAACTTAGGAAGGCTCAACTCAGCCAGCAGAGCACACAGAACGAGATGTCAATAATGCATAACACGAGCCAAGTCAACACGACTGCAGGCTTGAAACTAGCCACATTATGCACATCGAAACTCCAAAGCATGAGTTCAATGCAGAGAGGAACAAGCCTATGCAGAGAGAAACTAGAGTCAACAATAGTTCAGGTTGAATGCAGGAACGACGAAGGATCTTAATGCATGAGGTGTTGAAGGAGTTGCAGGAGGGAACGATGTAGGAGCTGTCCGAGTGAGTAAACGCGAGGTAGGAATGACTGAATCCAATACAATGCACGAGAAACCACAATGCAAACGGAGCCCAAGTTGACAGCCAAACTAATGCAAACCAATGCAGGGGTCAGTGGATTCACCGAGGTGCCAAGAGCAACGCATGACGTGAGTCGATGCAAACTGAAATGAGCTGGATGATTGTTGCAAGGCAAGGCGAGAACCAATGCGAAAAAAACGCAAAAACAAATCCCGAGCAGAACCACAAACGATCGGTCGAACGAGCTTGAGCAGCGTGTTCACCAATACAGGTGGGTCACGAGGTGACCGAATTACCAAGCGAGTTGGGGCAGCTTGGTTCCCAGTTCGTCGAGATGGGGCCGAGCTAGACCCTTTAAGAGCTCTTTCAACCCTTCAAAAAAATAAACCTGCAATTTTTGCATGAACATGAACACAGAAAAATACCAGCGAGGAAACACATACCAACACAAAAACCAAGTACATGTACCCTTGTAAAACACAAGTAGAACACAAGGCGACGTTGAGAATTGCTCATGAAACTACGAGGCAGTGAGTAGTAAGCAACCGAAGCGAGCAACACGATTTTGATCTTTGAGCTTTGATACCATGACAGAGGGAGGAAGGACGAAGACCTAGAGGGAATTCATGTGCATCTAGGAGTTTCACTCAACCATGGAATGGTGTAGCTTTAAGATTAAGCAATAACTCGCTTCAACAACAACTAGATCCAGAGGGAAGTAGTGAGTGTTACGTTCGTGTATAACTTCCATACCAAGGTTAGCACGATTAATGATATCGGCCCAAGTGTTAATTACACGACTTTGACTATCAATAACAGATTGGTTGAAATTGAATCCATTTAAGTTGGACCATGAAGACAATGTACATGCATTAAGGGAAAAAGGGCTCAATCCCTATTCTCATATATAAAGTAGGAAAGGTGTACATAAAGGGGAGTGTTGAGTAACTCCCATACAACTAATGATGCCTTCATGATGGAGAAGAGGAGTTACTTTCTGAAAAGGGAATGTAACTCCTATGATGCATACTTACAAATATGACAGATTCCATGACGGAATCCGTCATAACTAATATGACACCTAGGATCTATGCTCCCTCCTAAGTGATATGACTCCCCTAGTGAAGTGACAATGCACCTAGTAAATAAATAAAAGGCAAGATAATACCACCTACACCAACAATATGTGGAAGATTACAAAGGCATATGGATTTTTTGACACAAGGCCTCAACAAAATATAATCTCATCGGATACAATGATTGTTGGATATGCAAGAAATGGACTTGTTAAAGATGTATTGGAGAGTGTAAAGAAAAAACAAAAAACAAAAAACTAACCTAATCAGTTTAATTTTATCACCATCATACTAAAATGTACCAAAGTGGGAACTTTGGAAAAAATTATGGAGATTTATTAAAGATTAAATGAAAATAGTTTTTGTTAGATATAATAGTTGTGACTTCCCTTATACACATGTATGCAAAATGTGGAAGCACACAAAAGTGACAAAATGTCTCAACTAAACATGGTCTCATGCAATGTAATGATTATATGAAATGCACAATATAGTTTTTTGGATGAGTTTTAAATATTTTTAAAAGAAATATCTCATCAATATATTCTCTCATGGACCACACTCATTTTTGGATATGCACGAAATGAACATGTTGAAAAGGCCTTGGAATTTTTTAAATGAATGTGTTTGGAAGGCATAAATCCATACTTGAAAATATTTTCCATCATCCTCCCAACTTGTGTTGTATTTGGAGCCTTGGAATAGAGCAAGGAAATCCATCACAAAATAATTGTAAGTGAATTTTATGTGGAATCATACTAAAGGCTCATAATTTGTATGAAAAGGTGCACAATACAAATTTGTTCTCATGAAGATTAATGATTTTTAAATATAAAATGCATGGCTATAGTAAGCATGATGTCATGCTCTCTAAACTAATAAACTAATATGAATTCAATCTTGGCTATATTTTTTTTTTGCGTTTAGTTTCTATGTAACCATGAAAGCCTAATGGGTAAGGTCTATAAATGATTTAATTACACGAGTTATTGATATTGTATAAAGGATATAATTTATCATTATGTGTGATTGGTTGATGTTCTTGGCCACGTTGGATATCTTGAGTAAGCTATAAACTCTAGCATTAAAATTTCAATAAAACCCAAAGTGTTTGTGTGCATGTCTTTTTGGAATCTTGTTCTAGATCACAGTGAACTATAGGACTCAAAAAACAACTAGTGGCACACTCCTATTTGAAATGGATCCTAATAACTTTGTTCTTCTGTCAAACACTTTTGCAGTATTGGGAGATCAAGATGATGTTCAAAAGGTAATAATATTGATGTAAGGTAGAGAAATTACAAATATGTCTAGACGTAGTTAAATCAAATTCTATAAAAAATAGTACACATGTTTTTTTGTAGGAGACAAATCACACCCACAAACATAGGGAATCTACACAAAGTTGAAGGAATTGTCTTGGGAGATGAAGGGAGCAAGATAAATGCCACATACAAAACATGTATTAAATGACATGGAGCAAGAGGATAAGGAATTATTCCTCTGCCACCATAGTGAGAAGTTAGTGATTGGATTTGAGTTGTTAAACACATTTTTTGGAACAATTATTAGAATTGTCAAAAACCATCAAGTATGTGGTGATTGCCATTTTGCAACTAATCTAATCTCCAAGATTGTTGTAAGGGAGACTATTTTGAGAGATGCAAACCATGTTCTTGTAGATATTATTGGAAATGTTTATTGAAAATAGCTATAAAGAAAGACTATAACAAGGTACATGATGTTAGAATTATAGTGGTAAGAATTGATGTATTTGTATCAGATTATGAAAAAGTATTATTTGTAAGTGTTTATAGAGCTAGACTATCATATTGAATTGATGTAATCAAGTTGTATATTATGTATCACTACCTAGATGTGTTGATGGGATATTTCATATTCTGGGTTAATAATTCCTTAGAGTGATGATATTGGACTCTACAACTCTAGATTGAAGGACATCTAGAGTGGGAGGAAGAAGAATGGGAAATTCATATGGATAGGGATATGTTTGAAGGAAATTTTCGTGGTTTCCTCATCAAAAAACAATATGAGAGTGCAAATTTGAAGTGAGATTGAAATTCAGAATTGGTGGTTTCTCACATGCTTTGCTCTCGATTCATGTGACAACAATAAAAAATACAAATGACATTCAAGTAGGGTAGCCACACTTCAAATTAAAAATTGGTGGTTTGCCACATACTAGATCTACAACTTGAAAAACTCATTTCAAAACAAAATTGAAGCCCTTCAATTTTTTTTTGATGTTTTAATTTTACACGATGACATGTTAAATCCCTTCCAATCATGGGGGGTTCACCTAGTAAAATTATGGTATAGCACGCTCGTTCGAAAGGTATTAAAGAATACCCTTAATGTTGGTTTTTACCTCCAAATTTTCAATTGATAATATCCCTTCCCATTATATTATTAGAATGAAAATACCTCCTATTTTTTCCATGTATCTTACATACCCATTTTTCCATTACAATTTTATTTACCCCTTTTTATTTCTACCCTAATATATCAACTAAAACACAGTTTTATTTCTACCCAAAATTTATCATGTTTTCCACTCAATTATTATTTTCTTAATATGTCTTTTCTCTAGAAATATATGTTGAAGCCATTCAAGATACATGATCAATTACATTAGTGTCAACTTTAATCATTTATCAATCGTTATTCAAATAATTAAGATGGTGAAATAATACCATTTATGTTGAAAAAAATACTCAATCCTAGTTTTCTATAATATTATTATTTCTTGGTTAAGAATTTCCTAATTAATATTTCCTTATTCAAAAAGAGATTATAATTTAACTTAATGAAAACACTCCTTATGCAATATTAAGGTATTTATAAATTTAAAATTAGTTTAATATTAAAATCAACCCCACCTTTCCTTAGGCCCACCTCTCTAACCTACCCCAATACCTAACTCAGAATATTAGTAAATTAAACCCTTTCACACCCCTAATGTCTACTGATATATTGATTTTGATTTTATCAATTTTAATTATCTCAATATGAATGCACATGCTAGGATATTGCCTAGCTAATGAACTCCCCGTGCTTCCAATTTACTTTACAACTCGTAAAATTAACAATTAAGAATGGTGTGGACAATTTTGAAGTGTAATAGTGAACAATTTGCATAGGTGAACATTTGTTTGACAGAGACAAACTACAACAAAACCATTTCCATTATTAAATATTGCAGCCGAAATAAGATGAACTTACACTATGAAATGTGCATAAGTGCTTTGGTGGCTAGTTGGAGTTTGTCTAAACCCCACCAAAACTTACACTATGAGGGAGTTTATCCTAATCACAACTTAAATATGACACTCATCACTAAAAAAGAAACAACTCCTTAAATGAATGGTGTGGACAATTTACTCTACAACTTATACAATTACAAATAATAATGGTGGGGACAATTTTGAAGGGTAATAATTATCAATTTACATAGGCAAACATTTCTTTGATAGAGAGAAACCACAACAAAACGATTTAAGTACATTATTAAATATCGCAGCCGCTGAAAACGTAAACTTGCACCATGAGGGGGATTTATCCTAATCACAACTTAAATACAACACTTTGTCACTACGGAGGAAACAACGACGGCTTAATATCTGCACATGGAGTACGTATAGAAAGTAGAAGGGAAAGAAAAAGAAAAAGCAGTCATCATCTTGGGAAGATGAAACAGAGCTACGAAATTGTGCAGGAAATACAAAGTTAGATGATCTGAAGGCAGCAGATCACAGTAAGTCCCGGTTCAAAGACCTCCGCTGCAACGGACTTCAATACAGCTCTGAAAACATTTTCTTCGTATTTCCCCATGAATCCTCTGCATACTTCCAGTTCCTTTTCAGGATCAAGTCTCTGTTTTTCAGCTTCGTCGTAGGTTAAATGAGGGAACCATGCAAGCAGCTCAAAGCAGGTACAGCTCCCCGGAACAACCTTTTGGAAGCCATCGAATATTTCCCTCATTGAAGGCAAAGTCACCCTTGCAAAAGGATGAAGGCGCCGTAGAGCAAAAATATTTTTGTACAGTTGGTAAAAAGATGTTCTTATCAACTGTTTTTCTTCATCGCTGAGCGCGTTCATCGCATTTTCCAAACTGCACTGCATTCTTCAGCAACGCCATATCTGAGAGCTCAGAATCAGGGAGCCTAAAGAAGCCGGTGGAGATGTCAACAAATTCAGCGATTTTCCGCAGTGGCGATGCTTCTGATTCTGCCAACGATCTTTCTAAAATACACCGCTTACAATCACAGTTAAACCCCAATTGACCACATATCTTCTCTCGTCTGAACAACGGCACAAAACTGTCAAAGTAAGAAACTGTAATTTCTTCCCCAACGGCAATTTTTCTTGCTGCTATAACAAACATGGCTTTTCCCACAACCATGCAATTGGCGTTGGGAAAGCATGAATGATTTATAAAAGAGGGAAGCACCCCACAAACCATATTGTTCTTTTTGACTTGCCACATCACCAACTGTTTGAATATTTTGTATGCAACATCCCGCATTTGCCCATTATCTCTACAGCTTTATGGTGCTCCAGCTTCACACCTTGACTGCAATCATCGTAGTTATTCCAGCTGACATTATTTATGCGGAACAGATCCATGGGTGGCACTTTCATTTGCTCCGACTCAGCAAGGTACTGTAACTGCTCCAATATCCTTTGAGATGACGCCGCAGACGAAATTATTTTAGCCTCTAAATCTTGTTTAACATGACCAACTTTCTTTTCCACATCTCTGAAACTCTCCATGATATTCTCATTCAATGTTTTCATTCTTGCTATCTCGGTGCCGCTAAAAGCAATGGCGTTGTCTACAACCAGATAATCTCCCACATCTACATTGTCAGTAGCAAATAAACCTCTTCCTCGACCTGCTGATTTTTTAATGAGCACCGGGCCAATATAATTGCTCACCTCCGGGACATCCTGTGGTTTGCCACCGTTAAGAAAATAAGCAGAGAGGTCAAACATACCTTGCTGGTTCTGCTCGTTGAGCTCCTTGGATTTATTATACTGTAAAGGTATGTCGGTGGCAGTTGGGCACACAGAGAGGGCTCTTTCGAAGCATTGGCAAGCTAACTTGTATTCTCCTAGTGCATGGAAAGCACGCCCCTTCCGAAACAAGGATTTGAGGTGGTTGTGATCAACTTCTAACGCCTTATCACAATCTTGAACAGCAGTCTGGTACTGTCCCAACTTCAACATTGCCTCTGCCCTATTAGAATAGGAGAAAAGAAGGGCCTCCATTGCTTGCTTCTGAATGTTCAAAGCCCCAGGGGATTGAGGCTCACTTTTATCCGAAGAGAGAGCCAATTGTATGCATTTGGAATAATAATCTATCGACTGTTCCCAATCCTCATTTCGAAAGCATGCGTTTCCTTTACCGCGCAAGTCAAGCAGATCTTCAACTAAAGAAGTGTCTGGAAAGGAGGTCACAAACTCCACATCCTGAGGGTTATCAACGCGGAGCATGAGCACACCATCCTGAGCGCCTTGTTTGAAGTAAGGCTCCTTCACTGCAACCTTGCGTCCTTTCGGGTAAAGCCTGCGCACGCTTTGCGCCTTGCTCCGGCTGGACAGCGAAGTATTGTAGATTGCAAGTCGAACGGCATCTCCAAATTGGTCTTCCAAAAGAGTCATAATCGCAAGCATCCTGAACGCATCGGCACATAACGTTCCATACAAAACACAGCCTTGATGACGCTGACCAACTTGAAGGTTTCTTGCCCGAATGGGTCGGAGGCCTGCGAGTGGAACAGAAGGCCGCCAATGTTCAGATGGTTGCCGAACTGTAAACCCGGTTTTATATAGCGTGGAGGATTCGACTTGCTGAGTATGATCATAAGTTTTCTTATGCGCTTCCAAAAGGGCTTCTTTATCAAAATCTTGTGAAGCATGAAACACCTTGAATTTTTCAACTAACATCCCCACAATATCCATATTTTCCAATGTCTCTTCAGTATTACATCTCTATTTGGCTTCTCTGCTCTATATATATTATAACGTAACGGTCGAACCTATCCTTATTCGCGATTCGTTATTCATGATTCTTTCCCCATTGCCCTTTGAAAAGTTACGGTTCATCTCTGAAGAACGAAACATATTTGTTTACCATAATTTTTCAAAAAAATTGGTAGCCAAAAGGGTTCAAAATTGAGCCCGTCTCAGCCCTTCCCAAGGGCTCAAATCTGTCCAAAAAAATAATTACATGTCAAACAAAATTCAAAATGAAAAAATTGTTTGGCTAAAGAGAAATGCAAGTTACTTTTCAAACTGTTGAGATGACCAGCTGATGAGATTGGAATTATGAAATCTAGATAGAGTCGAATAAAGTGTAGAATTATGAAATCTAGGTGGATAGAGTCGAATAATGTGCAGAAGATTGGACGTAAAGTTCCTTAAAAGTTCGGTTGTTTACCTTAAGTTTGAAGTAAATAATGTTACAGTTCCCATAGAGTAGGCTCGGTATTTTAGTATGTACTATAAAAGTCTATTCAACTTACTATGGACGTACTACATGGCCAGCATTTAAGATATTTGAAGCCACAAATAAGTTGAATTAACCCACACCACCAAAAAGATTTGAATAAGAATCAAATAAAATTTAAAGTTGTCAAAAATTATGAAAGTGGGTCCTTTAGCTTCCCGAAAGATTTCCACTTTCACAGTATCATAGAGTCTTCCCCTAAAGTTCCTTGGATTAGTTAAAATAATAGGTGGAGATAGTATACATTATCCAGCAGTCATGAGTCAACTATAGTGCATTATGATTAGGTAGATGGAACCAACCTTCTCTGGAGGTCTATCTCAAAGCCATAAATAAGTCCGACAACTTGAGAGAACAATCCCATGTTACCCAAATAATCAAATAATTTCTCATCCATTCATTTGACATTACATAATCATGACGGTGTTGCTTCTTCGGTGATAACAACTGCTTTAACTAAATCCTATTGAAGAGGAATAAGTAAGGTAGTGTATATATTGTTGTAAGACATCTAAGTAAAATCTTTTTTGAAATGAATGAAAGGAAATTACATTGATATGTAGGTAAGGTGTAATGGTATATAATGAAATACTAATACATGGGACACACACACACAGACATAATGTCATGATATCAAGTACTTTAAAATATGGGTTTTAAATATCAAATGTAATCATAAGTAAATGGAAAATAAAACATGATATATGATCAAACTAACATTCGACAAGTATGGATAACGGATCACAATCAATTCTTTAGCACTGGATGTTCTCAAGTTGATACAACACTATAATCGAATGTTATGCAACCTATAATGAGTAAATATTTATGAGGAATTGCCACTACTAAGGTTCGTTAACAATCTGACACGATAAAAAATTCTACAATCATGCCTTCACATTCCTGGTCACTTCAATTGAATAGATATCCATGGCTTCAGAAAGCTATGACATGGATTGTTAGTCTAGAATAGACAACTCCTTCAGGATAGACCACTCATGGTCAAATACCTAGAATATCCATCAAGGGGTGCCTTTTTTATTGATCATATCTCTTGGGAAAATAGGGTACCTGTAAGGCCCATCGATACAACGATCCCAAGTCAAGATAAGACCTAACTCTAATCCCAAGAAGGTATTGCAACTAATTTTTTTAGTCAGGTACAAGATTAAGGAAACCAAGTGGACGAGTTTACATGGGGTTATGTCAACTAAGGTACCACAACTAACTCAGACCACTATATTGCCAAGTTTAGGGAAAATTTTAAGGAACCAGGTGCTACGAGAAGGTTAACATACTTATGGAAATTGTGGTGATTATGTCCCTGTAATCTAGATATTCACTAGTTTTGGTACAAAGAATCTAGTTTACTTAATTAGGTGATTCCCCCCCTTTTAGTGGTGAAAATGGTATAAAATATAAAAAATAGTTGTAGATCAAATGGTGAACCTCTTACACAAAACTATAACTCATTATCTGAATACCCTTTGTCGAAATCCTTCTCATCACTAACTGAAAGTTTGCTAAGGACTATCTTTGGCTACGCACTCTATGACACTCACTTGGCCCCATGTTCCAACACTAAGCACAGACTAACTGAACTTTCGAAACAACATATTGACACGAAAAAAGAGTAGTTTCTGTGTTTTCTAATAAACTTAGGGAGAATGCTTCTACCCTAATGGGTAAAATGTTACGAAATTCATAAAACTAAGATCAATAGGGTTACAAGAAAGGCCCTAACAGAGACCTTATGAATCTCTGATTACCAAGCCTATTCCTTTGATCAGTGTTCTCACATGTTGGTCGTTTTTGTTTTGTTGGATAATAGCAAGATGGATCTATTGAGAAGGCCATGGGACCCTTAAGAATATAAGAAATATATATATATATACTCCACAAGTAAAAAGCTTAGAAGGCATATAGATTGTAGGTTTTACCTGAAGTTTTCAAAAGACATCCTATAGGAGGAAACAAGGGTTCTCTCACATAAAAACTGGGTACATATTACACAAACATAGATATACACTATGTGGCTTTACAAGACTATTGGGGCTTACTCATAGTTCCATATGTTATCAAATGAAAAAGTCTAATTTTAGATCCATAATTTTTAAGTTTCATTGACTGGTGTAGAGCCAATCTAAGAGTAAAATACGTTCAAAAATTATTTGCATGCAGGAAGAAGACATCCCCCTTTCAATTTTACAACTTCTGACGGGATGCAAGGACTGGCCAGTTAAATTATTTGCAGAGATCTCATCCTTCCCTTCGGAGCATGGCCATCGTAAGTGACATGCATACTTTTCCCGCCATAACAGGAAGGGTTTTCCTGGGACCGCCGACCTAACAATGGGTGACTCAAAGTTCTCCCTCGAGCTCAATGCCATAATAACCTGAATTCTTTGTTTGACGGGACCTTGCACACCTCTGCACAGGGCGGCGGTCTTCCTAATTTCTTCAACAACTTGGAACCTTAATCCGAGATTTTGTCCAGAGAACAAAAAGTTGCCCAAAGGTTCAAAATTACATTCTGAGTTTGATTTTGTTCATTTAGAGTTCCAGATTTGAGATTTATTACTCTTTTATTCATTTCTTAGTTAAAATTACTCATTTATAAGCATTTGAAAACTAATACTACTACTAGATTTATTCCATTTGTTCAACTAGATTTTCCTTCTATTTTCATGGGCAAAAGAAATGTAAGTCTACTTATACATTAAAATTTTCTTGCCATAACAAAACAAACATTTCTAAATAACAATATGCTCAAATTTGAATGTCAGCTTTTTTTTCATTTCACTATAATGCAAGTATATTCAAATGGCTATAATAAAGCAACATTTTCCATGAGCGATGCTATTTTGCATACAAGTTAAACATGCTCTTACAACTTCTAATTTTCCTTCATTCTCATTTACAACTTCATAATGAAGGTAACTTTTCTTTTCCATTTCACCACTAACTCAATACAAAAAGGTTCTTTCTCTTTTCAACATTATAAATATTTGAATGCAACTGACTTTCTCTAAGAAGATTATTACAAAGTCTTCCACTCAATTGTGGGAAATAATACAAGAATGCAAATAAATAAACTATAATAATACAAATTCCTCCACTCTAAGACATGGATACAATAAGGTTTCTTCACAAGCGTAAGTTCTCAAGGTCCCCAACCACACTCATAAGCTCCACAACTCCCAGCAATATAACTCCTTCAAGATTATTGGTCTGAGAAATGAATATTGTTATAATTATAATTTAATGTGTTGATACTTCACAATGTAAAATGGGGGAGAGGCAATGCTCTCCACCAAACCAACTGACATTGGGAAAATGGTATAGATCGTGAGAAGCCATCCTCTTCATTGGTTTGCATTTTGGGCCCCAACTACATCACAATGGATATGATAGAGTTTGACACATGTGCAACATCTAGCTTCCACGTACTGTGACAAAATAGTTTTTTATTGGGTTCGTACTTTGCACATGAGAACATACTTGAGCAAAAGATACAACGTTAACAATAGATAACACAAGGCTCCATCAAGAAAGCCATAGGAGTACGACCTATGGGGAGGCCTTCTTACTGGCTCAACTTTTACACTTTGACATGGGTTCCCACCTTACAAAGAAAATAAACATGCAAAGCTATCAAATCCCCTACAAAATCTTATGCCTCTCCTAAGTACCCCTTATACCTCCATATACTCTTATGCCCCCCTCAATCTCTTATGCCTCCCTCATAACAAGAAACAAGAAGAAATGTAAGGTGGGGCACCCAACCCACACTCCCTCCAACAAGAAGGAAAAATCGATGGAGTAAACTCTTATGTTGTAACTCCCTACAAGAATAATCCCCATAGTCTCAAGCTACTCTAATATTTAGGAAATCTACCCACACCCAACAAGCTTTCCAAAGTCTAAACAACACTCAAGTGATCATATAGGCAAACACATAAGTATTAGTGTTTTAAAAGTAAATTGAGAGATCCTGCATCTCCATAGTAGAGCTTGTCTCAAGTATGAAATTCCAAGATTTTCCATCATCAATGGAGACTTACCTGCACAACTTTCTACAATCTAACCAGCTCTTTGGACACATCCATTTAACTGACAAATAAATTCATCGAGCTTTGAGAATTATCAAGTAACCCCCAAACAATGCAAAAGAGGGATTCGCGAGAACCGATGTCGAAAAGCGATGCACCACAACGAAGTTGCACTCCGATGGTAGGACCTCACAGCCAACGCATCCTCAACTCTGAAAAGAGTTTGCGAGAATCAAATCAGAAACGAGGGGAAACGAGGCACCACAAAGTAGTTGTAATCCAACGGAATCGTGATAGCTGTAGCGATAACAAGGAAAAATTGATTAGTAATGGAAGAACTTGCTCAACATAAACAAAACTTGCATAGAGGAAAGACAACGGAGTGTCTGGGAATGCTCATAAATGAATAGAAAAGGGGTACATATAGGGTGCTAAGTAACCCTAGTGCATGACACACATGAAACCGTAAACCTAACCCTAAACCTAACCCATGTGAGATGACCCTCCAATATGAGAGGAGGACACATAGGATAACTCACACTAACACCCCCCCTTCATCGAAGCTGGGGTAGCGGCTATGATGAGTCAGACAGAAAAGGAAGACACCCCTAAACAACTAAGAAAGATGTGTCAATGGGGCCCGGCAACTAAAGGCCTGATAAGGTGCCCATATACAAACACAATCTTTCTAGAAGAAGAAGAAGAAAATAAGGACTACATAGCCCGAAGAAGATGGGCAGTTGCAGAAGACCTCACCCCAAGAAGAGATCCGTAAGTGAAGAAACTTCATCTCAGTGAAGGGCTTGGTGAATAAATCTATCAATGTCTGAATGTACTGAATGTCGATGATACCATCATGAATAAGCTCCCGTATGAAGTGCATATGGATCTCAATGTGCTTCGTCCGCTGATGCTGAACTGGATTTCTACAAATAGAGATTGTGCTCATGTTATCATAGTAGATAATGGTAGGCCGCCGAAAGTGGATGCCAAACTCTGTCAGGATACCCTGTAGCCAAATAGCTTCTGTGGCAGCGTTAACTGCTCCTCTGTATTCTGCCTCTGTAGATGATATTGCAATTACATTCTGCTTCTTGCTAGACCAACTAATGGGACCCAAACCAAGAGAGAAACTGTAGCCAGAAGTAGATTTCTGATGATCTAAGTCACCAGCCCAATCAAAATCTGTGAATCCAATCAAGTCAATATCAACCCCTCCATGATAGTGAATGCCATCAGCATAAGTGCCACAAACATAATGAAGGATCCGTTTAGCTGCTTTCCAATGCAGCTCATGTGGCTCCTGCATGAATCTGGACACAATCCCAACAACATACGATAAATCCAGTCGAGTGTGAGTCAAGTAAATCAAGCTTCCCACCAACTGTCGATAAAGAGTACCATCAACCAAGGGAGTAGAGCAATCTGAAACCAACTTAACCCCAGAAAGAAAAGGAGTAGGAGAAGACTTGCAATCAGACATCTGAAAATGAGCTACCAAATCAAGAGCATACTTAGGTTGCGAAATCAAGATTCCCGAGTCAGATTGTGAAATCTGGATCCCAAGGAAGTAATGAAGCAGACCTAAGTCAGTCATGGAAAACTTGTTGGCCAAGGCAATCTTCACAGAATCAATAATAGAGGAAGAGCTTCCTATGATCAACAAGTCATCAACATAGAGAACAAGAATGAGCATGGAGTCATCTTGCCGTAGAATATAAACATTTGGATCAGAGTGACACCTGGTAAACCCTGATGTAAGTAAAAAGGAGTCCATCTTGGCATACCAAGCCCGAGGGGCTTGTTTAAGGCCATAAAGAGACTTCTTTAACTTACAAACGAGGGAGGGATCTTGGACATAACTGGAGGTTGTTCCATATAGATCTCTTCCTCTAGGTCACCATGAAGGAAGGCACTCTTAACGTCCATTTGATGGAATTTCCATCTGTTCGCTGCGGCAATGGCTAGGGTCAGTCGAATGGAAGTCATCTTCGCAACTGGAGCAAAGGTTTCAGTATAGTCAACCCCAGCTATCTGGGAGAAACCCTTAGCTACTAATCACACTTTAAACTTTTCAACATCTCCATCTACTCCATACTTTGTTCGGAACACCCACTTACACCTAACAATTTTTCTTCCTTTCGAAAGAGTGGTGAGATCCCAAGTATCATTCTTCATGAGAGAGGAATACTCCTCATCCATGGCAGAATCCCACTCAGGAATACCAGAAGCCTCCTGGAAAGACTGTGGATCAGAAGCAGAGGTGAAGAAAGAGTGGGGTCCAATGAAATCTGAGCGAGTACGTCTCATATCCGAAGTATCTCCAACTAAATCTCCAGCACTTTGCAAAGTTTTCCTGGCCCAAAGGGGACCAGGAGGATCAGGCTCAGAGTTGGAAGATTCTTCACTTGAGTGAGAAGGGACATAGTCCTCATCATCACTACTGTCAGAATCAGAAGACTCAAAGGTTTGATGGTCGGAGGATCAGGAAGAGGAGCACGCTCAACAACATCATCATCTGATGAGTCAGAATCTGAATCAGTGAGCTGAAGAACCTCAATAGATGGAGAAGTAGAAGTCGAAGAAGACTCATCAAACTTAACACTTCTCTCAATATACAGCTCATGAGAAGTAGGATTCATCAATCGATATCCCTTCACGCCATCAGGATACCCTATAAAGATACAAGGTTTGGATTGTGGTTCCAAGGCCTTGCGTTTCTTTTTGGGAATCCGAGCCATAGCCTTGGATCCAAAGACTCAAAAGTTGCTCAACATTAGGCTTGTGTCCAAACCAGGCTTAAAAGGGTGTCATCCCTCTTACTGCCTTGTGTGGAACACGGTTCTGAATGTAATTTTCACAATTCACTGCTTCGGCCCAATACTGCGGAGGAAGAGACTTCGAGTGAATCATACAAGTAGCCATCTCCTTCAGAGTACGGTTCTTTCTTTCTGCGACTCCATTTTGTGAAGGGCTATAAGCAACTGTATGCTGCAAAGAGATCCCTTCAGAAGTACAGAAATCCATGAACCTATTGTTTACATATTCACCTCCATTGTCGGTTCGAAGAACCTTGATAGACCGTTCTGCTTGTTTCTCAGCAAGAGCCTTAAAGTCCTAAAAATGTTCAAAAACTTCAGACTTAAGCTTAAGAAAATATACCCAAGTATATCGCGAATAGTCATCAATGAAGGTTAGCACATAAAGAGCTCTAGTAAATGAAGGAGAAGGAAATGGACCAGAAACATCGCTATGAACAAGATCCAAAGGACGAGTGGCTCTCCAGGATTTTCCTTTGTCAAAGTTTTTTCAGGATGCTTTCCAAGGGTATAACCCTCACAAAGACCCTTAGAAAACTTGACTTGAGGCAACCCGTTGACCATTTCATTTTGGCTCAATTGTTCAAGGTAGCGATAATTTAGATGTCCAAAATGCTCATGTCATAGCTTACTAACCTCATTTGCATGAGTGAGCAAGGCAGTGGGCATAGAATCAGAAGTAAAGTGGGAGAAGGTGTACAACCGTGAACGGTGATCTACCTTTCCCTCAGCCACTGTAGTGTCATTGTTAAGCTCACGAATAATCACCGAGTTAGGACCAAATTCCACTCGCATTCCTTCACCAAGGTGAGTAATTTGGTAAACCGATAGGAGATTGGTAGAGAGATCAGGAACACTCAACACTTGGTTAAATGTTCCCCCATCCATCTCTACCAATCCACTACCAGAAACTGACACTGTTGTGTCATTACCCATCATGATTTGGGACATACCACAAGGTTTGATGTTGGAAAACTCAACATGCGAAGAACCCATGTGGTGCGAGGCACCGGAATCTATAATCCATGTCGATGAAGGAGCAACTCTGGCTACAAGGGCCTTTCCTTTCTTCTTATCATTTTTAGCACCTTTTGCAGTAGAAGACTCAGCCTTCGGAGCACTTTGTTTTATGGATTCAGGAACACTTATTTTATTCTTCTCAAGTAAATGAGATAAGTGATCAATCTGTTTCTTAAAACAGTGTTTCTCGTCGTGACCAAACTTCTTGCAATAGGAACACAAATACTTACTTTTATGTGCCTTAGCTCAGGAGTCAAAGTGTTTGTTTCATTTTTAGGTTTGGTCTTGGTTTCTTTCTTAGGTTGATCCTTTGTTTCTTTCTTCTTTTCATTCTTCTTTCCCTTGCTAGTACTTTCTACAAGGGCATGTGACTTGGACTTGAGAGACCCCATTTGAATGAGTTTGTCCTGTTCTCGAATGAGTTAGGACGAAAAACAGTCAAAGGAGGGCATAGTCCAAGTATCGCCCAAAGCAATTTTTATAGCGTAGAAAGTTGACACGAAGACAGAATATATTGGGACCTAGATTAGAGAGAATCAACAAGATCAGTTGAGAATCTTTCTTTTCTACTTGACATGCTTTTAACAATAATCTAATGTGGACAAATTTCGAGAAGAAGGCTTGTAGGTTTTCAAAGTCACTAGGATTTAACCCTAGTAGTTCGTTTTCCAACTCATGTGCTCTCATGTCATCTAGTTGTCTAAACATCACATCCAGTGTTTTCCACACAAATTTAGGTGTTTCAGATGCCTCAATGTGGAAGAGCAAGTCAGGAGAAAATAACATGCAAAGAAGACATAAGGCTTCATCACTACTGTTTAACCACTTAGATTTTTCAGGTTCATCGTTTGGTTCAGTCTCAGTTCCCATGGTGATGTGGAATAACCCTTTACCCCTTATTTTAATTATTACTTTCGATCTCCATTAGAAAAAAGTTGAATGATGTAAGCAAAGGAATTGAAAGTGCATCCATAGTGAGAGAGAGAGAGAAAGAAAAGCAGAAATGAAACACAACCACCCAGGATAATAACAACCCCCCCTGCTTTCGGCACTTTATAGTTTAGTGCGTTGATTACAATCGGGTCCGTGCATGTGGTTTGAAACACTTGGTAACTCGTCTTGCAATTAGCGTAATAACACGCAAGAGAGGAGACCACAACAGTGTTTCGTGGAGCGCAACAAAAAAGGACACCGTAAACAAGCACAAGAAATAAACAAAAAGGAGGCGAAAGCCAACCTTGGTGGTGAGAAAAAATGTCTCACATCGTAAAAGGAAACCCCCTTGCTGCAGACTGTGGTGGACACGCTCACTAGTCGCAAGCAATAATAAGGGCGAAATACAAGGTTTGGGAACTTAAGGAGTTCAGAGAATCTTCAAAATGCCAGAAAAGAGGTACACGAAGTGTCACTGCACACTTGAGTGCACGATTAGAGAAAAAAAATGCCAATAACCTCTAAATTTTAGCATTTGGAAATACCCAATTTTACTATTTTTAGAGCTATTGGAGTTTTTTTAAAAATGATAAAAAAGGGTTTTAAATGCCGATAATGAATATATACTGATAGTGAATGAGATAGGATCAAATTAATTTTGAAATTAATAAAAATAGATTTAATTTAAATTAAATCTAATTAAGTACAAAAAGTAATTAAGATCTAAAAAATTAAATCCCGAGATGTCAGCCATCCCAGCAGTACTCTGGGGCTGGTGCGCTTAACTGCCTGGTATCAGAGCTACAAAACTTTCCGTCACACCATAAGTTCAAGCTTTTGGTGTGACAACAAGTCGTGTAGCTCTGATACCATGAAAATAGTTTGCGAGAATCAAATTGGAAACAAGGCACCGCGAAGTAGTTGCACTCCAATGGAATCGTGATAGCTCCAGCATAACAAGGAAAAATTGATCAGTAATGGAAGAACTTTCTCAACAGAAACAAAGCTTACATAGAGGAAAGACAACGGAGTGTCTGGGCATGCTCATAAATGAATAGAAAAGGGGTACATATAGGGTGTTGAGTAACCCTAGTGTAAGACACACATGAAACCCTAAACCTAACCCATGTGAGATGACCCTCCAATATGAGAGGAGGACACATAAGATAACTCACACTAACAAAATCCACCTCACTTGGTCAAATCTCAACCCCAATGCACCATAAATTGGTGGGTGAGAGGAATGACAAGATACTTGCACACACAAACTAAGCCCACACCCCAAAGGATAAAATTAAATATTTGAAAGAAAGTGCAATAAACATTTCACCTTTTTCTCTTCCCAAAACACCTAATGGGGTCTAATTGTGACCCCCCAACCCATAGGTAGGGTTGGTATGACAATTTAAGAGGTGTGGGACAAGTTTAACTTGTCCCACAAGCCTTCAAAATTTTCCCTTAAGGTCAAATTCGAGTTTTCCATGAATGGTAGAGTGTACAACACTCTAAATCTCAAGCATTCAACACACAACACAAAATCCAAGAGCAAGTCAAGTCTAATAAATGATCTCCTTTTGGTCACATCTTTAATTAATTAGAAAAATATTAATTTAACTCCTAATTAAGACACTTAGACCCACTAAGACAAAGGGGAGAAGATTACATCATTTTCTAAATAAGAAAAACAAGTAAATTACATCACTCAAAGGAACACATACTAACATTAATAATGTAACGCCTGCTAAAAACAACTCACTTAAGACCCAAGAACAACCTAAGATTAGTTAGGAAAATTATGGAATAATTATTTTGTTTAAAAGAGTCTACAACCAGGTTACAAGGTAACAACTGTCACTAACAAGTTGCAGAACAATTCTAATTCACTAGAACATACTTTTCCTTTATTATCAATTATTATAGGTCATAAGGTCCAAAATTTAGGGTTAGAAGGTACAATAAGGTTCAGAGGGTAATTCCTCACCATACCCACTCTCTAATAGGATTAAAGGTTCAACTTAATTTTTCTCAAACTTACTGCAATCAAAATTTTTACAAATTATTTCCATTGGATAGGAAATTTCCTCACCTTTCCATTGATATAAAGAAGTCCTCCTAACTCTTCATATTTTTCGAGTTATGGGTCGGCGTGCCTTGGGGTGAAAATTTGCCCCAAGGGCAAGTCAGTGGGCCGCGAGGAGACCCTTTGGAAATTTTCTCACGCGGGGCAAAAAAACAACTTTGCGCTCGTGCACCCATGGGTCTGCAAGTCCACTAGGGACACATGGCACCTCCCAAGTTAGCACGGGGAGAGTGGGTCAGCGGGAGACAATTTGAAAAATCTTCCCACGCGGGGCGAAAGCCAACTTTGCGTCCGCGCTCCTGCAAGTCCGCAAGGGACATGTGGCATCTCCTAAGCCAACGTGGGGAAGGCGGGGTAGCGGGGAGAAAAATTAGTTTAACACCCCAAAGGGCTAAGAGGGTAGCATTCACCTGTGCCTCCGCCGGCACCTCGTGATGTCATGTGGCGGCTCCTGGTTGGCTGTGGGCTGACGGGTGGCGGAGAAAATTTGGAAAATTTTCCCAAAATTTTCCAGGAGCACTAAATTTAAAAAGAGATTTGCCCCTCCACTGACACCTCATGGTGCCATGTGACAGCTTCTAATTAGCTAGGGGTCGGTAGGGCAGCGGGGAAAATCAGAAATTTTTTCCTAAGAGCTAAGGGAAAAATTCGGGTCCAAGGGCCCACCAATGAAATTTTTCCCAATTTTTGTTTTTGACGCTAAGGAAAAAAAACTTCAGAAGGCCATAACTTTTGATAGAGAGCTAACTTTTGGGAAAACGAGGACTTTCTAGAAATCTCTTGACATCCTCTTTACTCAAAGATCATTAATCTCAGATTTTAATAAAGTTTAAGGGGTAAATTTCAAGAAAACGACCTGCAGGCTTTTACAGTGCAAACTAGTAAATTTTAACTTGTTAAATTTGTTCAATTCATTCTTGTCCCTCTCTCAACATGTCAAATAGGCATGGAAAATTTTTATTAGGTGTATTTAAGAGAAATTTCAAGATTCAATTTGTCTAATTGATTTACAATTTGAACATTTACATTTCTGGATAGCAGCACGACTGCAAAACGGTTTGAGCATGATTTTGCTAAGTTTTATAAGAATTTCCTTAAGTGTTAATGTCTAGATGAATTCAGTTGGATCTTATTATGCCCAAATTAATGTTTCATTTTTTATTCCTTTGTTTCAGATTCGGTTTGAGCATTTGGGATTAAATAATTGTCAATTGAAAAAAAAAAACAAGACAGAGTTCAAATTTTAAAAATGTTTATTTGCCATTTTCTTCTTCCAAGTACTATAATGTGTTCCAAACCTAATCTAATGCATCCAGTTGATTTAATTTGACTTATTAAAAAATTATAATACATCTCTGATTTCCAATTTTAACATATTTCAAAGGACAGAGTATTACATTTCCTTCATACGCATTTCTTTCTTTCAAACAGAGATTGCAATTATATTTAAAAGATCAGATTCAATGCCACAATGTAATTTGAGAAAAGTGATACATCATTTATTAATTCCAAAAGAAAACTTTGTAACATCCTTCTTTTATTCCTTCCAAAATCATATATATATATATATATATATATATATACATGGCAGAATATTACATTTTCTTCTCAGGTGTTTCACTTTTCCTCTTTTCCAAACAGGGATTTCATAGAACATGTTAAAGACAGATTTCCAATGGAAGAATATCATATGAACAAGGAAAAAACTTCCATTAATTCCAAATGAAAGTATTACAACCTCCTTTCCATTTGATTTCAAAATACAACATACAAAACACGTGTCATTCTTTCACATTCTTTCCAAAACAGAATACATAGTATAACTCATTTTACATTTCAAATTTCCAGTTTCATTGTCGATACAAAGTATCTTTCCATTATAATGAATATACAGATCATCCACTTGAAGTGGGAAAGGGGCTAAAATAAGATTTCATCTCACAAGGGATTGTCAAACTGTCTTTATCTCAGCTCCAGAACAACATGCAGATTTCTCATTCTTCCAATTTGATCACAACAAAAGTAGGGGAAAGGCAATGCTCTCCACCCAACCAAGACATCCAATGAAGAGGAGAAGCCATCCTTTTTCATTGGCCCCCGAGCCTCAACCACAAAGCAATAAAAGATGTGATCCAACTCATGGCAACAACAGGCTTCCACAACCACACAAGCAACATAATCACAATTAAAACACAGTCCAAAATAGAATGTAGTTTTCAACTATATTAAAACAAGACAAACATTACTGAGGTTTCATAAAGAAGGCCAAAGGAGCAAGAAACTATGGGGGATACTGCTTATGCATCCCAAAGGGGAAATGGGTATCACCACTTGAGAACAAACCACCAACATGTGTGTGTGTGTGTATGTGTATCATTTCAAATCTCTGACATGCCATTATGCCTCCCCCAAGTACCCCTTATTCCTCACATTTCCTTATGCCTCTCCAACCTCTTATGGCACCCCGTAACGAGTAAAGAAATGCAAGCTATTTCTTTGTAAGGTGGAACCTAAATCCCAACTCCCTCCACCCTTATACCTCACTAAAACACACTTGTGCCTCCCAAAAAATATAACCCCATAGTCTTCTCCTACACCATTCCTAGGCCATCTACCCAATAGCCCACAAACATGCCAAAACATTCATACATTAACACATAAGAGAATTTCAAGATTCAAGCTCCTACCTCTCCATGATGGAGTTGTTCCAAGTTCCAAAACAACAAGTTTTATCCCAATGCAAGCAATCTAAAATAGCCAAGCCTAAACATGCAATAATATTTCCAAAAAAAAACTTCTTCAAAGTAAGAGCTCCCAAAACAACAAGGAATTCACCCAAGAATAAAGTTTCCAAAATTAAACAACCCCAAAACAAGGCAAGCCATTGAAATTTTATAGAAGATGGAAGGGAAGAGGATGAGGTAGATCCACGTAGGATGCCATATCACACATCTTCAACCCCAACCCAAAAGTAAACTTCATTCTCCAATGTATAATAAATAGGTGGGTGAATAATATGATAGTTTACTTACATACTCAAATCCAACCCACACCCCAAAGGACTGAAATTAAAACATGTAAGAAAAGTGCAATAAAAACATTCAACTTGACTTACAAAAATGCATAAAGAAGGGCTAAATTTAACTCTCCAACCATAAGTAAGGTTGGTATATAAATTTAAGAGGTATGGGACAAGTTTAACTTGTCCCACAAGTCTCCAAAATCAGTCTCTAAGGACAATTTCAAATTTCCAAAGAAGATGGAGTGTTTCATACTCCAAAATCAATTTACACATCACTTACACATTTCTTACAACACTTTAATTTTAGGCCAACAACTCTAACAATTACTTTCTTATGACCTAGTTTGATTAATTAATTTTTTAACAATATGATTACTCACATTAATTAACACACCATTTAATAAATAAGGAAAGGGGTCAAACCACCACAAAATAAACACATGCAACATTAAACCAAGGAAAATAAATAAAAGAAACATAAAACCCCTTGGTCACATTTGAAAGTTATCCCCCCCATGGGAATCCCTAACAACAATCAAACACACACAAACAAATAAAGTTTCCATGGTGACCTTGTTGAATTCATCTAGAATTCCAAAGTGGTTGGTCTCCAATCCCTCGATGTATGTTGTGATATTTTAACTTGTAAAACACAAATACTTCATTCGGCCTCGTGGCCACATCAGAACATCCAAATGAATATTATATACTTTCAAAATCATCAATATATATGTGAATCACAACAATCATCAAGCCAATCAACATTTTCACTTAAAATTTCATCAACCAAAATGTCTATATCATCATATCATCTATTGATCATGATACTGTTGACTATATTATGGACATTATTATAGTTTTGATTTAGTATGGTGTTAGATGTCAGATCATGGATTATTGTTGACTCTGATTCATATATGATGCATGATGATTGTTAGAGACATTTTATATAGATGTTGACATGTTGTTGGACATGGTTATATATATATATATATGGATGTTGTTAGGACATGTGATATTTGGATATATTGAGTAGACCGAGAAAATTGAATTTAAAATTGATGATTATATAGTTGTTGATGAAATTGTAAGTGATATTGTTGATTGTCTGGATGTTGTTGTGATTCATATATATATATTGATGATTTTGAAATTATATTATATTCATTTGGATGTTCTGATATGGCCACGAGGCCGAAGGGGTATTTGTATTTTGCAGGTTAAAAATATCACAACAAACATTGGGGGATTGGAGACCAACCACATTGGAATTCTAGATGAATTCAACAAGGTCACCATGGCAACTTGTATTGTTCATGTGTGTGTTTGATTGTTAGGGATTCCCATGGGGGGGATCACCTTTAAATGTGACCAAGGGTTATGTGTATTTATTTATTTGGTTCCTTTTTATTGATGTTTGTATGTGTTTATTAAGTGATGTGTTTACCCCTTTCATTATTTATTAATTGTGGTAAATTAATGTGAGTAATCATATTGTTAAAATTAATTAATCAAATTGGGACATAAGAAAGTAATTATTAGAGTTGTTGGCCTAAAATTAAAGTGTTGTAAGAAATGTGTAAGTAAGAGATGTGTAAGTTAATTTTGGAGTATGAAACACTCCACCTTCTTTTGAAATTCGAATTTGTCCTTGGAGGCTGATTTTGGAGGCTTGTGGGACAAGTTAAACTTGTCCCATACCTCTTAAATTTGCATACCAACCTTACCTATGGTTGGAGAGTTTAAATCTAGCCTTCATTATGCATTTTTGTAAGTCAAGTTGTATGCTTTTAATTGCACTTTCTTACATGCTTTCAATTTCAGTCCTTATGGGGTGTGGGCTTGATTTGAGTGTGTAAGTAAAACTGTCATATTATTCACCTACTTATTTATTGTGCCTTGGAGATTGAAGTTGACTTATGAGTTGGAGTTGAGGATGTGTGATGTGGCATCCCACATGGATCCACCTCATCCTCTTCTCTTCCCTCTTCTATATATTCAAATTCCTTGGCTTGTTTTTGGGTTTTTTTTTTGCTTCACTTTTATCACTTCATTTTTGGTGAATTCTTTGGGTTTTTGGAGCTCTTGCTTTTGGAGAAGATTGGAGATTGTTGCATACTTGTTGATTGTTGATCTTGGACTTGTTTGCATTGGAAAGCTTGTTGTTTTGAACTTGGAACAAACTCCATCATGGAGAGGTAAGAGCTTGGCTCTTGGAAATGCTCTCCTTTTATTTGTATGCATATGTGAATGGTTGAATGTTTGAATGTATTGTTTTATTTGTTGGTTGGGTAGATGGCCTAGGGATGGTGTAGGAGAAGACTATGGGGTATTTTGTGGGAGGCATAAGTGTTTTGGGGAGGTATAAGTGTGGAGGGAGTTGGGATTTGGGTTCCACCTTACAAAGAAATAGCTTGCATTTCTTTACTCATTATGGGGTGCCATAAGAGGTTGGGGAGGCATAAGGAAATGTGAGGAATAAGGGGTACTTGGGGGAGGCATAAGGGCATGTCAGGGATTTGAAATGATATATATTTTGGTGGTTTGTTCTCAGGTGGTGATACCCATTTCCCCTTTGGGAGGCATAAGCAGCATCCCCCATAGTTTCTTGCTCCTTTGGCTTGCATGATGAAGCCTGAGTGTTGTTTGTTGTTTTGTTCTGTGGTTGCAAACTACAGTTTTGTTTTGGACTGTGTTTTGAATGTGAAATTTGCTTGTGTGTTGTGGAAGCCTATTGTTGCCATGAGTTGAAAAACATCTCTTATTGCAATGTGGTTGGGGCTCGGGGGCCAATGAAGAAGGATGGATTCTCCTTTTCATTGGATGTCTTGGTTGGGTGGAGAGCATTTGCCTTTCCCCTGTTCTGTTGTGATCAAATTGGAGAATGATGGAGGATTCATGTTGTTGTTCTGGAACTGAGAAAGAAGACAGTTTGACAGTCCTTGTTGAGATTTTCTTAATGTAACCTTTTCCCACTTGAAGTGGATGATCTTGTATATTATTTGTGATGGAAAGATGGTTGTATGGGCTATGAAAGTTGTAAATTGAATTGTGAAAGAGATATACTCTATTTTTCTGCTTTTGAAAGAATGTGAAAGAAATTGTATTCTGTATATTGTAATTGAGGAATGAAAGAAGAAATTGTAAAGGTAACTCTTTGAATCAATAAAGGATTGTATTACTTTACTCAAATGGCATTATTGGGTATTGAAATCTGATTGTTGAATGTATTTTGAAATTCTGTTGGAAGGATGAAAAAGTGAATACGTATGGAGAAATGTCATAATACTCTATTTTTTTGAAATAAATGTTTTAGAAATCAGAATTGTAATTTGGCATTTGAATACTTTGATTGAATCAACTTAATGTTAGATTGGGTTGGAATGAATTCATAGTTTAAAGTTGGTAAAATGAAAATAAATCTATTCGAATTTGAGCTCTGTTAGATAACTTTCATACTGGCAATTATTAATCAAAAATTGAACAGAATGACCCTGCAACATCAAAAAGACAAAATGAAATATCAAATTTTATTTGTAAGGTCAAAATGACCCCAAACATACCAAAATACTTAAGAAAATTTTATAGAACCTTTCAAATCAGGCAAAGGAAAAATTGTAGACTTCTTGCTGTATAAAATTGATAAATTTCAAATTGATCAAATCAATCAAGAAAACTTAACCTTGCAATCTATCCTAAAATATTCCAAGTAAAATCCTCCATGCCTGTTTGGCAAGTGGAAAAAGAATTAACGACAAATTTGAACAAAATTGATAAGTTAAAAATACCAGTTCACTTTCTAAGTGACAGAAAGACGTTTTCTCAAAATTGACCCTTTAAACTTTATCAAAATCAAATTCCTAAGGTTTTGTGCAAAGAGGACGTCGAGAGCTTTCCAGAAAGTCCTCGTTTTCCAAAAACTGAGTTCCCAATCAAAAGTTATGGCCTTCTGAAGTTTTTACTTCATTTCGGGCTCAAAATAATCTAACTGTCAAATTTTAAATGAATAAAATATTCTTGGGTGGACCCACGGGCTAAAAATTTCCTTTTTTTTTTCTTTTTTCCCAAAAGGTGCAAATTCATGAAGTTTCCCACCGCTCCGCTAATCCACAAGCCTTCATTTTGTCTAAAAATGATCTAAGTCCAAAAAGTTAATTTGGCAATTTTTCCTCCGCGGCCCCGCCGCCCCGCAGCCAATCATTGATCGACACGTGGCTTCATTGGGCATCGGCGGAGGCTCAGATCATTTTAACCTTAAGCGCTTTCAAAAATAAATTTGGAAAAATTTGTAAGTTTTCCCACAGCCCCACCGGCCCGCAGCTAATCAGGTGCTGCCACGTGGCTTCACGAGGCATCGGCGGAGGAGCGGATCCTTTTAAGCCTTAACACTTCAAAAAAAATTTGGGCAAAATTTCCAAATTATCCCCGCCAGCCCACCAAACCGCAGCTAACGGTTGGCTGACACATGGCATCTTCTCGCATCGGCGGAGGCACGGGTTCCTTTTGACCTTTTTGCCCTTCCTTTTGAATAGTCAAAATTTTCCAAATGTTCCCTCACCGACCCGCTGACCCACATGGCCAATAAGGAGCTGCCACGTGGCCTCCCTGGGCATCGGCGGAGGTGCGGGTGTAAAATTCACTTTGTCCCAAAAGGGAAAAAGTGCTAAATGCCTTCCCCGCTCCGCCGGCCCGCGTCTGGGAAAAAATTTCTTCCCCTCTCCATCGGTCCGCTTTTCTCCTCCGGGTGAATTTTCTCTCTGAAAATTTTCTCCGCAGGCCCGAGTTGGGGAAAATTTTCCTCCCCAGGCCCGCAGCCCGCTCTTGGGAAAATTTTCACCCCAAGTTCCGCCGGTCCATAACTTGAGAAATATGAGGAGTTAGGAGGACTTCTTTATATCACTGGAAAGGTGAGGAAATTCCCTATCTAATGGGAATGTTTTCAGGAAGTTTTAATTGTGTTAATCATGGGAAAAATCAAATTGAATCTTTAACCGAGTTCTGGGAGTGGGTAAGTAAGAATTTACTCTGATGATTTTAAATATGTATTCTTTTCCCCCACTGTAATTAAACCTTGCTCTTGTCTTAGATCTTGTGGAATTAAATACCTTGGGTATTTAATTGTTTTGGTCCCTTAACCCTAAAATTTTAATCAGGGAATATTTAGCTAAAATGTCAATGTAATCAGTGATTAAATTAATCCCTAAGGAGATTTGAGCTAGGTGTGGACTTATTACACTTGTTGCTTTATAATGTGGAATTAGTAATTATTATAATGGGAAAAGTTATCAGTTGAATTTAATTGTCCTTGAGACTTTGGTTGTTAACACTTTAAAAAAAAAATTATTCCATAATTTTTCTAACTAAACCTAGGTTGTTCATGGGTCTCAAGTGGGAGATTTTAGCGGGCGTTACACTTGGTATCAGAGCCGTGGGTTCAAAGCTTGGACCCTTGGGCACACTAGAAAACTTGAGACATGAACTGTAAACCTAGCACACTTTTGAATCTAAGAAAACAAACTTGTTTGAAAATTGAAAAAGAAATGCGTATGAAGAAATATTACATTACTCTGTTCATTTGAACTACCAAAATTAAAATAATAATAAAATAATAAGTTGTTTGAATTGTTGTACTCACTCAGTGGCATTTTTTCTGAACCCGGGTAACTAAGAATGTCAAATTAAATTGATTTTTGTGAACTTCTAGTGTAGTGGAAACTTGGTTCCCCTTTGAAAATGTGTTGTTTTACAAGTCCTAAAACTTGATTTAATTGTATGATGCGTTAAGCCCTTTGTTGAGACCCTTCCTTATTGGAGTTGTTGGAATGATAAATTGTATGGTGTGAATCTTGTGGTTGGACAATAGTGGTTGTGTCCTGGGGTCGGGAAGAGTTAATTAGAAGTTGTTTAGAGCTTCCTTCCTTCAGTAGTTAGGAAAGTTGGTCTGGTTGTCAGTTTTTCATTTTGTTACCCGTATGGGAGAGTGGACATTAAGTCTGGGTGTCGTTTATGACCCAATCCTGCACATGTGTCCTTGGAACTGACCTCGAGGCAGAGTACCCCTATTGGCGGCCATGAAGGGCTGCGAAGTGAATGTGGTGTTAACGTTTTGTATTTTACATTCGTAAACTTGTGTCATTTTATCAAGGACCAACATCTTATTTTATGATTGGATTGAGAAGCTCTGAGGCTCTTCTAGTTATTTATATTTTTGTGAGAATTTTCAGACTTTGCAATGCGGCTACTTAGCCACTTTCCTTGATTGTCGATATTTCTTGGACTTTATTTTGATTGGTGACTCGGAGCTCATTATGTTGTTGGCTACTTAGCTAAACGTTACATGGATTTCTTCTTGCATGATGATGAGCTGGTTCTATGCTACTTGTATTCATACATTTTTTCATATGGGGGTACACCCTAGGTGTCTTGAATGTCCTCTTAGGTGCTTAAAGTTATGCCTTGGTTTTAGATGCACGGAACCTTGAGTGTATCTAGGATCTTAGAGTGACTTTTCATTACTCGACCTTGTTGGGAAGAGAGTTCGTTGTGTTGTGCATTCTAGTTGGCAGCCTGTTAGCGGTGGTGGTGATTCTCTTACAATCCGGTAAGAGCTTGAACCTCGTCAGAGTAGAGGTGTTTAATTGTGGGTTGATGAATTATGGTGGGATCGGTTTGCTTTTGGCTGGCTGTGGATGTTAGTGGAAAAGTGTTTGTCTGGTAGTGGCTTCTCTTCGATGGCATGCTAAGTTTTATCAAGATTTCCTTATTTCATTATATAAAGTAGTGACTTGAGGATTGTATGCATCTTGGTAATTATGGTTAGATTTAATCCCATTCGAGTATTGTGTGTAAATTAAGTGTGTTTGTTTTCCCTCTTGACCTATAAATAAGTCTACCCTTTCCTTAACTTTTTTTAGTTACTATGAATAATACTCTATGACCTATTAATTTTGGATTACGTGGAGACACTTATGGATGCTTTGAGTCTTTTGGACCATGACATTGGTGATGATAGTGTAATTAGACCTTGATAATTTAATCTCGGTGGTATTTTATAATGTGATTCTTCTTGCAAAACTGTAACTCTTGGTCGTAAAGCCATGTTGAATAGATAGCTGATTGTCTGCTTACATTTGATGCTTTCTAGTGAGTATGTGGTGTTCTTATAGTTAAAATATTTCCTTGTCATTTTGATTGCTTGGTTGGTGGTATCCTGTGGTAATATGGGTGTAGATTTGAAAACTTTCCTTGTCTTATCATGTGAGTAAAATGTTTTCACCAAAACAACAAACATTGTTAAACCCTAGTAGATCAGTAAAAGTAATTATGCTTCCTTAATGGGCCTTCCTTGTAACTTCTTTTGAGAACTTGTAGAAACCCACTAGGAATGTTTTATGATACTTGTAATTAGTGGAAAAATCTCAAAATATTGTTGTGATCCATGTTGGTTGATTGTTTCCTAGTTCTTACAAAATTAATAATGTGTTTTCTATGTTGAATGTCCCTTGTTTCCTTAGAATTAAAAATGTGATGTGTTGATTTACCTCTCTCTCCCATAAAAGTAATAGTGTGATATGTTTACCCTTCCTTCTCATTAAATTTTTAATTGACAAGTTGACTCACCCAAACATCATAAAACTATAATTGAGGAGATTTGGCCTTGAAGCTTAACAAATAAACTGGAACATAGAAAGAGAAAATGGTCCTTGCTTTAACCTTGGTAGATTAATAGAAGAAATAAAAACCATGTAGAAGAACAGAAAAGGAAAAAAATTGTCCATCTACCTCCCCTAGGAGTAAAATAAATACTTTTTCTCTTTTCTGCCTTTACAGAATGGTGAGATATCATGCCCCCTTAGTGGTCCTTATAACACAAACTTGTGATGTCATAATAGGAGGAAGTTTAATTAAGAAAACTCGTAAAGGAATGTGCTTAGAAAATGAAACTACAAATTTTGACTTAATTAGTTGAGTTATAAAATAAGTAAGATTTATGTGTATTGAGTGCAATGTATAGTTGAACCTGTAGTTCTGTCACCTACCTGAAATTGTGAAACACCTGGTGGATAGTAATGTGTTCTAGTTGCTTAGTACTTTCTTGTTCATAGATGTATGTGCCTTTCTTGTGGGATTTTTGGGTCATCATACCCTTATCATCCCGTAGCTCGACGAGTGTGAGTTGTGGTCCTTTTGGATTGAGACTTATCTGTTGTTTAAGAAGCAACCTCCTTGCGTGTTGTCTTGTCCTTGGAGACCTAAGTTATTGTAATTTTAAGGCAACATATGTTAAGGATATAAAATAACTTTGGGAAGTCTTCTTTTCTTCATATTTTCTTGGGTCACCTTGTTATTGTTGCCCCTTTTCCATTAGGATGGAAAGTGCAAGATGATGTTATTCACTTTTGATACGATGCACCCTTGGATTGTAGTTGGACCCCGTGTTACTTGTTCTTCTCCCTAGCAACCTTGAGTGGTCCTTGGTGTTTCTTGTGCTCTCTTTATGGTTATTCCTAGCTTGAGTAGGAAATAAGATAAATAAATCCCATTGTGTGTTTCTTGTGCTCTCTTTATGGTTATTCTGAGCTTGATATAAGATAAATAAATCCCATTGTTGCTATAGTATGGTACTTGTATTGATATGTTATATTGCTAGGGGATTATATATATATTTTATAAATGTTGACGTCTCTAGATTTGGTTGGTTCTTTAGGTGTATGGTGTGTTCGATTCTTAAAACAAAAGTGTAAAAATCAGACTATAGGAAAACTTGTGGTCTTGACTTCGCTTGTATTACCATGAAAAGTTAATTGTACCCTCTCGAGTTATAGAAGTGCTTTCCTTGAATAGTTCCTTGATTTTAAATGTTTTGCTGATTTAGGTGTCCTTGTTGATTAACCTCATCTTGTGTGATCCTCAAATTGTGGGACCTTGAGTAGACTTGTTCCTCATGCAAATTTGGTCATAGTTGATTTTTGCTAGCCTTGTCTAGACAACGAACCTTGAAATCATGGCTTAAACTTAGTAGAAACCTTAACTTTTATTATTGTAGTATGTTGTATTCCTTGGGAAACTATGTGGTCATTCTCAAACTCATGGAATTCTCCTTATTATTCCTCTACTTGGTGGTTACTCTTAAGACTCTTTTGAACTCTTCATGTTATATTGTTATGTGTGGTATCTTGGTTGATAGCGTAAATTTACTCTCTAGATTTAAGTGTTCATAGCCTTGCATGCAGAAAGTTTAGAACTCATCCCTTACAATCTCCCTTCTTCTTGCTGAATTGCATTGGACCAAACTTAGGTTCTGTAGACCCACACTTGTTTGAAGCAAGCAATCCCATAATGGAGTGATCCTTTTTCTATTGCATTTGTTCCTATCTCTCTTTCCAGTGACTTCCAGGAGGAAGTCGAGTCTAAGGGGAGGGGGATGTAGTGCCCACTTCCCTTCGACACTTTTGATATTGATCATGATACTGCTGACTATATTATGGACATTATTATAGTTTTGATTTAGTATGGTGTTAGATGTCAGATCATGGATTATTGTTGACTCTGATTCATATATGATGCATGATGATTATTAGAGACATTTTATATTGAGATGATATGACATGTTGTTGACATGGTTATATATATATGGATGTTGTTATGTTGAGGACATGTGATATTTGGATATATTGAGTAGACCGAGAAAATTGAATTTAAAATTGATGATTATATAGTTGTTGATGAAATTGTAAGTGATATTGTTGATTGTCTTGATGTTGTTGTGATTCATATATATATATTGATGATTTTGAAATTATATTATATTCATTTGGATGTTCTGATATGGCCACGAGGCCAAAGGAGGTATTTGTGTTTTGCAGGTTAAAAATATCACAACAAACATCGGGGGATTGGAGACCAACCACATTGGAATTCTAGATGAATTCAACAAGGTCACCATGGCAACTTGTATTGTTCGTGTGTGTGTGTTGTTGTTAGGGATTCCCATGGGGGGATCACCTTTAAATGTGACCAAGGGTTATGTGTATTTATTTATTTGGTTCCTTTTTATTGATGTTTGTATGTGTTTATTAAGTGATGTGTTTACCCCTTTCATTATTTATTAATTGTGGTAAATTAATGTGAGTAAACATATTGTTAAAATTAATTAATCAAATTGGGACATAAGAAAGTAATTATTAGAGTTGTTGGCCTAAAATTAAAGTGTTGTAAGAAATGTGTAAGTGATGTGTAAGAGATTAATTTTGGAGTATGAAACACTCCACCTTCTTTTGAAATTCGAATTTGTCCTTGGAGGCTGATTTTGGAGGCTTGTGGGACAAGTTAAACTTGTCCCATACCTCTTAAATTTATATACCAACCTTACCTATGGTTGGAGAGTTTAAATATAGCCTTCATTATGCATTTTTGTAAGTCAAGTTGTATGCTTTAATTGCACTTTTCTTACATGCTTTCAATTTCAGTCCTTATGGGGTGTGGGTTTGATTTGAGTGTGTAAGTAAAACTGTCATATTATTCACCTACTTATTTATTATGCATTGGAGAATGAAGTTGACTTTTGAGTTGGAGTTGAGGATGTGTGATGTGGCATCCCACATGGATCCACCTCATCCTCTTCTCTTCCCTCTTCTATATATTCGAATTCCTTGGCTTGTTTTTGGGTTGCTTCTTCACTTTTATCACTTCATTTTTGGTGAATTGCTTTTGGGTGTTTTGGAGCTCTTGAAATTGGAGAAATTTGGAGATTGTTGCATGCTTGTTGATTGTTGATCTCTTGGATTGTTTGCATTGGAGAAAGCTTGTTGTTTTGGAACTTGGAACAAACTCCATCATGGAGAGGTAAGAGCTTGGCTCTTGGAAATGCTCTTCTTTTATTTTATGAATATGTGAATGGTTGTGTTTGAATGTGTTGTTTTATTTGTTGGTTGGTTGGGTAGATGGCCTAGGAATGGTGTAGGAGAAGACTATGGGGTTTATTTTGTGGGAGGCATAAGTGTTTTGGGGAGGTATAAGTGTGGAGGGAGTTGGGATTTGGGTTCCACCTTACAAAGAAATAGCTTGCATTTCTTTACTCGTTATGGGGTGCCATAAGAGGTTGGGGAGGCATAAGGAAATGTGAGGAATAAGGGGTACTTGGGGGAGGCATAAGGGCATGTCAGGGATTTGAAATGATATATATTTTGGTGGTTTGTTCTCAGGTGGTGATACCCATTTCCCCTTTGGGAGGCATAAGTAGCATCCCCCATAGTTTCTTGCTCCTTTGGCTTGCATGATGAAGCCTGAGTGTTGTTTGTTGTTTTGTTCTGTGGTTGAAAACTGTAGTTTTGTTTTGGACTGTGTTTTAAATGTGAAATTTGCTTGTGTGTTGTGGAAGCCTATTGTTGCCATGAGTTGAAACACATTTCTTATTGCATTATGTGGTTGGGGCTCAGGGGGCCAATGAAGAAGGATGGCTTCTCCCTTTTCATTGGATGTCTTGGTTGGGTGGAGAGCGTTGCCTTTCCCCTGTTCTGTTGTGACCAAATTGGAGAATGATGGAAATTCATACTGTTGTTCTGGAACTGAGAAAGAAGACAGTTTGACAGTCCTTGTTGAGATCATTTCTTAATGTAACCTTTTCCCACTTGAAGTGGATGATCTTGTATATTATTTGTGATGGAAAGATGGTCTGTATGGGCTATGAAAGTTGTAAATTGAATTGTGAAAGAGATATACTCTGTTTTTCTACTTTTGAAAGAATGTGAAAGAAATCATATTCTGTATATTGTAATTGAGGAATGAAAGAAGAAATTGTAAAGGTAACTCTTTGAATCAATAAAGGATTGTATTACTTTACTCAAATGGCATTATTGGGTATTGAAATCTGATTGTTGAATGTATTTTGAAATTCTGTTGGAAGGATGAAAAAGTGAATACGTATGGAGAAATGTCATAATACTCTATTTTTTTTGAAATAAATGTTTTAGAAATTAGAATTGTAATTTGGCATTTGAATACTTTGCTTGAGTCAACTTAGTATGTTAGATTGGGTTGGAATGAATTCATAGTTTAAAGTTGGCAAATGAAAATAAATCTATTCGAATTTGAGCTCTGTTAGATAACTTTCATACTGGCAATTATTAATCAGAAAATTGAACAGAATGACCCTACAACATCAAAAAGACAAAATGAAATATCAAATTTTATTTGTAAGGTCAAAATGACCCCAAACATACCAAAATACTTATGAAAATTTTATAGAACCTTTCAAATCATGAAAAGGCAAAATTGTAGACTTCTTGCTGTATAAAATTGATAAATTTTGAATGCAAATCAATCAAGAAAACTTAACCTTGCAATCTATCCTAAAATCTTCCAAGTAAAATCCTCCATGCCTGTTTGGCAAGTGGAAAAAGAATTAACGAAAAATTTGAACAAAATTGATAAGTTAAAAATACCAGTTCACTTTCTAAGTGACAGAAAGACGTTTTCTCAAAATTGACCCTTTAAAATTTATCAAAATTAAATTCCTAAGGTTTTTGTGCAAAGAGGACATTGAGAGATTTCCAGAAAGTCCTTGTTTTCCAAAAACCGAGTTCCCAATCAAAAGTTATGGCCTTCTGAAGTTTTTACTTCATTTCGGGCTCAAAATAATCTAACTGTCAAATTTTAAATGAATAAAATATTCTTGGGCAGACCCGCGGGCTAAAAATTTCCTTTTTTTTGCTTTTTTCCCAAAAGGTGCAAAGTCATGAAGTTTCCCACTACTCCGCTAATCCGCAAGCCTTCATTTTGTCTAAAAATGATCTAAGTCCAAAAAGTTAATTTGGCAATTTTTCCTCCATGGCCCCGCCACCCCGCAGCCAATCATTGATCGACATGTGGCTTCATTGGGCATCGGCGGAGGCTCGGATCAATTTTAACCTTAAGCATTTTCAAAAATAAATTTGGAAAAAAAGTTTGTAAGTTTTCCCCACAGCCCCGCCGGCCCGCAGCTAATCAGGTGCTGCCACATGGCTTCACGAGGCATCGGCGGAGGAGCGGATCCTTTTAAGCCTTAACGCTTTAGAAAACTTTTGGGAAAAATTTCCAAATTATCCCCGCAGCCCGCCAAACCGCAGCTAATGGTTGGATGACACGTGGCATCTTCTCACGTCGGCGGAGGCGCGGGTTCCTTTCAACCTTTTTGCCCTTCCTTTTGAATAGTCAAATTTTCCAAATGTTCCCCGCTGACCCACTGACCCGCAGCCAATAAGGAGCTGCCACGTGGCCTCCCTGGGCGTCAGCAGAGGTGCGGGTGTAAAATTCACTTTGTCCCAAAAGGGAAAAAGCGCTAAATGCCTTCCCCACTCCGTCGGCCCACGTCTGGGAAAATTTTTCTTCCCCACTCCGCCGGTCCGCTTTTCTCCTCCAGGTGAATTTTTCTCTCCAAAGTCCGCAAGCCCGAGTTGGGGAAAATTTTCCTCCCCAGGCCCGCAGGCCGCTCTTGGGAAAATTTTCACCCCAAGTTCTGCCAGTCCATAACTTGAGAAATATGAGGAGTTAGGAGGACTTCTTTATATCACCAGAAAGGTGAGGAAATTCCCTATCTAATGGGAATGTTTTCAGGAATTTTTAATTGTGTTAATCATGGGAAAATCAAATTGAATCTTTAACCGAGTTCTGGGAGTGGGTAAGTAAGAATTTACTCTGATGATTTTAAATATGTATTCTTTTCCCCCACTGTAATTAAACCTTTCTCTTGTCTTAGATCTTGTGGAATTAAATACCTTGGGTATTTAATTGTTTTGGTCCCTTAACCCTAAAATTTTAATCAGGGAATATTTAGCTAAAATGTCAATGTAATCAGTGATTAAATTAATCCCTAAGGAGATTTGAGCTAGGTGTGGACTTATTACACTTGTTGCTTTATAATGTGGAATTAGTAATTATTATAATGGGAAAAGTTATTAGTTGAATTTAATTGTCCTTGAGACTTTGGTTGTTAACACTTTAAAAAAAAATTTATTCCATAATTTTCTAACTAAACCTAGGTTGTTCATGGGTCTCAAGTGGGAGTCGCATGTCAGAAATAGATATATAAATAACCATGTCCACAACATATCAATATCAATATCAAAAGTCTCTAATAATCCACATGCATCATATATGAATCGAATCATCAACAATCTAGTATCTCTAATATCTAGTATCATGCTAAATAAATAGGATACAACAATGTCCATAAGTGTAATCAACAGTATCAAAATCAAAGCAAAAAGGTGTTGAAGGGAAGTGGGCACTACATCCCCCTCTTCTTAGACTCAACTTCCTCCAGGAAGTCACTGGAACAGGTGTGGGAACTGCACTGGTAACAATGTAGCATCCTCCCATATAGCTGCAGTCTCATCATATCTGTCCCACTGGACCCGAACCTGGTCAATCTTTCTGCCGTAAAGGCCCAAGGTCATGTGCTCTATAATGCAGACGGGCTCCACCATCACCTGCCCCTGATCCTGCACCTGCAATGTGGTCCGATTTAGCATGTGAGAAGGATAAAAAATATATCTCCTAAGCACATAAACGTGAACCACATCATGAACATGAGACAAGCTAGGTGGCAATACTAGACGATAGGCCAAGGGAACGATGTCCTCCAAGATCTCAAAGGGACCCACAAACCTAGGAGCAAGCTTAGAACCTTTTCTGTAATGGATAGGGCTCTTATGCAGTCTGACATGAAGAAACACCTTTTTGCCGACCTCATAACTATGATCTGTCCTATGCTGGTCCGCATACTTATTTTGCCTATCCTGCGCCTCCTGTAATCTATGTCTGATCAAAACAACCTACTACTCCATGTCCTGCAATAAGGTTGGCCCAAGAGAAACCCTGTTCTCTAACCTGTCCCAACTAAGAGGTGTCCTACACTCTCTACCATACAATGCCTGAAAAGGAGCCATGCCTATCGAACTCTGAAAACTATTATTGTAGGAAAACTCAACCAAGTATAGATGCTCCTCCCATTTAGACTGGTGATCCATAACGTACATCCTAAGCATGTCCTTTAGGATCTAATTCACCCGCCCAGTTTGTCCATCTGTCTTGGGGTGATAAGTTGTGATGAAAGTAGACTTCTCTAGGTGACAGAGGTGATAAGCTCGGATAAGAGAGGGTGACAGAGGTGATAAGCTCGGATATTGGAAGGATTGACTGCAATGCCTTCCCCAGAAATGATGTGGCCCAAATACTGCACCTCTGTCTGTAAGAACGCACACTTCTCCAAGTCCCCGTAAAGATGTTGCTCATGAAGACACAGAAGAACCTGACGAAGGTGCTCCTTGTGCTTCTCACGCATGCATGAGTAAATCAGAATGTCATCAAGGAATATAAGCACAAAGCAATATAAAAAAGTCCTGAATACCCCATTCATCAAGCTCATGAACACTGCTGGGCATTCATCAAACGAAAAGGTACCACTGTGAACTCATAGTGGCCATATCTCATATGGAAGGCGGTCTTATGAATATCTACCTCTATAATCCTTAGCTGATTATACCCTGACTTCATATCTATCTTGTAGAAAACTATAGGCCCCTTCATCTAATCAAACAAGTCATCAATGCACAAAAGGGGGTGACGATTCTTGATTGTTACTTTGTTTAGATGGTGGTAATCAATACACAACCGCAGAGATCCATCCTTCTTCACAAAAATCACCGGTGCACCCCGAGGGGATACATTAGGATGGATTAGGCCTTTCTCTAGAAGGACCTCAAGCTACAACTTGAGCTCACATAGCTTAGGGGTGGTCATCCGATAAGGTGCTCGTGAGATAGGCTCTGTGCTTGGAACCAAATCTATATGAAAATATATCTCACGTGGGGGGGTAACCCTGGTAGCTCCCCTGGAAAAACATTAGAAAACTCTCTCAAGATGGGATGGTCATCAAGGGATGGTCTACTAGACTCATCCTCAGATCTATCACTAATCGTAACAACATACATTGACAACCTGTCACACCCACCCTTAAGTTGGCAGAGGTGGCGGGTGTAAAATTTCACTTTTTCCTAAAAGGGTAAAAGCGCTAAATTCCTTTCCCTGCCCAACTGACTCGCAATCAGGAAAATTTTCTTCCCCACTCTTCCCCCTCCGTTGGTCCCCCTTTTCTCCTCCGAGCTAATTTGCTCTTCGAAGCTCCGCATGCCTGAGTTTGGGACAAATTCACGCCCAAGTTCGTCGGTCCATAACTACGTGGGAGAAATATGAGGAGTTAGGATGACTTCTTTATATCACCGTAAAGGTGAGGAAATTCCCTATCTAATGGGAATGTTTTTTCAGGAATATTAATTATATTACTCATGGGAATATCAAATGGAACTTAACCCATGTTCCTGGGAGTGGTGTAAGTAATAAGTTACTCTGATGATTTTAATTATGTAATATTTTCCCCCACTGTAATTACTTGAGCGTGTCTTAGATCTTGTGGGAATTAAATACCTTGGGTATTTAATTGTTTTGGTGCCCTGAACCCTAAAAATTTTAATCATGAATATTCAGCTAACAATGTCATGTATTGAGTGATTAAATTAATCCCTAAGCGAATTGAGTTAGGGTGTGACTTATTACACTTGTCCTGTATATTGTGGAAATTTTACTTATTAACTAATGGGAAAACGTTCTCCAATTGAATTTAATTTGTCTTGCGACTTTGGTTTTTAACACTTTAAAAAAGAAAAAAATTATTCATAATTTTGTAACTAACCTAGGTTTGTTCATGGGTCTCAATGGAGATTTTAGTGGGCGTTACATCTAACATCCACACAATTACATGTTGCCATGGTGACCCTACTTGAATTCATCTAGAATTCCATGTTGTTTGGTCTCATTCCCCCATGTTATTTGGTGAATATGAAAATACCTGCAAACCAGAGATAACCCCTTTGGCCCGTGGCCGCATTAAAACATCCATGCAAAATATGCAATATAAATTTAAATCATCTATATTGAGCTAATCTCATCTAAGAATCACGATCCTTTAACAAATTTCTATGCAACATTTCTATCCAACTTTCCATCCATGGTCAAATGAATCACAACATTAATTCCAATTATCAAGCCGATCATTGGCGACAAAATATATCGCATGTCAGAAATAGATATATAAAACCATGTCCACACTAATCCCAATTCAATATCAAAAGTCTCTAATAATCCCCAGGCATCATTATAATCGAATCCATCACCATTCTCGTAATCTCTAAAATATCTAGTATCTGGCTAAATAAATAGGATCCAACCTGTCCATAAGTGTATCAACAGAATCAAAATCAAAGCAAAAAGGTGTTGAAGGAGTGGCACTACATCCCCCTCTTCTTAGACTCACTTCCTCCCGGAAGTCCACTGGAACATTTGTGGGAACTGCATCTGGTAACAATGTAGCATCCCTCCCATATGCTGCAGTCTCATCCATATCTGTCCACTGGACCCGAACCTGGATCAACTTTCTGCGTAAAGGCCGCAAGGTCATGTGCTCTATATGCAGACGGGTCCACCATCACCTCCCCTAATCCTGCACCTGAATGTGGGTCCGATTTAAGCATGTGAGAAGGATAAAAAATTATCTCCTACGCACATAACGTGAAACCACATCATGAACATGAGAACAAGCTAGGTGGCAATAACAGACTATAGGCCAAGGGAACGATGTCCTCTCAAGATCTCAAGTACCCACAAACCTAGGATCAGCTAGAAACTCTTTTCTGTAATGGATAGTGCTCCTTATTCAGTCTGACATGAAGAAACACACCTTTTTGCCGACACCTCATACTGATGGATCTGTCCTATGCTGTCCCCATACTTATTTTGCCTATCCTGCGGCCTCCGTAATCTATGTCCTGATCACAACAACCTACTTACGCCTGTCCTGCAATAAGTTTGGCCAAGAGAACCCTGTTCTCTACCCGTCCCAACTAGAGGTGTCCTACACTCTCTACCAACAATGCCGAAAAGGAGCCTGCCTATCGACTCTAAACTATATTGTAGGAAACTCAACCAAGTATAGATTCTCCTCCCATGAGACGGTGAATCCCATAACGTCATCCTAAGCAGTCCTTAGATCTAATTCCCCCCGCCCCATTTTGTCCATCTGTCTTGGGGTGATAAGTTTGTGATGAAAGTAGACTTCCTCTAGGTGACAAGGTGATAAACTCGGATAAGAGAGGGGACAGATGGATAAGCTCGATAATTGAAGGTATTTGACTGCAATGCCTCCCAGAAATGATGTGGCCCAAATACTGCAACCTTCTGTCTGTAAGAACGCACACTTCTCCAGATCCCCGTAAAGATGGTTGTCTCATGAAACACAAAGAACCTGACGAGGTGCTGCCCTTGTGCTTCTCACGCACATGAGTAATCAGAAATGTCATCAAGGAATTAACAACAAGCATATAAAAAAGTCGGAATACCCTTCATCAAGCTCTGAAACACTGCTGGTGCATTCATCAACGAAAAGGTCCACTGTGAACTCATAGTGGCCATATCTCATATGGAAGGCGGTCTTAATGAATATCTACCTCTATAATCCTAGCTATTATACCCACTGACTTCAATCTACGTGTATAAACTATAGGCCCCTCAATCTAATCAAACAAGTCATCAATGCACAAAAGGGGGTGGACGATTCTGATTGTTACTTTGTTTAGTATGGTGAATCATACACACCGGCAGAGATCCATCCTTCTTCAACAAAATACCGGTCCACCCCGAGGTATACATTCGGATGGATTGGCCTTTTCCTCTAAAGGACCTCAGCTACCACTTGAAGGCTCACCTAGCTTAGGGGTGGTCATACCGATAGGTGGCTCGTGAGATAGGCTCTGTGGCTTGGAACCAAATCTCTATGAAAAATATATCTCACGTGGGGGGGTAACCCTGGTAGCTCCCCTGGAAAACATTGAAAACTCTCTCAGATGGGATGGCAGCAAGGATGGTCTACTAGACTCATCCTCTGATCTATCACTAATCGTCACAAATACATCTGACAACCTGTCACACCCAACCGCTTCTTGCATATCATCATGGTTCGAATATACATGGCCCTCCTAACCCCTGCTACATCACTGACTCCACTCCTATATCATCTGTACAATTAAGAATCTTATGGTAATATCCACTCTACTCTTTGTGTAGACAACTATTCCATGCCCAAGATGACCCCATAATAACCTAATGGAGGATTCAAAGATCCAAATTAGTGGTGAAGGGTCCCAAATCCACTACACACTCCTTACTAAGGAGTCTACAGAAATTTGTGGGCTCTAGTAGCCATCTCACACTCCCAACTATCACCTTGCCTAATTGCCACACCCCCAGCCTACACACCCTACTAATGATGTGCAATAACAAAAATCATATGAACCTAAATCAGAATAAAATAGAGGAAATACCACCACCATACTACTGTCGTCTCTATAATAGTACTCTGGTGCTCAGCCTGGCGGTTTTTCTCATCGACCCACTAACGTAGATCCCGATGACTCTGTCCATATCTCCACAATAGGCTCTGAATCTAATGTTCTTACCCTTTGTTTGCTAGGGTTATGTGGGAACTCTCTCTAATGGTGTCCCACAACACCACAACCATATATCTACCTGGGCCTCTCCATTAAGGAATGCGGCTCGAGCTCTGGTACGTAGAGTCTGTGCTTATGGATCCTAATGACCTGGCTATGGAATGCTGAGGTCTTACTGACAATCTCCTGCTTACTGAGCTCTCTAGGCACCCTGTGTCCTGATGGGATCCGGTCCTCTATGAGGATGCCAACATACCTCTCCCCCCTATGTTGCGTTGATCTTAATCTTCGGCGGAGGTCTATAGGGGGGCGGGACCACTGCTGCTGAGTGGCGCCTGCTGGGTGGCTTGAAGGAAGACTTTCTTTTACCTTCTCCATGAGCAGGATGAAATGACGCCCCTTGATCTCTTCTTGGCATCTACTTGATTGCGCTCCAAATCTATCTCTAAGCCTGATGGGTCCTTCCCCCGTGTCTCCTCTGCATATAGGCCTTCTCCACAACATTAGCTAAATTCTATGGTAGTGAATGCGTACGCAACCACTCAAATCCAATTCAGGCCCCAGATTAACCTATGAATCTATACCTTCTCATCCTACATATAATCATCATAACTGGAGTAGATTCCATAAATCACTCTCATACTTAGCTATAGTCATAGAACACGTGGCAAGTCGTGAACTCAGCTATCCACTGTTGAAGGAACCTCCTGGGAAATAACCCGCCTTCTAAAATGCTCCTAAAAAAGATCCTATGTATGTTTCTTTGATCAACATGGAGCTTCTGCCTCTCATTCTCCACAAACTCTTGCTCATCCCCAAAAGATGGATGGATCGCACAATAACACAAGCTGTCGTGTTGCTAGTACAAGGGCAGATCTTTGAAGCATCTGCTCACTCGCACCAACCAGGCCTCTACCGAAAAACCTCATGGATCACTCTAGTAATAATGAGACGGCCGTAGCTTCAGGACTCCTGATATGGTCCTGCAACTATGTCTGGGTGACCCCTATGGCTCTCTGCATGCTCATCTCTAATCGAGGGCCGTTCGGACCTATCCCTGTGTCTTGAATTCCTGTCTCCCTGGTGCCATGCCCCCATCTGTGTTGACATGCCCTGGTGACTCCACATGGAAGTTCTCTGCCCCCCTGCTCCTCCATTGTATTGAGGAGATGCCCTAGTCTCACTGATGGCTGCCATATCATGTCTATTCAGTCGTCCTCCTATGGACAGTATTCGTATAACGACATTGACTCCTGAAGCTCATAAAATCGAGGAAAATGGCCACGTACTGACTCCTGATCTAGTGGTGGTATACCTAGGTCTCGTATGAAAAGACCCTCATGCCGGTCAACGCCCTCCTACTAGACAGAGGTGAGAGTTAGTTTTCATCATTTTGGTTTGTTTCATTTTTCTAAGTTTTCTAAAATATCAAAATATCAACTAGTTTTTTTTCCTATGTTTGAAGATAATGTGGCAACTAGTTAAAAGTTCAAGTCTTCATGTTTTATAGGTGTGCCTATGGTCCAAGATTTGAACCACGGCGTTGATATTGAATGTAACGCCCATCGAGTGACGTTCCTAAAAAAGGCTAACCCTAACACAACTCCGAAATATTGTGACTAATTTTTTTTTTTACAAGATTAGTTCAGGTAAAAGATTACACTGGGTTAATGCCCTAGGGTACCAAAACCAACTCACACACTAAACTCCACCCTAACGGTTTAAGACTATGTCGAAATGATAAGGTTAACATATTTTCTTTCTAATTCCTCATATGTTCCTTTAATCAAATAGTCACTAGGGAGGTACCAAGAATTAATTTATTTAATTTTAAAGCTCCCCCTCTTTATTTTAAAAGTTATTCCTTATAAGGTTACCGCTTACACAAACATATAACTCATTACTTAATAACTTAGAGTCCTTCCTATCACTAACTAAAGTTTTCAAGTACTAAAACCATGCTTAACACTCTTAACAATAAATTGGCCCCACTCCCCATTTGTAACCTACAACGAAGTGTTGAAACACCATTTATAAAAAACAAAATATCACCTAATAAAAGGCTGGAGAAACCGTCCACCCTTGGATCAAATCAAATTCACCACAAATCCTAGGTTTACAAGAAGCCCCTAAATTACTTAATGTAATTTTGATTAAAGCTTTTCCTTGATCAATTTCCTTTCTCCGCCTTTGTTCTATTTATCTTTTGGAAAATACAGGTTGGAGATGAGAAGGCCATGGAGCAAGAAGGACGAAAATTCATGGAGGACCTTCCACAAGGACCAAGATTAGAAATTTAATTTGTATTTTAATGTTTTTTTATTTACACATATTCAAGGATTTGGGAGGGTTTCTCTTCCCCCAATCTGGTTTTTATTACAAACCATTTGTATTTAGGGTTTTTTAAATTTTGGGGGAAAACCTACCCCATTGTTATAGATAAAAAGAATAATTTTTAGACATATACATTTTAAGTTTTACTACTGTCCAATATAAGAAGTTTTACACATTGTTTGTAGCTGGCAGTCATATGGTTTAATTTTACATTTTGAGTTTTGTAAAAACCGGTTAAAATTTTGCACAACCCGCGGATCCGCTGAGTTCTAAATCGTAAGTGACAAACCACCTCCTAAATGACCAGCTGTCTTGACGCCACCACTAGGTGACAAACACATACCACCGCTTATCATGAGCTACAGTTAGGGACCGCTACTCTGCACAGGGCGGCGGTCCTGTTTTTTAGAAAAAATAATCTTATCCCTATTTTTCCAGAATAAAAAGTTGCTCATAATGTTCAAAATTACATTTGAGTTTGTTTTTTTGTTTCATTTAGAGTGGGAACTCTATAATGGTGTCACACAAACCAAAACCATAAACAGCTACCTGTCTCTCCATGAGGCTGCCGGGCTCGACTGGGGTACTCTAGATGTCTGTGCTATGGATCCTAATGACCTGGGCTATGGAATGCTGAGGTCTTTACTGACAATCTCCTGCTGACTGAGCTCTGACCCCCTTGATCTACTATCTTGCATCTCTGAGGAGGTCTATAAGGTGGGCAGGACTACTACTGCTGAGGTGGCTATTGGGGTGGCTTGAAGGAAGACTGTCTTGTACTCTGTCTGCCACGTGAGCAGGAGGAATTGACCCCCTTCGATCTGTTATCCTGCATCTGCTGGATGCAGACTCTGAACTCTATCTCTAGCCTGTTGTACATCTTCCCTCGTGTCTCCTCTGCAATATAGGCCTTCTCCACAACATTAGCTAAATTCTATGGGTAGTGAATGCGTACTGCACCACTCAAATCCAAATTCAGGCCCCGGATGAACCTATGAATCTATACCTTCTCATCCTACATATAATCGACATACTGGAGTAGATCCATAAATCAACTCTCATACTCAGCTATAGTCATAGACACCTGGCGAAGGTCGTGAAACTCAGCTATCCACTGTTGAATGAACCTCCTGGGCAAATACCTGCTTCTAAAATGATCCTAAAAAAGATCCTAGGTAATGGTCTTTGAATCAACATGGAGCTTCTGCTCCTCAGTCCTCCACCAAACTCTTGCTCCATCCCTCAAAATATGGATCGTAACACAAGCTTTCATGTTGCTAGTACAAGGGCAGATCTTGAAGCATCTGCTCAAGCTCACCAACCAGGCCTCTACCTAAAAACCTCATGTATCTCTAGAATAATGAGATGGCCGTAGCTTCAGGATCTCCCTGATATGGTCTGCAACTATAGTCTGGTGACCCCTAGGCCTCTCTGCATGCTCATCTCTAAGCCTATGGCTTCGAGACCTATCCCTGTGTCATGAAATCCTGTCTCCATGCCCCCTCTGTGGTGACACTGCCCTAGGTGACTCCACATGGAAGTTCTCTGCCCCATGCTCCTTGTTGTATTGAGGAGATGCCCTAGTCTCAACTGATGGCTCCATATCATGTCTAGCAATTCGTCCTCATAGGGACACTATGCGTATAACGGCATTGACGTCCTGAAGCATCTATAAAATATGAGGAAGAATGGCCACTACTCCCTGATCTAGTGGTGGTATACCTAGGTCTATATGAAAAGACCCCTCATCCGGTCCACGCCTCCTACATAGACAAAGGTGAGAGTTAGTTCATCATTTTGGTTTTGTTTCAGATTTCTAAGTTTTCTAAAATTATCAAAATATCAACTAGTTTGTTTTTCCTAGGTTTGAAGAATAATGTGGCACTAGGTTAAAAGTTCAAGTCTTCATGTTTTCTAGGTGTGCCCAGGGTCCAAGCTTTGAACCCATGGATTTGATATTGAATGTAACGCACATCGAAGTGACGTTCTAAAAAATGCTAACACCTAACACAACTCCCAAAATATTGTGACTAATTTTTTTTGTGTTACAAGATTAAGTATACAGGTAAAAGAGTTTACATGGGGTTAATCCCCTAGGGTACCAAAACTAACTCACACCACTAAACTCAACCCTATGGTTTAAGAACTAGGTCTACGAGAAGGTTAACATATTTTCTAATTCCTCATTATGTTCCTTTAATCAAATATTCACTAGGGAGGTACCAAGAATTAATTTACTCAATTAAAAGCTTCCCCCCTATTTCTTTTATAAAGTTAATTCCTAATAAGGTTAACCTCTTACACAAAAATATAACTCATTAACTTAATAACTTAGAGTCCTTCCTATCACTAACTAAAGTTTTCTAAGGACTAACCATGGCTTAACACTCTATGACAATAAATTGGCCCCATTCCCCATTTGTATATAAATCATACAACTAAAGTTTTGAAACAACATTTTATAAAAAACAATATCACCTAATAAAAGCAGGGAGAAACCTCCACCCTTGGATCAAATCAAATTCAACCACAAGATCCTAGGTTTACAAGCAAGCCCTAAATTTACTTATGAATTTTATTAAAGCCTTTCCTTTGATCATTTCTCCCATTTGTTCTATTTATTTTGTTGGAAAATACAGGTTGGAGATGAGAAGGCCATGGGAGAAAGAAGGAAGAAAATCATGGAGGACTCCACAAGGACCAAGATTAGAAGGTTTAGATTGTAGGTTTTAATGTTTTTTTCATTTACATTCAAGGATTGGGAGGGTTCTCTTCCCCCAATTTGGTTTTATTACAAAACATTGTATTTAGGTTTTTAAATTTGGGGAAAACCCTACCCCATTGTTATAGATGAAAAAGAATAATTTTAGATCCATCATTTTAAGTTTTATTGTCCAATCTAAGAGTTTTACACATTGTTTGTATGCTGGCAGTCATACGTTAAATTTTACAATTTTGAGTTTTGCAAAAACCGGTTAAAATTTTTGCACAAACGCGGATCCGCAGGGTTCTGTCGTAAGTGACAGAACCACAGCCTAGAACAGACCGGCGGTCCTTGGACCACCAACCTACCTGGGTGAAAAACCACAGACCACCGCCTTATCATGAGCTGCAGTTATGGGACCGGGACTACTCTGCACAGGGCGGCGGTCTTGTTTTTGAAAAAACAGAATCTTAATCCGAGATTTTTCCAAGAATAAAAAGTTGCTCAAAGGTTCAAAATTACATTTTGAGTTTGTTTTTGTTCATTTAGAGTTCCATATTTGAGATTTATGAATCTTTTATTCATTTCTTAGTTAAAATTACTCATTACAAGAATTTGAAAACTAATACTACTACTAGATTTATTCCATTTGTTCAACTAGATTTTCCTTCTATTTTCATGGGCAATGTAAATCTAAGTCTACTTATACATTATTATTTTCTTGCCATAACAAAACAAACATTTCTAAATAACAATATGCTCAAATTTGTTCTCTCTTTTTTTTCATTTCACTATAATGCAAGTATATTCAAATGGCTACAATAAATTTATTTTCCATGCAATGCTATTTTGTAGACAAGTTCAACTTCTTACAACTTCTATTTTTCCTTCATTCTCATTTACAACTTTACAACTTCATAATGAAGGTAAATTTTCTTTTCCATTTCACAACTAACTCAATACAAGCCTTCTTTTTCTTTTCAACATACAAATATTTGAATGAAAACTTTCTCTAAGAAATTATTACAAATTCTTCCACTCAATGGTGGGAAATAATACAGGAATGCAAATAAATAAACTATAATAATACAAATTCCTCCACTCTAAGTGGGATACAATAAATTTATTCACAAGGGTAAGTTCTCAAGGTCCCTAACCACACTCCAAGCTCCACAACTCCAAGCAAGATAGCTCCTTCAAGATTATTTGATTCACAACAAAATGGTGGGAGAGGCAATGCTCTCCACCCAACCAAGACATCCAATGAAGAGGAGAAGCCATCCTCTTCATTGGTCCCTGAGCCCCAACTACATCACAATGGAAGATGATTCAACACATGGCAACAAATAGCTTCCACAACACTTAAAAAAATAGTTTCACATCCATTCCATTCACATTCAAACACAACAACACAAGCAAAAGAAACAACAAAAACAATAATAACACAAGGCTTATCAAGAAAGCCAAAGGAGCAAGACCTATGGGGAGGCCACTTATGCCTCCCAATGGGAACAGATGCCCACCTTAAATCCTCCAATGCATGTCTCAAATCCCCTACAAACTCTTATGTCTCTCTCAAGTACCCCTTATACCTCAATATACTCTTATGCCCCCCTCAATATCTTATGCCTCCCTCATAACAAGAAACAAGAAGAAATGTAAGGTGGGGCACCCAACCCAAACTCCCTCTAACAAGAAAGTAAACTCTTATCCCTCCCTATAAGAATACTCCCCATAGTCTCCTCCTACTCCAAACTTAGGCAATCTACCCACACTCAACAAGCATTCCAAAGAAAAAACAACACTCAACACAACATATAAACACATAATAAAAGCATAACAAAAGCAAAGTAAAGCTCCTACCTCTCCATAGTAGAGCTTGTCCCAAGAATGAAATTCCAAGATCCTCCAAAACCAAGAAAGCATCCACAAAACTCCAACAATCCACAAGCTCTCCCAAAATTCTCTAACTCTTCAAAAATTCAAGAGTCCAAAATGATCAGTTCAAGCAAAAGAGCATCTATAAATAGAAAAGGGAGGGAGGAGGATGAGGCGGCTCCATGTAGGATGCCACAACACTCATCCTCAACTCCACCTCACTTGGTCAAACCTCAACCCCAATGCACCATAAATTGGTGGGTGATAGGAATGACAAGATACTTGCACACAAACTAAGCCCACACCCCCAAAGGAAAAAATTAAATATTTGAAAGAAAGTGCAATAAACATTTCACCTTTTTCTCTTCCCAAAACACCTAATGGGGTCTAATTTTGACCCCCCAACCCATAGGTAGGGTTGGTATGACAATTTAAGAGGTGTGGGACAAGTTTAACTTGTCCCACAAGCCTTCAAAATTTTCCCTTAAGGTCAAATTCGAGTTTCCCATGAAGGGTAGAGTGTACAACACTCTATATCTCAAGCATTCAACACCCAACACAAAATCCAAGAGCAAGTCAAGTCTAATAAATGATCTCCTTTTGGTCACATCTTTAATTAATTATAAAAATATTAATTTAACTCCTAATTAAGACACTTAGACCCACTAAGACAAAGGGGAGAAGATTTCATCAGTTTCTAAATAAGAAAAACAAGTAAATTAGATCACTCAAAGGAACACATACTAACATTAATAAAAAGGGAACTAAAACAAAACAATGCATGACCCCTTGGTCACAATTTTCCCCTAACCAAATAATTCTAACACACACACAATTACATGTTTCCATGGTGACCCTAGCTGAATTCATCTAGAATTCCAATGTGGTTGGTCTCCAATCCCCCCCGATGTTTTTGTGAATATAAAAATACTTGCAAAACAGAGAATACCTCCTCTGGCCTCGTGGCCGCATTAAAATATCCATGCAAAAATATGCAATATAAATTTAAAATCATCTATATATGAGCTAATATCATCTAAGCAATTACGAATCATTTACAAATTTCTAGCAACATTTCTATCCAACGTTTCATGCATGTCAAAATGATGAAAACAGTAATTCAATTATCAAAGCCTACTCATGGCGACGAAAGTATATCACATGTTAGAAATAGATATATAAATAACCATGTCCACAACATATCAATATCAATATCAATATCAATATCAATATCAAAAGTCTCTAATAATCCACATGCATCATATATGAATTGAATCATCAACAGTCCAGTATCTCTAACATCTAGTATCATGCTAAATAAAAAGCCTACAATAATTTCCATAAATCTAATCAACAATAACAAAATCAAAGCAAAAAGGTGTCGAAGGGAAGTGGGAACTACATTACCACATGTGTCTATTAGCTCTTTGGCTTTGTCACTTGTCATGAACTCCTTAATGTAGAAATGAGCTTGTAGTTTTACTAGATCATAGTTTTGAACTTGAATGTAACTAAGTTTCATTGTAGATCACCTCTCTATTGATCTTTATGCAACCCTTCTTATCTTCATGAATTGTTTACTTGGCATATGCTTCATTATCAACTCATTTGCAATCAAATTTTCACTTGAATACAAGCTTCCCTTCTCATTTACCACATTATATGTTTTTCTTTCAAAAGTCATTTAGATCAAACCTTACATTTCTATGATCACTGCCAATTTTTATTACATTATTCTATTTTGAAATTGCTTGATCTTTCATGGCACTTACATCACCTTTGATTTTTTCCACTACTAAGTCACCTTGATGTTCCTCTTAAATTCACCCTTGATCTTGTTGGAATGGATAAACACCACATATAAGGTCGATAAAAAATGCCAAGCCTACCTAAGAGGCTTGCAATAGGGAGAGTTCTTCTTTGCAACTACCCCTTATCACTCCAAGAAGGAATCATGGCTAGCCTTTGGTTCCTCCAAGCATACACACCACATCAACTTCGACAGACCCCTTATCCCTCCACTAAGACTATCCACGAATTCCTTTAGTTCCTAAAAAACACGCGCTTCCCTTATTCCTCCCTTCACTAGCTACACCTTATTCCTGCAATAATAAATGATGAAACGTCACCCCAACAAAAAGATAACATAGCCACATGAAAACACGTAATGCACATCAAAACCACATCTTCCCAAATGACAAAGTACAACACAATGATGGAACTACAATATAAACATATATGGATAGGCACTTTCCACGACACAACATTTTCATGGTTACATATTTATTACAATCTTATTTCATTATTTGACCATAATTATTTGAAGAGCACTTAACATGTAAACCTTCATTCTTTTTAAAACTAGACTGCATTTTTTTATTTCATTTAACATTTTACATATAATGGTTCCATTTGATTTTGATTGTTTCTCTTATCAAAATAATTTATCTACCCTGATTGTTAATACAAACATTTAGAAACACATGAGGCTTCTATTACTTTTCCCAAGGATTCATTTCTAAGGAACATGTGTACTTGGGTTTGTACTTTATCTTCATTGCAACAAGGTATATTTACATAAAATAAAGGGAATTCTATTAGGTCAAGAGTGGAAAGATTCCGTTTTCTTTTCATAGTATCATTTAAACACTAAGAATACACTATTTTTGTTTTCAAGTTATCACCACTATGTAATCTATCTATTTAAATTTCTTCATTCATGATACATATAAGAGGGTTGTATTGAGTCTAAGTAACAAATCTCACATTTCACTTTAATTTTAATCCCCCATCTTAAAAATTCATTATCAATAGTTATGAGTGAAATACATGTTTCGACCACAATTAAACTTCTTAAGTGGTCCTAGGTTTAATATATTTCCATTTACGCCCAAGGATTCTACTCCTTACAAGTCAAAACTAGAGTGTATAGTATCCTTAACTCACAAGAACTTCATAAAATCCCATGGTATTCCACTACTACATGCTAAGGGATATTTTTTTTAACCTTATGGATTAGGAATGTCACTACATAGTTCTTTCGTTTTATGAATTTGGCTCCATTAACAAGTCTCTAGTTAAATACTTGTGAAAGTGACAATTTGTCCCGCAAGGGTAAATAAGTAGCATTCTCATTGACCATGCACGAAGGATTGACCAGGGGAAAAGTTAACCTACCCCAAGATGGTCATGAAAACACAGGTAAGACGCCTTTTCTTGGCATACGGTAAGACCTAATGTTGATATAGAAATGAAATGACACGGTTGAAAGTTGACCAGGTTTTGTTCCACTATGGCGAAATTTAACAAGGTAACTTAAGGGAATCATTCCTTATGGAAAGGGTTAATATTTTAAGCTATAAGTTTAATTATTTCTTTTTCGTCCAAATGAAAACATGCTCCTACAAGTTGTTATTTTTCTCAGGAGACTAAGAGAGTTTCCTTAGGTAAGCACACCACTAGAAAATAGATAACATATACCATTCTCAATTTATTACTATCTAATTTACTAGTACAATCAACGTCCAAAATTACCATGGTGTAATTAGATTTAAATAACAAGTTTCTGAAATTCACCCTCCTATAATGATTCAAATGCTATCAAGAGGATTATTTTTACATCAATTTCCATAACAACAAGGTAGAAACAACTTAATTTATGTAACCGACATATAAAATTATGACCAAGTAGGAATTTAGTCAACATATAAAAGAGCAAATAAGTACAAAAATAACACAATTCAATAGACTAACAATGTCATTTTCATCACGGAAAATAAAGAACGACAATTCTACTCATAACAATAACGTTTATATATCATATACAAATACGATGTTTTCAAAATCACATATTATTATGCAAATGCCAACAAAACTTCATTTTTTCCTTATCATGGTACCTACAACCAACATGTATGGTCAACACAAATCACTAGTATGACATCTACCCAAAATCTAGCTTGATTCATGTTATCATAGTTTTCTTATTTACATGATTATAATACTTAGCAGGAAACAAGAGAGAGTTAGAGATACATTCATTTCATTTCCTAACTAGATAGAGGGGGAGAGAGAGAGAGAGAGAGAGAGAGAGAGAGAGAGAGAGACTAGAGAGAGAGAGAGAGAGAGAGAGAGAGAGAGAGAGAGTCACCATTTTTCCAAAAAACAAATTTCTTAAAGCAAGCAATAAAAGAGGGTTCCATACATTCATATATAAGTTTCTAAAAGTTTACTCATAAGTTAATTGACTTGAAGAGGTTCCTAGGACATTCCTTCACATTTTCTTACTTTGATGCAAAAAGGTCCAATTTTAACCCAAGGGCTAAGAAACCGCATTCAAACCTTATCTTTGATAGTCGAATGCTCCATGATAAAAATCCTATATATAGGTAATTCATAGGAGTTGATGGAAGTTAGAACTGACAAACAAGGTACCAATGACGATTACTTTTACGGAGCCACCTATCGTAATTGGACTAGTTTGATTTGGTCACCTAGTGACAAGAGGCCTAAAAAACCCCCTCATCAAACTAAATGGAAAGGTGTTTTTATTTGAGCTAAGGCTTGCAATAAATTGTAATGGATAAATACTAGAAGTTTACAAAGGCCAATATCCATTTCTTCAATAAGAGCCAAAACGGAAAGCCAAAACCAAACCCAACTATTTATTTTCAGCAGCTTCCCAAAGCCACAAAAGGGTTAACAATGTTCCTAGAGAGGTGACATAAGTACACAAATGATCATTCGAGGGTATTCTAAGGTTTGATACAACACTCCACATGACAGGGAACACAATCACAACTTGAATTTTCCATTTCGGGGTTCGGAGGGGTGTTTTGTGAATCACCAAAAATCATGTTTTATTAAGTTTGTAGGGTGTAAACAAGAAAGGTAGTTTAGTTGATGATTCGAATCAATCTCGCCAATTCAAGTAGACATGGGTATCTAGTTTTTATATCTTGGTTCGATGATGTACTAGTTCGTGGTTACGAGTATGGGTAACTATCAAATAAACAATCAGGTTGCATAGGAAAAAACCTTTTTTGTCATTTATAACTACGATTTATTTAATTAAACAATGAACTTGTCATTAGTTTTATTAGAAATATGATATCATAGTAAAAAGGGAAACTACCAATACAAAAATTATGAAAATTTGAGGTGAGAAAACCATGCATGTTTGTGAACAAAGAGGGGTATGTTTGGGATCCAGGTGGTTTGCACTCGTGATCCATTAAGACCACCGTTTGTTATCGCAACCTGCCAAACATTTTGCGTGCAACCCTAAGCTATCCATTTTTCACCTATATCTTGTCCAAAATCTCTCATTTTTCACACTAGTAAAATTAAGTTTTCAAAAGATGTATGATTTTTATTTGGAACTGTTGATGGAATTAGATGAGAACTCATTCGTTTATGCAATGATGGGTGTCCATACTATGCTCCATGAGATCACATTTCTTTCTTGCATTTTGTCAAAAAATTTGCATGTTAGATATGGGTGTCCAAGAGAGCACCTTTCTTTCATGCATTTTGTAAATAACCCACATGCCTATCTCAATGAAAATCTCAAACTCACATCATTTACCAAGCACCCACCACAAGGCGCATACTTAACATGCATGGTTCTTTTACTAATTCCCTTTATTCTTCATGCTTTAAGGGAGGTGCTTACCTTTTCAACAACTCATTTTGTGCATATTTTGCAATCCTCACAAGCCTTGAGGCCGCACTTCTTTCAGGCATCATAATAATAAATACTAAATAAAAAAATAAACAGAACACTGCCACTGTCATGCATTGCCAATATAAAACTCAAAGCACTCATGAAATGCAACCATCTAGAGGAGAAGTAGGTCAAAGGATGTGGGTATCTTACTTTATATCAATCAATTATACTTTAATGAGAAAATTTATGCGCCTTTCTTAGCAAAACCATTTTTTGTAAAACCAACAACCATGCCACATTTCTTTCAAATAGTTCACATGCCTAGTGTTTGCTTCCACATTTTTCAGATGCATCTTCTAGTGCACATGCAACTAAATCATATGGAAAAACCACACTCCTCCCAATGCTTTGGTAAATGCCTTTTGCCATGATTCAATGCACAAGTTGGGAGAAATGAAGGAATTCGTTGGAAAGTATGTTCTTACACTTGCAAACTGCATTTTGTTCACATCTTGGAATCATTTCATTCTTATGAAACCACATTTCTTCAAAAAATTTGAAAAACAACTCCTATGTTTGGCTTGCGTCCTCCTCCTCCATTCTATCAAGGCATTAACAACCTAACATATGGCAAAAAACCGTTGCCTGCTCCGCTAGATGGACGCCTAAACCTATTTGAAGCTTCTTATTTGGCACAAGCTAGGAGGAGAGACTGTTAGTGAGGGTGCCCCATTCCCTGCCAATCCAACCAAGCTCTTCCTTCACCCTCACACCTCCATCCACCCAAAACATCCTCCACTCATTTTCCCTACTCACCTGCCATCATTTACATTCCACCACCAACCCCATTTCTCCAAAAACTAAATTATTTATTAGTTTATTTATTTTATTTTAAATATTATTTTATTATACATGTATAATATATTTTAAAAATTACACACACACACACACACACACACACACACACACACACACACACACACACACACACACACACACACACACAATTGATGATAATAATAAGGATATTTACTCAATGTCCTATCAAATGTAATACTAACGAACCCTAGAAAAACATAAGGATGTAACCCCATACGATTGTGTTGATGATTTAATAAAATATGAATATTATTAATTATAATTTCAGAGTCACTATGATAATATACAACATAATACAATTGCTAAGCACTCTAAAGATGCAATCGTGTAAGCAAGTGTGAGAGATAGGGCACTTATATGAGAATTGCTTATCCTAGAATAGATCTAAACTGGAACAATTGATGAACAATCTAGGAAAAATGTCATAAATGCTTGATATAAATCTCGGAAGCTACAAAAAGAGCTGGACACGGGGACTTGGGATAGGGTGAGGGCACCAGAGACCACTCCTAGGCACTAGTAATTATGTGAATGCTCGAAATCTACTTTTTCTTATGTGGCTAGGGTTTCACACTTATTTGCTTTATATCGCTTGTATGTCACACTTGGATCTCTGAGGTACCTATAATCTACAACGCAAACCCTAACTACCATCACAAGCTCACAAACACATCAAATTGGAATAAAAAATGTAATATGTGAATTCAGACTGACCTCGGCGATCATACGAAGGATGAACTTATGACCAAGCGCTACACTACAGTCCAAAATCCATGTAGTTTTGTGCACTTGTGTGTGAAATAGTGTCCTTAGGTTTCCCTCACACCAATGATGCCAAGATAACAGGCTAAATCTAGATAAAATGCAAATGTGTGGGATGTAATTAGAACTTCCCTTTCCTATGCAGTGTATGTAGAGTAATCATCCCAAAAATGTAGTCCCTTTGATAATATGTAGATAGGCTTGCCCTTTAGAATTTCTTGCCCTTATAATGATATGTATGTTGTGTATATATAGGGATATCTTGTTTGAATTTTGACACTAGTGACATGACATGCCGACTAGGACCTCGGGATAGGAGTTAAAAAACTAAAAAGGCCGACCACAAATGTCAAAAATGTGAACAAGAACAAAGAGGCCAAGAGCTCCTAGGGTGGATAGGAGTGCCTGGGCGCTAGTGTCCATACTGTGCGCTGGTGTCCTGGGATAGCTGACAAAAAATGTGAGAAGACTAATAGACATGGATCCTTATGACTTAACCAGTTTTAGGTGTGGAAGATACAAATTTGAGAGATAAAGACAATAGAAACAATCAAAGCAAGCATATGGGCTAGGTAATGTGTCACCAGTGAATAATTTTCTTATTCAAGATCCATACATATAACAACATAGTTGGAGGTATAGTAAAATAGTAATATGTGTGTGATTTTGTGTCTACATTTTCCCCCCCTTTATGCTATTTGAATGAAATTCAAGTAGTGTAAAGGAAATATGGAACATACCTGTGAGAAGTTCAGAGAAGTCGTGTTGCAGAAGTATGCGCAGAGTATGAGAACATATAGAGTGTCGAACCATGGATCAATGTATTGATCCATGTGGCGTAAATAGAGATAACAGACTGTTGTAAGGAGCACTTGGAGAAATTGAAGGTTTGATTTCAAGAATTTGGAGATTTTGAAATGTTACCGATGGAGATTTGAAGGGGTAGGGAGTGATCAATTCCAAACCTGATTTTGTAAAATTTTGATCAAGGGAGGATTTGGGTGTCCTGCCACTAGAGGAAGATTTTTGGGGAGAGAGGTCTAGTTTTACTCTCCATCCATGACTACATCCTCAAAAGGTCCAATAAAGACCACATTTAGCTCCATGTTGAATAACCCATATAAGAGTAGTATAGGAAAGGTAATGACATCTCATTGACTCCACTCCCATGGGTGTCCCGATTTTTATAGTGCTAGATGGCTTCCATGTTAGGGCATCTCGAAGTGATAGAAAATGTAAAGTGATTCCCATGTTAGATCATATGGGAAAGATAGTAAAACGATTCAGCTCCCAAGTTAGGTCGTTTGGGAGAGATAGTAAAGTATGTTATGTCGTATCGATTCATTGATTTGATTTGAATAGTAAAAGATAGCTTTGACATTGGATGTGTACGAAAGATTACTCACGGATATATTTTCTTGTTTTTCCCCCAAATTAGGTCATTAGGGGAAATAGATAGAAAGTACTTGAATAGATCGATTTGTCCCTTTGTTTGGATAGTGTGAAGGATTTTTTTCGATAATGATTTATTAGGAGTATCAAATGTTCATATAGTGTCCTGAGATAGATCGTAGGGTGATCTTGATTGTATGCCCCCATTTCGGAGAAAGGGAGAGGGGTGGGGATAATGAGCACTAATCCGGAAGTAGAAGTGAAAAGATGTAATGATGAACAGGAGGCAGTATAGAAGATGTTGCAAGATTGTTTATATGTTGAATAGTATACATGCGAGATTAGAATAGAGCATTGTGCAATGTGTACAGTAAAGTGGTAGAAAAAATTATAAAGTGAACAGTGTGAATGAGGAAGAAAATGGAACAATGAAGTTCAAGATATGAGCAAAACCTTGGGCCGTGTATTAATTGGAAGATTGAGTGCGGGTAGTACTATAGTAAATGCAAAATTGAAAATTACTATATATAGTAATAGTAAAAAGTGGATTGGAACTTCATTTGAACTGTGATTGAGTTAGAATTTGAGCTCTGGGCTTGTGAGGATGCCATAGATTGGGGAAACAAGGTTGACAAGATTTGAGATGGTAGCGATGGTTGTGGGTTGCAGAAGACGAATGAGTTGGTAAGTATGATGATTTTTGAAAAAAATGGAGAAATTTGTTCGATTTTGGTGATTTTTGCAAAATTTTAAAATTTGAATTTATGGGAATTTCTGACCTGGGACAGAGTGGAAAAGGCGTTGACATCTTTTGGGATGCTAACGGTTATTTCCAGGCATTGGTGACCTACTTCTAGGCGCTTGCGTCTTGCTCCTTGGTGTTGACGACCCAAGAAAATGTTTTGATAGCATAAAATGGAATATGTGGATTTTGATGACTTTTTTGTAGTATGAGTGGTTGTTTTTGCGTATATATGAGGTACTAATGTCGAGATTTTTTTTTTGTTTGTTTTGCAAAGAGATATACATTTGAGGGAGTTCCACAGAGGTTGACATTTGACCACATTATCAAATTTTGGATTATCTGATGTTGAGTGGGGCATACTAGATCGTGTCGAACTACGACACATAATGAGATTAGGGTAGGTACCCCATAATATGCCTATGGTGACTGCATTGTGTGAGCAGTGGTGTGCGGATACATGTACTTTTTGGTTGCTTATTGGGAGATGGTAGTGACCTCCAAGTTCAATGAAGCCCTCAACGACATCCACATCCGTTCAAGAAGTTGGCGAGATGAGATATAATATCAATTGGCTAGGCGTAAAGGAGGGGGCATAACAAAAATGCCAGATGATAAAGTTTGAACTAGAGCATCTTAAAGCTCAAAAAACATACCATATTTCATCTAACGTTATTATAACTATTACTTTGTACTTAAAACACAAGTTGAGATTAGGTTTGTATTTGAAGGCACAAAATACAACGATCGAGATGACAAGTTGGTGCACAAAGAGATAATGGAAACCTTGCATATGAATTATTGACATTCAAACTTGGGATTCAACACCTCAAATGTTTGTGATGATCAGCGAGATGAGATAGAAAACTAACTGACCAGTTGCGAAAGAGGGGGCCCCAATCCTCATTGGCTCGGTATAACGATGCGGGGCACTACATGTTCACACTGCTAAGTGGTTTAGGATATTTTCCAACCTACTTATTTTTGGCCATTTTCACACCACTCACTTGAGATAAGCATATTTTGGTATTATTGTTGTTTTATTAAGAATTTGCTATTTTATTCTCACGTAGGTGGCTTGATTATGATTTTAGATATTTGTAGTGTTCCCTAATGTTAGCTCTCCACCCTATTTTCCAGTTGAGAATAAATTTTTGTTTTCTATAATATGGGTACTCCCTCCTTGTAAGAATAATCTAGCTATTGTATATTTTGTTGAGTCTTAATAATCACAGAGACCTTATTTGTTTCATTACTAACCTAATATTTTTGTTGTGAATATATTTGAGATTGCATGTTTTGAAGCTTTGGTAATGGTAGTCCTACATGAATAATCCTAGGCTGAGATTTTTCATCTCTCTGAAAAAATCGAGATACCTTTTTCCGGATCATTTGCATAATGACCATTTTTTTGTGATGATGGAACAAAATGTTAGATTTATCATATATTTTTCATTGATTTTGATTCAGGTTGTTATAACACCCTCTAGAATTGGAAAATAAGACTTCTAATTTGTTTCACCTTCCCCTTTCTATAGTTGCACTCCTTCCACCTCCTCTTTTCTCATGTCTACTTCTTCTTCTTGAATTTGACCCTCCCCATTCTTTTCCAACTAAAACTTGGCTATAAATGCATGTTATATGGATGAATTTCCATATTTATTTAACATTGCCTCATGTGATAATAAATAACCCATTAACTCATCAATAATGAGTTCAGTGAAGACTTTTGACTCCTTTATGTGTACTACAATGACGTCAAATTTGATGCATATATTCCTAATTCAATTATATTTCAATATATGGTGTCTCTCCATGAGACACGACTTGGTTTACAAGACCCATGAGTTGTGTAAAACAGTGATCAATAGTTTTTTACTCCCACATAAACAAATTTTCAAAATTCATCCAAAATATTTACAAATTTTCTACTTTTTTGATATAGTGTAAAAGGTGGGTTTTGACTGGGGTCCAACCCAGGAACAGTAAAGGCCTGAATGCTTAGATAGAATGTTAATGTTTCAACTATAGGAAGCAAAATAAGGACAACTTCCCAGCAACGAACGCAACAACTAGGTATGAGAAAAGGATTTCTTGTGATTTTTCTTTCCTTATACCTTTTTCCAACCATCTGATACATATTCAATAGGAAGCATGACTTCAAGAGCTTTAATTGGCCTGTATATGCTTTCATTTAAGGGAACATTTTATTTTTCCACTTCACTGAACTTTGTTTCAACAATTTTGTTACTTTCATTTAAGGGAACATTTTCTTTAGCCTCTTCTCTAAACTTGTTTTCAACACTTTTGTTTGGTTGAGGCTCGGCCTTTAGATTTTCCTTGTTTCTTTCACCTGGAATTTCTCTAAGAGGAGTTTTTGGAATCGAATCAAACAGTTCTTCCTCCAAATCATCATTTGAGTTTAAGTCTTCCTTTGCCTCAAAGACAAAATGCTTCAGAAGAGCATTTTCCCACCAAGTAGCTCTTTCCTTTTTACGGTTTTCAAATACACAATCAACAACAATATGCCCCAAATTAAAACATCTTCTTCATCTAAATGACAAACCCTCATAATCAAGAGGTTGGGACCGTGATCTATTTTGAAGTTTGAGTTCAATGTAAGTTGGTAGATTCTTTGAGGTATCGATCTCAACCAGAATGCGGTCAAAATTTTAAGTTTATTAAGGAATAAAAATTATTGCTTCATGAAAAGATGAAGAGCTCCGGATCAAGCCATAACCCTATCCAGGTTGAAAGTAAAGGAAATTTTGGCACCAGGGATTCATTCGAGGGAGGTGGAAATGCATCATCCAAACTGGATCCTGAATCGCCAGCGGTAAACCCTTTCTCTGGTGGGGGTGCTCACGAGAGCTAAGGGAAGGAAAATAACAAGGTCGTAGGGGTAGGGGGAGAAGCAGATGACTCCTACAAATCCTTTGAAGAAGTTGTTAGATTTGCCAAGGATGGATTATGGAATCGGAAACCCCTTAATCCAGCTACTAATATCCATATCCTCAAGATTGAGGAAAACATTCTCCAACAGGTTTTGAGGTGGGAAAAGGATTTTTCTAACCTTGGTCTTATATGTCATTTTGATGATCTATGGCCAAAGTTCACTCAACTTCACGAATGTATCACCAACATGTGTAGCTCTTCCCTCCAGGGTAAGGTCAAATTTTACCCATGTGTATTTAAGCTTACTTTATCACTGTTTTTGAATCTAGTGAAGATCAAGATTTTGTTCATAATTGGTATTGGTGCTGGGAGAATCATTTTCTCATGACAAAACCCTAGTACCCTTTATTTGATCCTTTAACGAATTCCTTTGATTCACTGCATATTTGGGTAAGACTTCCGGGTTTTCCTTTGCAACTTTGGATGGATTCTTACATTGAAGCCATTGGAAACACTCTGGGAAATTTTGTTAGAACATATTCTGATACAAATAGATCTTTGCACACTTATTATGCTCTAATATTGGTGGATCTGGATGTTTCCCGTGATCTCCCTAATAAGATCAACTTGCAGATTGGAGAGAGGGTTCAGATTCAAAGATTGGACTATGAAAAGTTACCTTTTCACTGTCATAGATGCTATGCAACTGACCATTTAGTTAAGGATCATGGGATTTACAAGTGAAGAGGAGGGGCGAATATGAGCTGGTGGAAGGACTCTCTTCCATCACATCTCACTATTGAACCCCTTTCAAATCCTGTTGAAGATTCTTTGTATGAACCCTCAAGGGTCGAATCTACTCTTTTTATGGTTGAGAATCCCCTTCAGGTTTCTTATAATGCTAAGTTCCCTTTAGCTTCAGGGTTAGAGAAGGAAATTGATCCTTTATCTTATCCATCAGATGCTTTTAGACCCATATATTCTATTGATGTTGTTCTTCCGTGTGAATCTTCTTTAGATGACGTTACTAACAAGGAAGAGTGGACTGCGGTCCAAAATAAGAAAGGTAAATCTTCATAAAAGTTTTTAGGTTCAACCCATATGAAGCTTAGATCTCATTTGTCTTCATTGGTTTGATGTTATTTTTCTTGGTTGTTTGGCTGAGTCAAATTTCTTATTGATTCTTTGGCCTCTATCTTTTAGTCTCATGTGAGCTTTCAATGGTCTATCCTTTGTTGTAATGGCCCTTGGAGCATATCCAAGTATTATCAATAAAAAAACCAGTGGTATGGGAGTCAATTTTTAACATGTTTCTCATAACGTTGCCAATGGAAATAAGACAAGAAGGGTCCAAGAATTGAAGGGGCAGGTGAGGCAATCTTATCCAACCTGGTTTGCTGGAAAAGGATTCATTGGTTAGATTAAAAGAGGGGAACCAGGGTTTCAAGACAAGATAATGTGTTTGACAAGCCCATAGGTTCCCATCTATGATATCCTTATTAGCTATTGAAGAGAAAACAACAATGAAAGTTCCTTTAGCACAAGGATAAAGGTCTAACCTGTCATCCAGTAAAGGGGTCCAATGTTTTGTGATCCAATCATGAAGGACTGAGAGGTTGGGCTAAAAATCGATGAATCTGTAGATCATGGCATGATCCTGGTGGACGGTTTCAACTTCAATCACTTCATCTCCAAAAGTAATGCATGGTATATTAGCAACAGGATCCATGGGTTTTAAAATGTCTATTTTTGTGAACAATTTTTCTAATTTAACCTTACTTCTCAAACCCTAATAAATATTTTTAAAACTATCCCAAACTTCTTTATACCTAGTAACTAATGCGAACCTAGGACATACATAATCATTCACAGTCTTCTGATTAATGAACATGGATTTTGCATATTTTTTCAAGTTTTCTTTCAAGTAATATCTTTCTATGTATGTGATTTCATACAAGGCTACCTGATCTCGAGGTTTATTAATTCCATTCTCTACTAAATCATATTAATATTTGTAGTAAAAATAAGTTTTCATTTTAATATAAAAAATCGTAACATCTACCTGTGAACAATGAAATTTGGGGCTATGTGAGCCTATTGCTTGTTGCCACCATAGCTAGATTATCAAATTTAAATTTTCCATCTAACAGCTCTATAAACTAAAATCAAGCTATGATACTAGTTTGAAGGATTGGATGAATCAAAAACCCTTTTGAGGTTGTGTTCTCTCAATAAATAAATCATAAAAAATAAAGCTACGGATTATAGATGAAATGAGAAACACAAAAAAACTCAATGTGCAAAATCAAACTTCTGCTCTTAATATTTTAGCAACACTTCAAATCTCTTCTTCTCCTTTGTCACATATAAAATTTTGAGACTAAAGATATATATATTTCATTTAAATTTATTTCTAAAACATTTTTTGGACGCTTTTTCTAATATAACTTATTCCTAATTTTAAACTACTTGTTCAAATTTAATCTTTTATAAAAATAAGACATCTTCATTTTCATTACACCACATTATTTTGATATATTTAATAAAACTAAAATCATACAAAGTTAGGTTGGTTAAAAATGTTTCTCTATTTCGTGTGGTATTTTTTTTCCTTCTATGCGTAATATTGTTTGAATTATGTAATAACCCAATTTATTTGCATTTTTTATTTTTTTATGGGAAGCAGTCATATGTGTCCACTTCAACCCTATTCATGATAGATAATTCATAGTGGCTCACTCGATAAAAACTTTGAATTTGGAACATTCCTTCTCCCAAGGTTGTTTATTTGATTGATATATATGAAATGGTTACTACTCATGTTATACACCAAAAAAGACATGATTGATTCGATGTTGTTCCTTCCATCCACTCGAATACCAAAACATTAAAATCAATAATATGAAATCATGCTACCATAAGTGTATTCTTTTAAAAATATGTGCCAAAACTCGTTAGCAAACATATAAATTCAGGCATAAACATCGTGATAACAAATGCAAGACAATTTTTGGTCATAATGCAATGTAATAAAACACGCTCTTTGAAGCTTCAAATGTAAATCTAGGGATTGTTGGATATTATTACTCATAAATCAAATTCTAAACCAAAATTTGAAAACTAAAAACTATTTTATAATTGACTTATTTACTTACTGAAGTTTTTTTTTTCAAAGATGCATTCATAACCATCACATACCAAGAAAGAAATGTTGGAAAAGGATAATAATTAAAAAAATTGTTTGATGTTAATGATATCTTCATTCTAGAAAAATAAAATTTAAGTTAATAGATGAGAAAATGATAAAATTTAAGTCAGCGTTGAGAAATGAAGAGTGTGAATAATGCCTTGAACGAATTTTTAAAACCATAGTCAAATAGACGGTTGTGATGCATTGACCAATGTTGACTGAGGTGCATATTGAGTGGAGGATAGCCCCTAGTTCATGCATAAGGAATGGCCCAGTTGAAATTGAGAGGTCAACGGGTTGACTCATGGTAAACAATAGAAGGAAATGACATGAAAATTTTGTGTTCTGACACAGAGTCACACCAAATATAACACGTTGATTTCATTGTGATACACTGAATCGGTGATACCTTTGATCTTCTTCTTCCCCTCATTTCCTTCTCCAACAAATATCGAGGTTTATTTTAATTTTGTGATTGGCTTGTAAGCCAATCGATTTTAATCTCATCGCCATAATCCGTACATACCTCGTCTGAACATCAAATTTTATCAGCCTTCATTCGAGTGTAGTGTTAACTGCAATCCGAAAATGTACATCACGATCAAGATCACGATTTTCATGTTGTCTGCAATGCGAAAATGTACTCACTCTGGTTCAATTTCATCGTGATTCGCGTTACTTTAACCCCTCCAATAATCTAGTTGTGCCCCTGTTTTCCTACCAAAACAAATATCCAGGATCTGAACTTTCCTATATTACCAGTTGTAAGTTGTAACTCATCTGGAAAGAGCCGAGCTACTATACAAAAATATAGATATGGAGTTTGAGAGAAACGCAGAGAGTGCCACAGTTGTTGTGGATATGAGTGAATGGCGTGCGAAAGGTAATGAACGTTTTGCACACAAGGATTGGAAAGGGGCAATCGCCTGTTATTCTAAATACATAGACTTTGCCCTCACTGCAACTCAGAATGCTGAGAACTACAACGGTGAAGAAAGGATGGCCCTTCTGTATGCTTATTCCAACCGGGCAGAAACCATGTTGAGGTTGGAAGAATACGGGAAAGCTGTTGAAGACTGTGACAAGGCATTACAACTTGATTCCGCTCACATCAAGTCCATCTACCGCAATGGCAGGGCTTTGCATGGACTCTGCGAGTACAAGTTAGCCTGTGACTGCTTTCAACAAGCATTACATCTTTCCCCTGCTTCCAACGAAATCGAACCACTCTACCGAAAATCAAAGAAACTCAACAAGCAAAACAGGAAAGGTAAGTTTGATCTGTCGACCTATTTTCTTAGGGGGTGCAGGCCACAAGATAGTCCAGAGGTGAGTAATTATACGGGTCCAGTAGTTATAGAAAAATCAGCAGGGCGTGGTCGAGGCTTGTTTGCTACCAAGAATGTGGACGTAGGAGATATCATTGTTGTGGAGAATGCGGTGGCAGCTTGCAGTATGTACGAGAGGGCACATCCCTGTGCTCTGAAAGAGAATGAGATGTCTGAACTTGAGCGGCTCAAGAACGAAACTGTGGCTCAGGTGATTTCTCGTGCAATGTCTTCGCCCAGGATATTCCAGCAGCTGCACTACCTTATTTCCGACTCAGACATTCCCGACATGGAGTTGTTCCAGATAAATAAGGGTAACTGGAACAAGTTTGATTCTCGCAAAAACCTGGAGAATTTCCAGCTGGAGACAAACAAGCTCAGAAAATTAATGGAGCTCAATGCTTTACTAACTCATATGACCCAGCTGAGAAGCTCCGAGAAAGGCCCATCTGATGAGAATGAAACCATATGGAAAGGGATTGTAACAATTGAGGGATGGGGATTTTGGGTGTTCCCATCTTTCATTAACCATTCATGTTTCCCGAATGCTAACTGCATGGTGGTGGAAAAAGCCATGTTTATCATAGCTACCAGAAAAATTTATCCAGCAGAGGAAATTACGATCTCCTACTTTAAGAATCTTACACCGTTGCCATTGCGGGAGACATTCTGCAGGCAGTTGAGATTTAGGTGCGAGTGTAAGCGATGCATGTTTGAAAGGTCTTTGGGTCAGGCTTATCGAACTTTGGGTGGAGAGATGATAACTTGTTTTGAGACGCTGGTCCCTCATGTACCACATGTATCACGCAGCGACATTCTGCACTTACTGGACCTTGTTGCGCAGGTGGAAGCCATTGATGCTGATGATGAAGGGAAAAAACTGATACACGCTTCTTTTAATTCTATTTACAGCGTTTTTTCATAGGTATTACCCTGACATTGTTGTGCCGTCACATTTACTTCCAACGCCCATAACTCTGGCTGAGGCCATCCAACATGTTTCACCAGGGTCTGATTCATCCTTTAATCTGCATTCAAGACTTGTGAACCAGGCCGATGGACAACAGAAAAAGATGCTTCTTGAAAAGCTGATGGAAGTGGGTATAACCATGATTGGTAAACACGAAAAACGTGTTCTTGAAGCTTTACTTAGAACAAATATGCAGGAGCGCTGGATTAAAGTGTCAAAAGTGTGGGATGGAAGCAGAGCACAAGTTTGATTTATGCATTCATGGTAAAATATTTTTCCTTGGATAAAGTTTGAACTTGTTTTGTATTTTATCTTGAATTATATGAATGTTGCGGTCTGATTCATAATTTGTTTCTAGTTATAAATTTGCCTGGTCTCTTCACCCAATTGAAAGGAAATTCTTATTTTGCAGGTGGAACTGCTAACTGGAAAGTAATACCGGGTCTGAAAGAATGTTCACTATGATGATATTTTTGTTTACAAGGAATATTTTTAGAGCTCTAGATTTTGGTGCAAATAGGTTGATACCATTTCTCACACCTCAATAGAAAAGTTTTAGAGAAGACAATGGATGTGTCAACTAATATGATATACTTAAAATCTAAGATAATTAGAATTTTGAGATTGATATCTATCAACTATTTTTTAAATAATGTTTTTGTTTCGTCTTTGTGTAAATATATATTTTGGAAGGTTGCTTAAAATAGAAAGAAATTCTGCTTTACGTTTCTTTGGGGTCATATATTGTTTTGTTTCACTAGGAATTGGGTTGTTTGAATTATTTACTCTGTCGTTTGATGTTCTCAGTGCATTCTATTCCATGTTTGGGAAAATCAACACACATTTATGTATTTGTAATGATTAGGCATACAAACTTACAGGTATAGTATTTAATATTTCATATTTGATGTATTTAAATCTAATTTGTTTTGTTTTGGACGGATTAGAATTTGATTTTCGGGAATGGCATATTGCCTTTGTATCTTAGTGTTGTTTGGTCTTTTGTATGTAATATATTTGTTTTGGTTCTCTCTTTTTAATATCTCAATAGGCTTTTTACAAGGACAATCAAGAGTTGGGGTTGTGGTGGATTGTAATGTTATTAGATAAATAATTATTAATAGTTTTAAGTTTGATGTTAGATGGTTTTTTTTCATTTTTTGAGAAGTGGATAGATAAAAATAATATCTTAGTGATAAGGTAGAGTTTGGAAGAAAAAATATCCTTTCAAGAAATAGTTTTTAGAGCCCTAGAATTTACTGCAAATAGATTGATGTCATTTATTACTCCTCATTAGAAAAGGTTTAGAGAAGATAATAGATGTGTTAATTAATATGATATACTTAAAATTTATTTATTTTAAATGGAACACCATAGATATACTGAGTATTTTACATTAACATTAAGAGAGTAATTTAACCATTGAAATACATAAGGTTTTGATAAAAAAAAAGACTCTAAGAAGCGATTCTAAGAAATAGTTTTTAGAGCTCTAGATTTTGGTGCAAATAGGTTGATGTCATTTCTCACTCCTCAATAGAAAAGTTTTAGAGAAGACAATGGATGTGTCAACTAATATGATATACTTAAAATATAAGATAATTAGAACTTTGAGATTGATATCTATAAACTATTTTTTAGATAAATCTATTCAAGACATTTGTATCAATTGTACCAAATTTTATCTTCAATACCAATAATATTTGGATTTTTTGTGGATAAAGAAATACTATTTCAATCTCATTTTTGAATTTTAAAATGACCACCTTGCAAACAACCACTACTTTCTCCATATCGTTTTCAAATGTTGGACTTTCACCATGTAGAAAATTGCATTTTTATCTTTTGCATTTACCTTACTACAAATAGAAATGAAGACCCATTAAAATTCACTTAAATTATATACATCTTAAAATAATTTCCAATGAAACACCATAAATCATAATGCGACAACTCATAATTTTTTATTATTATTGAAAACTTGTATATAAAAAAATTACTTGAATCTAAAACTCGTATGGGTTAGGTGATCAAAATTCTTAGACTTAGTTGCCAAGAACTAAGGGGTTCCATTTCGCCAAATTCAACTGAGACACGGTTCCAACTTCAACCCTTATTACAAAGTATCTATTGAGATTTGTAACCTAGTGGATAGCTAGGAAACACCTTGTACACTATCATACTCACTGTTGAACTACAACTCATTTCATATAACTCATAATATTGAAATTAAATATCCAAAAATTGTGTCAAGGAGGTGGGTTAGACATGTTTAAAGGTTGTGCATCAAACAAAACTAAATTTGTGTTATATTTGTTTCTATCCTAGTAGTCTTTAAATGGTTTTAACCTTAGGTGCAAAGTAGTAACATTACAAGCAAAAGAGTGTATGACCCATAGTGAAAAAATACAAGCATCCTAAGGCTAAAGAGGCTCTTTAGCCATAGGTTCTAGTTTCTCTTATTTAATGTTTGCATAAATTAGAATTTGTAATTCTTATGTCATGTATCTCAATTAAAACACAATAGGGTGCCTCCAAATTACAAATTTAGTTTTTACTTTAACATTTTGTTTCCACAATAAAGTTGTAATTTATGTGGACAATTATACTTATGCTTTATTTATTATTATTTTCTTTAGTTTATTAAAATAGTTATGTAATGTCTTCAAAATTGATTTTTATATTTTCTTGTACAAGGTGAAACTTATGATCTGCAACTTATGTTCATAAAAAATCTATTTAAAAAAAATAACAATAATCGGAACACCATGGATATAATATGATTATTTTATGTTAAAATTAAGAAATTAATTTAACCATTAAAATACATAAGATATAATTAAAAAATATACTCTTATAAGCAATTCCAAGAAACAAAATATTAGGTGTAGCTAGATACTTTAAACTTATTTTAAGACAATGTCCTATATTTTATACCTTATGAATGAGCTAGCAAACTAAACCAATCTCATATGAATATTAAAATTAACCTTTAATGAACAAGTGATGATTTTGTTAACTATATTAAACACACGTACTTTGTTCTCTTGATGGATATAGTTGAACAATAAGGGCTTGCACATTATTGACTCACGAGTTCCAACCATTTAAGTGATTCCCCCCAATTAACCAAAACTTTGTGATATCTTCAACCATATATTTCTTTCATAGAATAATTAAGAAAAATATGATCTACTTCAATATTTAGCAAGTTAAGTTTTTTCCCATTCTTTTAGTTTAGAAAACATGAGTTACTTCAAACTCCAACCTTATAATTGAAAGTTAGCCTCTAGTTTTATTATTTTATCTCAAGTGTTTACAATTTTTTGAATATTTTTCGATGAAGTAGATTATTATTATATATAAAATATTACACTCTATTGCAATACTTGAAATTTGGTATCATGCATTTGAAAATATAATTTTTGCATGTAGCTTGACATTATCCCATTTACTTGCTTATTAACCAAATAAAAATTTCATATATTATTACATTCCCTGACTCCATTAGGTCACTGCTACTTCTTCATCTTATCACATCAGGAATTATTACACGTTCTACATGATACTTCTTCAGACTATCTATAAACTACCTCATATCTCAAATATGATTCAAAGTGTAGCCTAGACAAGTTCAGTGGATATTGATTAGTTTAACTGATGAATATTTTCCTAGGCCAATGAACATGGTCCTTATACTCACAACAGTCACATATTTACAAATGCACAAATTACCTTTTTCATCATAGGGTCGGCTGAACAAAAAATCATTTAAGTTATCTATATAAACATATGCTCTGTATTCATTGGGGGTGTATAAATATCTCATATAAAAGGCACACCCTAAGAAGGTTATCAAGAAAATATTAAAATCACCTTTCCCTTAAAAAAGCACTGCAAAAGCTATTCAAATATTTAAATACATCTATATAGTTTCTCTAGATATGAAATCCATACACAATAATCAAGCCAAGTGTAAAATGCAAAGAGTTGCTGGCCAAAACATGTGCTCCCATCTTGCTTACATTCTTTAATCTTCACATTATCGTAGGATTAAAGGAACCATGTGTATCTTGATCCTTATTCATTGTGTTGGGACGTAATGTAACACTCATCACACCATTCATGGTGAGGTAAGATTAGTATAGTTGAATAAAACTATTCCCTTTTTAGGTCAAAGTGTAGAGAAGATATATACAAGTAAAAAAGCATCATCATATATATTTAGATACAAACTCTAGGTCCAAATACATGTGTTATAGTCATATTACAAGTTCAAACCCTAAGAGGGGTAATAAAATACCCCGAATATTTCCCCCCTTTTGGTGAAAAGGGGATAGGATAATCATCGAGCCTTGAACTGAAAGAAATGGAGCAAAATGATTTGGAGAGAACTACGAAGCCAATATAAGAGTAAGATAGTAATGAGTGTAATAGGAGAATATCACATAACAAAGCCTAAAGAGGCATTCTAAGGAATGTATATTATGGAAGAGATCAAAAATTTAGTTCCAATGTCATAAATGGTGCAAAAAATGAATACACGATGCTAAAGATATGAAATAAATGGTAACTGGGAATTACTTACTACGAATCATAGTGTAGGAGCTATAGTAACTGTTGGTAGTGTGATTTTACTATAAATAGTAAGGTGGAAAAGTCAAAATATGGTGTGCAAACACTTGCACATTTTGGTTACCCATGGGCGAGATAACAACGACATTGGATGATGTATATATGATCATTCGATTGTTGGTTATGGGGGAGACGATATAGGAGATGGCTCCACAACATACACGGAGGCAACAGAGGGTTGGGAGATGGGATTTTGTAGAGACACAAGTATGGGCGGATTCATTGATCATGTTGGATGACATTGCTAGATTAGGTGTTCCGTGATTACAAAAGTTTTATTATAGTGATACTAGCATCGAGTGTGGTGGTGGATGGAGGCGGGGTGTCAACTTCTTATAGGATTCGTGAAATTTTCCAAAGCATTGAATAACAGGACACATAGTATGCATGGACAATGTGTATTGAAACACTTATACAAGGATTTGTATCATTTCATACAAGAGGACCATTGCGGTGGTATAGTTGATACTACTTTATTGCACGTGTGGGCATACGATCACATTGTTATAGTAAGGCCATTGGGTGGGCAAAGGGCATATTGGAGTTGGACAAAGATCTTACAACCTGATGGGTGGGCCTAAGGTGCCGCAAGTTTGATACGACAACTTATAGGTTTATGTTGGATAGGATGGGGCCTAGAGTTATTATTTGGAGACCATATATGGACTATGGAGGGTGGTTGGAGGATACTATAGAATTTTGGTGAATTTAATTCATCATGTGGCTAGATGACAGGGTCTGAGGGGTTATAGATCTATTTAAGTGGGATCAAGTATCTAGACAATTTTACCTTACATAGGACGTGCCCCCAGAGCCATATATATCTAGTATAGATCAACTGGAGAAACAAGGAGAGTGGGAGTTAGGTCAGGGCCTATTGGGGCTCAATTATAATTTCCTGGAGCCAAGGAGAGAGATCCAAGTATAATAGTGGGTAGATTTGATGATGCGGGGTGTACTCTAACTTATGTTATATGGTGCGCAGAACATTGATGGTTGTTATTATATCTAGTTATTTCAGATGGGGTTAGAAGGAATCCAAGTGGACTGATAGGGATGGAGAGGCAACAAGAGTATAGGTAGCTACCCTTGAGGAGGATATCATAGAGGTGGCATTGCACAGTGTAATTAGAATTGATTATATATATATTATTATTTGATAGATGTCAAGATTGATATATGTGATGATTGTGTACTAATGGAGATTGTATGATTACAGGTGATTAGTATTGATGATTAATCATAGATACGTAAATACGCACGTTGATGCACAAAATTCCCATAGATATGCTAGGAGTGGGAGGTTGGGTAGAGGGAGTTGGTCATATGGCTGGTGAGCATGTCTATTTTTTCGATCTAGTGGGTAGGGAAGCCACTACATGCACTAGTTTATAGTCTGAGCTAGATGAGGTGAGGATGGAGTTAACATGAGCGTGGGAGGAAGTTGGAGAGGTTGGCCTTGCACAGAACATGTTTGAGAGATATGTAGAGTTATAGAGTTGATATGTGGAAGTAGTATCCGAGGTGGTGGACTTACGAGCGAGATTAGAGGAGTAATGGTCATGAGTTCAGTGACGAAGATTGAGTGGGGGTGCATCTAGTTCTAGGAAATTTATAGCTTCCATTAGTGAGGAGGATGTTTGATGTATATAGAGGGATTGGACCCTAGATTGTTGTATTATAAAAAGTTTGAGCTATATATATGATGATAGTTTTGTTTATGATGTGGCCTTTGAGTTATATTAAGTTGTTTATGTGTTATATTTTGATGTGTTGAAAATAATATCGTATATGTTAAAATGATGTTAGAACTATGATACTAGATAGGAAACTATAGATAGGTATGTATGTTGAATATAGATTTGACCTTTGATAAGCAATAAATAATTGATCATGTGCTAATAATCATATTAGTATAGGATAAACATGAAAGTGTATATTATGAAATGAATATATGGCCTCTAATGAGAGAGAAGGATACAAATATGCACAAGTGATTTGATAAATGTGATATCCCAAGTATAGGTTCCATAAGATAAACCTGAAGTGATTGCAACATCACTCGAAGCATGTGAACGCAAAATTGACGATTGATGCTCCTTCGGGGCCCATTGTGAGAATAAAATAAGAATTGAGGTAGATGGATCATGCATATTCGTAGAACGATACAATAGAATTGAGGTAGGAGGAAGAGAGGTATTCAAAGTTACAAAAATCGGCGTGGGGTGATGCGGCATGAAGGAAGGAGATCTATCAGCATGGCGTACGTGATATGTAATGACACCTCGGTCCTCAAGAAACTAAAGAAAAGAGCATCATGATCATGACGACCATTAATCCTATGAAAATTATAGAATGGATAGTTATAATTACATCGTAACCGATGATGAGGATGATTCTCATTGGAAGATAAATGAATCGACTTCTCATTAAGAAAGGTGTGTAAAACATCGTGTGTCCCAGCATAAGGTGGAAAGTATAATGGCTCATGCTTAGGAAGTGGAGTGAAATGAGGCAGAGGCCTACACAAGGGTGGAGAATGTGCATGGGTATATTTAGGAGGAGACGGTGATTGTGAAGGTGGCGTAATGGCTGAAAGAGAAGAATAAGTTCCATATGGGGTAGGAATGGAAGAATTTATAGGTGGAGTATGAGTAGAGAAATTAGAAGCATGTATAATAGTATGATCATTAAGAAATTATTTTCCTAATGTTATAAATTTGAAGTAAAGAAGGGTAAAATATTCACATGTATCATATAACAACTTTTATTTCAAAGGAAAAATTAAGCCATGACAGATTCTAGATTGGTCTCAGCTTGTGGATCCTTACTCTATACGGATTGGGTTAAAAGTTAAAGACTATATCATGAATAATCTAGATGGTAAATTTTGGATTCAACTTCCCTTCATTGATCCCATTTTAGCTAAAAAAAAAAAAAAATCTGCAGGAACTTTTTAAGACCTATCATTTAGACCTCACGAACACTCCAAATGAGTTTGTTTGGGATAACTCTTTTGATGGTTCTTATTTAGTGAAAACATGTTATCTTCTCCTATCTCCATATCAACCTTCAAGCTTTGAGTGGAATAAGATTTGGTTGAAATAATTGACCCCCAAGATTAACTTCTTCTTTTGGATGAGTATCCAAAATATAATCTTAACTATAGATAACTAGATTAAAAGTGGTCAACTTATTACTAATAGATGTAGTCTTTGCAAAATTTTGGAGGAATCAGTCAATCATCTTTTTCTCCATTGCCCCTTTGTTGTTTTTGTTTGGAATGCTTTCTTCAAGTTTATGGGGACCAATTGGGTCTTTTATGATTCCCTCCTCTCAGCTTGGCAACAATGGCTTCCTCCTTTCAAGAATCTGGTTATAAAGAGAATTTTGGTCTTATCATTCCCTCACATTATATGGAATATTTGGAAGGATCGTACTGATAACATATTTGAAGATAAGAAGCCTTCCCTAGTCAGGATTTTCAACCATAATTTTGAAGGCATCAGACAAAATATTACAAACTTCAAGCCCAAAAACAATGTTCTTCAAGAATGAGGATGAAACCAAGATATTGGTTAAGTGGAATGTCCCCTTCTTCATTAACAACATTCCTGATTGAAGCATTGATAAAACTCTTATATATTGGACTCCCCCTAATCCCAGATGCTTTAAGTTAAAATTTAATGGAGCCTATAATGGGTAATCCCAAAAATTCCAGGGGAGGAGGTTGTATTCATGGGGTTAATGGTATTTTCATTTCTTCCTATGTTGGTCCTATGGGGGTTAACTCTAACCATTACTCGGAGGCTCTAACAGTTCTCTTGGGGATTAGACTAGCTAATTCTCTCAATATCCTTAACATTATCATTGAGGGTGATTCAATGAATATTATCAATTGTCTTGAGAGGATCCTCTAAGGCCAATTGGTCTATTAATCAAATTATTGAGGAGGCCACTCAACTTGCTAATAATTTTAATACTTGTTCTTTTATTCACATGTATAGGGAAGGAAACAAACTACAGAATCTTTGGATAATATAGGGGAATTAGACAAGTAACTTTAATATTTAGAGACATGGTGATAATCTTCTGCCTAATGTCCTTTCCATCATTAACTCAGAGAAAAGACATCATTGATTCCCACATGACTGATTTTTCACTTGGTATTGAGATTGTGTGGGATCTCTTCTTTTTTAAAGCCTTGGATTTATGACCCTAAGGAATCACACTTCATTTCTCTCCCTTTTTATGGATACATTCATAGGGTTTTCTTCTCTTCACTGGGAAGAATGGGTGGGGAAATATGTCGGGTTGAACCGATGAACAATGGTGAATGTAAAGAGGATGTCAAGCTCTGGGATATCCTATGAAAGGGGGGATTTAAAAACTTCATGGAAATGGTTTGAGGCCATGAATTTCACCTTTCTCAGGAGTTCGTGAAGAACTGGAAGGATAGAAAAATAAGTTACAAAGAAAAGGAATTTTTATCATTGAGGAGTTCATCGCTAGCATCATGGGTCTACACTTGAAATGAACCAAATTATTCAAAAACAATTATGACAGGGTTGTAGAGGAATCAAAATTTCTTGAGCCAAGGGAAAATCTTGCTCGTATCAAGAGTGGATTTCTCAAATATTCCTTATCATAGCCTTATGATAGGGTTAGTATTGTGATGATGAAGTATCTTACCTTGGAAGGGCACTTTAAGGTAACCCCTTACTTCCACCTCATGCTCCTTAATCATTTTCGCATAAGTGCTTCAATTAGTTTTCCATTTTATATACTACACTCCTTGGAGCATTTAATTAATTTGGTTACCCATGGAAAGAGATCTCAGCCCCTTCATCATGTTGTAATCCTTTTGATATACAAACATTTGTACTTGTCTATCCTTAACTCTACCCCCCACTCCCAATTCTTCTTCCCCCCTACCCTCTTCTCCATCAACCTCCAAGAGGGATATTGCCTCTACTCTTGATAGAACCCTCTATAGTAAAATATCCAAGGATAACCCTAGCATGGTTCCACCCCCATCTCATTATCCCCTAGGTGTAGGAGAGGTTTCCTTGAGTCTACTTTCCATGGGTAGTAAGAACTCGGAACCCACTAAATCCACTTGCGTGAACTTGAGACATGAAGTAGAAATTCATAGTGACATGATAAATTGGCTCATAAAGGAAAACAGAGAGATGAAAAAAATATTAGATGGTGTAAAATTGTAATTAAGAATGACAAAAATGATGACAATCTACTTGAGGACCTCAACAAGAGGATTTATATCTTTGAGAAATAATGGGGCAATATCAAGAGCACGCAATGTGACATCATTTATATCCTTAAAGGAAATATGTATCTTATCACAACCATTACTCATTAGTTGGAGGAGATCAATGGAAAATAAAAATCGAAGAAGGATACTATCTTCAACGACATCAATAGTAGCTTGGAAAATATCAAGAATACTTGTTTCAAGGTTATGAAGTAGATTCACATGGATTTATTTTCTTCGTGGTGATTTGGTTGGCTAATTTTTGGACTGATGTTGTATTTTTTCCTATTTTTTACTATAGTTTTTTTGTGGTTATGATGTGGTTGAGCTACAATTCTGTTGTTCTTTCATTGTGATCCTGTTTTGTTCTTCTTTTGTGCCTCATTGACATATTTTGGCTTGGGCCATTTGTATCATGGCTATGATCCCAGTCAAAATTTTTTTTACCATTTATAAAAAAATTAAGCCAAGACAAAAGATACATTGCATTTCCAGGTCAATAGTCTGAAAAATTAAATGATGGATGCAAGACTTAAAACATAATATGTAATCTTGAATTAGTTCATGATTTCATTTATGTAAAGAAGGTAAAATTTCAAATGTAAATTTATGACTATCATTTGAAATAAAGAGTCTAAGAAATGTGTCTTCCATATCAAGACAAGTATTAATAGATCCATTAGGAAAACGATGAAACCATTGAGAAGCAATATCAACAAGACTACTAGGAAAAGCTTTGAGTAAACTTATATCATTAGAAAAGGAAGACATGGCTAATCAAAAATCCTTAATATGCAAATAAGGATTACTCGTCCCATTAAAAAGTGAAAAAGTAGGCATAGTAAAAACCTTAGGGAATACTAAATTTTAAATCTTTTTAGGAATGGGATTTCCACGAAGGGAATTATTATCAATACTATAATAGTAGGCCCTACTTTCAAGACTAAGAATATGAAGATTTTTTTTCAAATCACCAATAACATGCATAAGAGAAAGAACTTATTATGGAGGGATGACATAGACATTGAAGGGCACATTAAGGGGTTGCATTTTTCCATTATATGTAGCCATATGGATACTATTAGGTTGGAATTCAATTTTAGGATTATCAAGAGAGTAACTAGTAGTAGGAATGGAAGGAACATCAATAAGAAGGGAAGTTTTTCACATATTTATCAACAAGCTAAACCAGTGGAGGAGAACAAGAAACATGTAAATTTTCTTTAACATCATCATTAGTTTGTAAATTATCTTTAGAAATGTCATCATTAGTAACATATGCATCATGAGTAAAATCAAATTGTAACACATTATGAGAAACAGTTGGAACATCAAAAATAAGATCACAAGTAATAGAAGGATCCATGCATACAAGAGAATAAGAAACATAATTCTCTTGAGGTGCAATAGTCAATGACCAAGTAGAAGGTGGAGGGGATGGAGAAGGATCTGGAATAGAAATACTAGCCTCAACATGACTAGTCCCCAATGATTTGTGCATATATAAGGGGAGGAGGAGGAGGAGGGTTATTTCCATAAATAATGGAATTGACAATAGTAAGATATTCAGGAGAAATTTAAGTGTCATTAGCAAGGCCTTATTCACTTTACAAATCAACTATATCTTCAATACACGTCTCATTAATAGTAATAGACTCGTGATCTAAATCACTAGTGGCCTCTATTGGGGGTAATAATACAACATTAGGGTCATGCTTATAAACCTTGTAAACACATGAGGTACATTTGGATTATAAGTAGGGGTAGTATGAGACTTGCGATAGAAATTGGCTTCATCCGTAGCATTAGTGAAATAAGGAAGAACCCAAGTTATAGGAATAGAGTTGTATTTATGATAACTAGACTTGGATTGATAGTTTCAAAACATATTTTGGTAAGCCATGAAGAATACATAAAAATAAAGGATCCTAGAGAAAGTTAGGGTTCGATAAATAAATGGGTTCACCAAATGACTTAATGAAATTAAATATAAGATAAGGACATTTTGTATTCAATAGATATAATAGTAAACAAGAAAGATCAAGCAAAGGAAATACAAGTACAAGTGATGAGTATGGTTTTGAGAATGACTCAACTTGCCACCGTATGTCTGGACTAATTTTGGGAACGTGAATGATCTTAATAGGCATATTCTAGGACGTGTAAGCTTTGATTTTGAAACTATCATGTGAAGACCTCAGAGATAGGAGTGCTTGGGGGAGGATATGACCACTTGGGTATTGGCATATGTTTTGGGTGTTAGTGTCCTAGGGACATATTTGAATCTGGTTTTTCTATGTTGATTCTTATCTTTTTTATCTCATTGTAGGTCACGTTAGATTTGTCGCACTCCTTCTTTGTCACACTTTTACCTGTAAAATAAACCCTAGCTACCTACACAAGACTCAAGAACACATTATACTGATTGAAAAATGTAATTCGAGAGAGTTAGAATGACCCCAGAGGTCACCCCAATGTGATCTTGTTAATCGTTGCACTACATTTCAAACTCTATGTAGTTCTTATGGTGTGTGATTGAAATCAAGTTATTTGAACTAGGATTCCATAGTGTTGATAAAAAAAAGAATAGCGTGATAAAAATACTTTTTCCCAATGTAAGAATGTGTGATATGCAATTCAGAATAACCTCCCCCTATGCAGTGAATAATGTATCTCAAAATGGTTTCCCTTGTGTTGTTTTTTTGTATGTGGGAGATATAGAAAATTATATCCCTATTGCCCCCTTAGAAGAGTTTGTAGGTTTTGTTTATATATGAGTTCTTTGTTTGAATTTCAGTGCATGGTGACACCAAAATCTTACCTAGGTTGTGAAAATAAAATAAAAAAGACACAAATCCAAAGTAAAGATAAAGGAGAAAACAAACAAATAGGATAGAAATGCCCAAAAGGACATTAACGCTTGGGCGCTACTGTCCTGTCTGGGTGGTACTATCCTGCAACAATAAAATGGAAATAGATTAAAATAAAGGAATAGGTATCCATGTGACTTGACAAAAAATATGTAAATGTTAGATAAGATACATAAACATATTCAAACAAAGCAAGAAAAGGACCAAAGAGGTGTCACCAATGCCTAGTTTCTAAACCTAGAAATGATGTATATAACTACATACTAGAGGTGTAATGTAATAGTAATAAGTGCATATTTTAGCGACTACAAACCCATGGAAATCAAACTTATTATGGATTCTATAACCTAGAATCCTAGGGTCAAAGTCATTTTTCTGCATTGAGCTTAATCAAATTGTGTTTTTAGCATATTGTAGTTTCTTGCACTCATCTACCTATGAGATGCCTTCCACATTAGGGACATACATACCCATTGGGTCATATTTAAAAATAATTTTGTAATGATTATATTCCTTATACATTGGTACATTTTGGGTACTACAACGGTTGTAAAACCCCTTATTTGTAATAGATGAGGTATGTGTGAGACCTTATCAATACTCTATGGAGATGTTAGGCTCAGATGAATGCCCAGTGTTGGATCTCTATAGGGGATTGGAGTAGACGTAAGGACTAATGGGTTATGAATTGAAAGTTATAGCATACTTAGTTGACCTATCTCCTTCTCGTGTTTATCTCCTTCTTGAGTTGATCCCCTATATTCCAGGTATGGATTTGAGCCCATCTGAATGGCATTAATGTGGTTCATCTAGAATATTGGTCATATATATATATATATATATATATATATATATATATATATATATATATATATATGTGGCCCTCCATATTCTCTATCTGTTACGGTGGGGGGTATCAAATAGAGTAGATTATTCCTTATCTTACACTACTTTATTCCTTATTATACATGTTATATTGTGTTTTATTTAACTATCACATTGTTTATATCTACATATTAATTTGACCATGTTTGATGCTCACTTGCATTTATCATGTATTGGTCATGTTGGATTTATTATATACTAGTATACTAGTTGAGTGGCTCTTATTTTAGCTATCTAACATTGTTGACCATACCATTAATTTCTTATCTATATCCATGTATGCTTCTATCTTTTCTATGTTTTGGTGTATTGTATGATTTTACTTCTCTAGGAACTTATTTATCGTATACTTTGCGATATTGTGTGATTTGACTTCTCTAGGAACTTGTGTGTTGTATTTATTGTTTGATATTTGATCTTTTATACTTTAACCACTCTATGTATTTATATGTTGTAAGATTTATCTAATTTTTGAATCTTGTTTGGCTTAACTGCTTTGGGAATTTTTGTGTTGTATTCTTTGACTACCATGTGCTATTTTATTATCTAACTACTTTAGGCACTTGCGTATTTTATGTTTTGTCTACTATGTGAATCTTGGCTACTCTGAATGATATAAGAACTTATGTATTTTATGCTTTGTATACTTTTTAAATCCTGTCTTATATGACTACTCTAGAAACTTGTGTGTTGTATCCTTTGACTGCAATGTGAACTTGTCTTCTCTAATTTCTATAGGAACTTGTGTGGTGTATGCTCTGCAATATTGTGTGCTACAAATTCTTTAGGATATTATATGTTATTTAATTTCTCTATGAATTTTCATGTTATCTACTACTCTACACAATCTTGTATGTTGTATGCCCTATTTTTATAATGAACTAGTATCTATATACTATATTTTATTGAGACACTCGTATTATCTATGATTATTTTTCCCCATACTCTATTATTTCTCTATGCACTATTTTTCATTGCTTGTTTTATGTATGTCTACACATATTGGGTTCATGTCACCCATTTTTGCTTGGATACATTGCTCACTACATATTTATATTGAAACAAATTTCCTATGACATAATACTTATATTTCTTGAGTTATTATCATTACATGTCACTTATGACGCACTTTACTTATGAAACACATTTCTTATGACAAAAATTGCATATGACACCCCTTTTTAGAACACATGAATTATTCACATAGTTTTTTAGCCCACATTTCTTGTTACATTTTTGGATTCAAACCTAATGGTTGATATATATACCCTTTTATATCTTTCTCTGGAAACAATGATTGATACATATTATGATTTATAACTTTATTAGTGTAGACACCTAAATATGGAAATTAGTCACTTAATAATGTCAATATTGGCTTAATCCCTAAATCCTTACTTATGCTCCCATTATGAGCCTAAAAAATATATCCCTAGTCTTATTGTAAGACTTTCTCTCTCCATTTCACTAATTAATCACTCATAGACCATATTACACCAGTTCAAAGCAACCTATCAATTATATATACCATGTAATGATATTTCCAACCACACACACCCTTCCTGAACTAACCTGCAAGGTAGTTTGGTATGAAATTGGTGGTTTTATCATGGCCCCTCTAATAGTCATGTTCTCAATTTGATATCTTTTATGGGCCATTACTTTGCTCATGGGTCATCCATAATGTGAATATAGGTAAATAACCCTATATAAACAAGTCAAACACACTCATTTACTCGCGTGAAACTTTCAAGCACTCCTCAAGTAAATGTCTGTAAAAAAGAACTCAAATCTCCCCTAAATTTCCCTAAAATAGTAGTACACATTAGGAGAATCCAAGAAAAATCTAAAACACTCCAAACTAAGTTCTATATTCAAGCTTCTCAAACTAGATACCATCAAATCCAAGTCAAGAACTAAGAAAATAAGCCATTACAAACATTATCAAGTGATTTAATAATCAAATATAGTTGTATCTATATAAATTTCACATCCATAAGTGGAGGAAAACATGTGGTTTGAGGCCTATTTAAAGTAAATTCAATGTAGGTGGTGTGCAGATTTCACTTCAACCCAAACACTAACCTTTTGTAGGGGTTTTCCATGATTAGGATTTTGGGTCTTTTTGATCGATTTTAGAGGTTTTCACACATTTGCAAGACCTAATTTATTATAGAATGTCATAACTAATTCATTCACAAATAATCAATAATTTCTAGAGTGCCAACATTTTCTTAGACGAAACTACCAGTTAGGGAGGGAAGTGACAGACAGAGTTGGATGGTTTGGCAATTTGGTCCCAATATAGTCTACACTTCTAAGAATAGATATGAAGCATTTGCAGGACAATTATAGTGTGTTCATATTTTTATCACACCCGTATTATCTTCCATATAATCTAAATAGATTTGTACACTTGTTGTCTTTTGTTTTAATATATTTAACACATATTTTCAATTATTGAGCTTACAAATCATTAGTGAATGCATAATTGATAAAATGAATATACATCGTGTTTCTAACCCTAATATGAATTTGAATTAAGTAAAGGGAATTAAACCCATTTCTCATAAATTTAAATTCATTTTTTGGGTAAATCATTTGGTGAACCCACTTATTAATCAAATCCAAATTCTCTCACCCTAGTGTTTTTGGATTCTCATTTTCTAGGATTTATATTCAAATTTAATTATGGTTTCTACCTATTTCATGACCTAAAATTGATTTTCATTTTTTTTTCATTATGGTTTCATGTTTGGTCATGGTCCTAAGGCCTCTTTCTAGGGTTGTATACTAGCCAAAACACCTTTTGAGACATATATAATAAATAATGACTCTATTTTTAAATCCCTTGGATGTTTTTTTTCATTTAAACAAATTAAATAAAAACCTCTTTTTGCTTTTCATAAATTTTTAGCATAATTTTTAGAATTCAAAATACTTTATTAGAAAATACCTTGAAGGTTTTTTCATCACATTGAGGTCCTTAAAACCCCACTATTTGTTTCAAAAAATTCATCATCTATTTTAAGAGATAACCATTTTATAAATTTGAAAAATATAGGTTTTTTTTCTAAACATATATTTTTGGGCCTACCTATCTTTTTAACATTGGGATTAATCTCATGCATATTCAAGATTCCCATTTTTTCCCCTATCCTATATGGTGCATGTCTATTAAAATTAGGACTTGCATTATTCTTTATGGATCTATCATATGTGAGTCAATTGATAATGGATGATAATTCAAAAGACCCTCTTAGGCCATCCCATATGGATCCTTCATCAATGAATGGTCATGGAAATGATATCTTTTATAAGGCTAGAATCTATTCAAGAATTATAAGATGATTTTCATAATCGTATTTGAGCTATGAGTATTAATGTCTAATCACTTAAGAGTGAGATCACACATCTAAAAAATACACGACATGTTCATGTCAACCATATCTCTACACACATCATTTTTCCCCACAAGATTCCTCTCGATTGTGGTTTACTAAGCAAGATAAATACGTGCCTAATCATAAGAAATCTCTTTATTTCAAAAAGATTAATGCCATACTCCATGATATTTTGTAAGATCTAATCAATAAGATTTTAATCAATTTAATACTTAATTATTTTTATCCCCTTCATATGGGTGGAGATCTGGTTATAATTGAGTTGACACAGCCGAGGATTTTGATACTAATGTTTAGAACCTGCTTAAGAGTGTTGAAATGGAAAAAGAATTCAAAGGATTCAACGATAACAATGAAAATATTAGTATGGATTTCTCCTAGGCATGGAACAATGGCAAGGAGAGTATGAGGTAAATTTCCCTTAATATTACTACATATTTTAGAGCTATGGTCACTGGTCTCAAAAATCATTATAGAGAGGTCTTTAAGCCTAAAATGAACAGTGATGATGAAATTAATCAATACTTGGAGGGGAATGAGTCTTTGAAATATTCCTTTGTTGGTTATAAAAGGACATCTCTTCCTCAGCCTTTTGATGATATAACCCTCCATTTTATGCAATTCCTTACTCTTGAAGGGAGATATAAGATCGTCTATGCCTATCATTTTCCTATGCTCAACCATGTGAGGTATGGAAATATGTAATTATTCCCCTTTTTATATTCTTAGATTTCTCAGCAAGTCTATTGCCCAAGTGAATAGAGGGAAAGCTAAAAACCCCATTCAGCAAGGACTTATTCTCACTTTGTTTAAAGTAGGATCTACAGATATTATGTTGGTACCCAAATTGATTCTCCCTCAGAAGGTTGAGAAACATCACGGTTTTGATAGGAAGATTAGAGGCAAGTAGAGCACGTTGTGTGTCATTTTGTATATGGGGAAGGAATGCAACTTTCTCTTTGTCACTCAGATGTGGAGAAATGGGTAGCACCCTTAAGAGGATTTGATCCATCCTCACTGCTTTATGGTTATACCTTTCAACTAGGGTGAGAGGACCATTTTGTATCCTATTTTTTGTGGAGGAGATGGAGATGTCCTTCGTTGCAGAGTTATTGAGAAGACCTTGAAGAAAACATGATCAATACAACAAAATCTAACTCTCACGAGTTGTCACCCTAGATAATGGAGATATTTTCTAAGCAAGGTTCAGGCTACTAAAGACAATGAAAACCTAATTGCTTCTGTATGTTTTAGTAACAGAGATTATGCATTTATACACACACAGGACAAATAAGGGTAGTATGGGTATGATTGGTTGTTTTTAAATGAATTTTTTGTGGGAGGTGAGGTAGAGATGAACTTGATTCACCAGATCCTTGAGAATTTTTACAAAAATGGAGAGCTTGAACAACATAATGCTTTGGGATAGCTAGGATGTTCCTTTAACCAGAATATGTGCTTCAATGGAGGCCCAGATCAGCACTTTTCACACAAACTTCAAGGATCCAAAATGAAGGCTCAAATTGGAAAACTTAACTAAACATTATCAACCTCTATTTCATCACACCTAAGATACCCTCAAAGGCTAACAAACAATCTTATAGTCATGCTAGGAGTCACAGTGATTTTAAATTGTTTATTTCACTATCAAATGAAATCTCTTTTATAAATGAAATTGAAAATGCCACCAAACTATAACAAGGATAAGATCTTGTGTGATTCACAAACGATTTCAATGTAAGATTGCAACGGGAACAAGAAAACTACTTGCAGACATTCAGAAATGAAGCAAACATAAAATTTTGCCCAAAAATAACGCAGATTAACTCAAGTTTGATTAAATTTATCAGCAGGGGAAATTTCTAGAACAATCTTAGAGCTTGTCAATGGTTGTACACTCGTAACCACCTTGACATGATCAAATTTAACACAAAGGAGATAAACAGGTTTCTTCAGATGGTTTCTCAGAAGGACGGGTTCTATCAAGCTTTTCTCTTAGAAAAATCAGTCCCGACCTCTAACACTCCAACCATTTGCATGAAAAATTCATGCAATTTATAATACTTCATTTACAACAGAGTTTTCCCCCCAAAACTAGAAACATTCAAAGCACCATTGTGTTACGACCTTGATCGTGACTCCTAGAATCAGATTTACAAAAAGGTTGTCAGGTGTGCAAAAGGAAAATCTCTCCAAATATTTCCAGCATTCAATTCTTCACCTGGTAAGTCATTCTTCATCTCGCATGCCAACTACTTCCTCCTCCAATCTATCAAATCTGATTCTTTGTGTGCCAAGGAAGGAAAAACTGGAAAATCAGATCGAAGCCAATGGCTAGATCACATCTTAATGGAAAAAGACATTTTCATATTTTTCCCACCAAACCAAGATATCAGATTAATGTTCCTCTTCATTTGAGTGTGCAGGAGACTCCAAGAAATGATAAAAAAATCATAAGAATATGCATCCCTAGGAGCTTTGGAGAAAAATGGCAAAAAATTAGATACAGATGCATAGTTGTTCATCGATCTTTCTTTTTAATTTAGACTGTCCACGTGGGAGATCAGAGTTAAGATGGGCCCAGGGGTTCTTTTTTACTTTTTACACCTTTTTGGAAAAAATGCAAAATTTCTCAATTTGCTCTGCCCCTCCGCCTTTGAAAAATGGGCTTGACACGTGTCCCAATGTGGGTCCCAAAGGAACCATGGCTAAATTATTGCTATTTCACCTCTTTTTTTGGAAAAGGGAAATTTTTCCAATTTTTCCCCACAGCTCCACCTTTGCGCTTCTAGTTTCTGATGTGGGTCCCAGTGGAACCACGCTTCCTTTTACACTTTTAACTCCTTTCTCCACAAAAGGAAAATTTTCCAAATTTCCCCCGAAAGTCCGCACCTCCGCCGTTGAATGGAGTAAAATTTTTGACTATTCTCTGTCAGGCCCATAGGTCATTTTGATGATTTTAATCTTTTAAATAACAAGGGGCAAAAAATCCAAGTTTCCCCCCGATGGCCCACCTCCCCACCTCTTGACTTTCCAAACTGCCACGCGTCTCAATGGCACATCTTAAATGGTCCCCAAAAGTTGAGACCCTAAATGAGTCTGGGCTCAACATGTCTCGGGCCCTTTAAAAGGAAGGAAGACCAGGTGGAAACCTCCAATAGCGCAACTTCAAGAACCTTATAAGGCTTCAATATGATTCAGCTAGGTGTGCTTCCATTTTAGAACCTTTATTCCATTTTTCCAAAAAGGGAAAAGTATCCAACTGGTTTCTGAAGGCCCACACCTCTACTTTTAACTTTGTCCACATGTCCTTATGCGGGGTCAAAGTAAGACTTTTTCCCTACCGCTTCATATCTATTGTAATAACCAATTAGATGTTATGCGGGGCTATGGGGCCAATTTAGAATCTTTTTTTTACAAATGTGACTAAAGTGGAAAATTTCACCAAAAAGACCTGTCCGAAGGCCGCATCAAATAAAAAATGAACACGTATGCCACACCTTCTAGCGCAAAAAAGTAAGAAATCTTCCTCGCCACTTAAATTTTTCTTTAATCAGAGCCTGGCGGGGCCATGGGGAGAGTTCAAACTTTTTTCGCAAAGTAGCCAAAAATGAACAAGTTCATAAAACAAACCCACTACACCTCATCCAATTAGAAGAAGCCACGTAAGTACCAAAAGAACCAATTAGAATTGAGCAGAGCTACGGACCAAAATTGACTTTTTGCCAAAAAAGCAGAAAAGTGACAAGTTAAAACATTTTCCCGTCATCCCCCTGACCAACCAAAAGAAGCCACGTGACCCCTGAATGCTGAGTAATAATTTGACAGGAAAAAGACACCCTTGCAGACCATCAAAAAGGGCACATCAATTCACCATTCATGCTCAGAATCCAATTTTTCGCTAAGGATGAAATTAAGTTATGAAACAAAACCCTAAGTGAATCAAACGGTTCGAAGCATCTTTCGACCATGGATTTGGATTTTCAAAGGCATAAAAATATAAATTGATCATTCTTGATTAGCTTCCATGGTCAGGGAAAAATAGGAAAAAAAATGGTAGAGCATTTCAGATTTTGAAGAAATTAGGGAAAAAATAGGGCTAAACTCAGAGACTTCTTACAAAAAAGGGCATGACAATGGATTCTTCAAACAAATTCAAGGAATTCAAATGGAGGTAAAAGATTCAAAGAACATCCACATTGAGCAGATAAAATGTTTCATAACTTTTATCCCAGATGCAAAGGGATGATCAGTGTTTCCTTTAGTCCATTAGCCTATATAAATGAGCCCTCCTTCTACTATTACACTGTCGAAGAATTACAAGGGTCTTGAGAAGACAAATGCAAAGTTTTATAGTCTAAAATAGACTAAAAGATTTCCTTTGAAGATTTAGTCTTGGAGAGTGCATACCAGTTGGAGAGCTAAGCCTCTTTTCTAATTTTCAAAAGTGCTTCTTCATATGGGAGGTCACGTAAAACAGGGTCTTGAAGGCCATTAACTTCCTGAAAAGCCCCCATTCCTAGGAGGATGGAATTTCAAGAACAATCACTATTAAGATTTTCCATGGATCCTACTAATGTTCACCCATTTAATTTTGTTGTAATAACATCACCCCTGAGAGAACATAAGAGGTATGATGTAGACTTGAACTAGCACATGTTGAACATGATCCTCAAAGTTTTAATACTATGAAATGAAAGTGTCTAACCTTGACAACATTCTTCTCTTGGATGGTGCTTTGATAATTTGCTTTAAGCTTTGTTAATTAGGGCTACTAGGTGTTAGGTGCTCTATATTTCATTAACTTAGCTTAAGCACAAAACTATGCACAGGGGACAATCCTTCAAATAAGCAACGTGGACCGAATGTTGAATATCAAAATTACTATTGAGCAGGAAAAATTATGCCCGCTTAATGGTAAACAACTACATGGAGGAAATTCATAATGTTAATGCCCAGAATCTGAAGCCCTAAGGATGGTAATATCAACTATGAGAACCTAATTACCTCCATTAATGAATTGGTATCTGAATGGACTCAAATGGATTTGGAATTTGGAGAATAAGTGAGAGGTCTTCCTCCACTACTTTCTCTGGTCTTAAATTTTTTTTATCTCTGGGGCAGTCGTTGTTGCTGTTAATTTCTTATTGTTAGTTTTATTGCATTCTATGTTGTTGGTTGATTTTTCATTTCTCACTTATGGCATGTCTCCAAGATGATTTTGTTTCCTTTTTAAGGGGCAGGGTGATTTCGAGAGAAAAACTACTTTAATAACACACTCAAACAATTCAATTAGTTCAACACTCTAATCAAACACACTTAGCTTACAAAAGGCTTGTTTTTCATAGTTCAAGATGCCTCCAAAACATGTGAATTTTGAATTCAAATTCTCTACCCACTGGACCCATGATGATAAACTAACATCATGCTCCATTTGCCTCCAAAATTTCATAAACCATTCAAAAAATCTATTAAAACACTTAGATTTAGTTGTTTTAATCATCTTTTACAAAACTACCAATTTGGCTTCTTAAGAAGGATGATGATGGTAGGTTATGAGTTGGAACAATATACTAATCACACCAACAAACCAAGGTCATTTTTTTAGTACCATTTTTCAATGCTTATGTGTGGGTAGGAGGTTTTGATTCAATTCGTGATAAAAATGATACTTCCTTCACAAATCTCCTTTAAAAGCATAGTTCTCTCTACTAGCCTTACCAAGGACTAAATCGGGTATATATTTTGATTGAAGGGTTCATTTTACTAACCAGATAGTATTTAAAGAACCGATTTGGATGTTTCTTAAGTATGAAAAAATTTAGGTGTCCTTCTTTTATAAAATCTTCCCCAAAACCCACAGTTTCAGATCTTTATTAGGTCTCTCTAAGCTTGCTACAGGAAAAATTCTCAAATTGAGTCATCAAAATCTCCTAGTTGTGACCTTAACTTTGCATAGGATTCCTCTTGAATATCTATTGGAAACTATAAGTAATATTTTTAGTAGTTCTTAGTCTCTGTTATAGATTTCTTGGGTCCTCAAAACAACTTATCTCTTTTAACCCTAAGGTTTTCTCCTTCAACCTCATAGAGCCTTGTTTTTCTCACAACTTCAAATTGGTTAATCTCTAAATGACCTGAAACCTCCTTAAGATGAGCTATGTATATACAATAAAATACTCCCAAACTTACCATTAGGTTATGTTCATCCTCTCGAATCATGTACTTATACCATGAGAAACTACATCTTTTCTCCAATAAACTCACAGTTCTATCAAACAGTTAAGATTCCTACCAAGTAAAAATGGAGTTATCACCTTACCAGGGTCTCTAAAGGTTGCTCCCACTATGATTAATGTAAGTATTTACATTGTATCCTTAGACACCAATATTATCCTCTTCCTTGATACATATCTTATCCAATTTGTCTTATTCCTGACTAAATCTTGTACTACACCCTACTACAGTATTGATTGAGGTTTATAACACTCATTTACCAAAGTCATGGTACTAATATGATCCTTTCTCAACATTTAATACAAGACAAAAATTATAAAAATTTTTATTACTTACCTTTCCATCACTTTCTTGACAATAAATTCATGCAACACCTAAAAATCTGATGTAGCAGTCTCACAAATAGTGAAAGGTAATTCTAATTGTGTCCTCCTTCCTAACAAACGTGCTTCTTGGAGCTCCAAAATTTCATTTCCTTGATTGATAAATGAATAATAACATATTACAAGATGTATTTAACCTTCCTTGGCTCAAATTGATCGCATAACTACTTCTAGGACCAATAAATCAAGAAAATATGAGGAGTTACACACCAAGAAGTGAATTAGTGATGACTAGGAGTTACACAAGCCCCATAGTACATCATAAGGAGGTTCCAAGACCAAATTAGGAACTATACACACTAAATCATACTGGAAAGACACATCTAAACCTCTACTCCTAATTAGAAAGCCAAAATTGGCTCTAAAAGATTCAAAATTTTCAAATTGTGCAAAATGGAGGGAAACCTCCCTATTTGAATTTTGAACTTCTAGAGCTCACCAAACCAAAATAAATGAACTCTATGACCCCTAGAGACTCACACAAGATAAAATTGATTAAAAAAAACATATACTATCCCTTGGAGTGATGCCCCTACATCATACTCCTAGGGAAAAGAAAAGTATCCTCATAGAGTGGTTTTTCTTGTAAGTTCCTTGTTCTTCTGCTTTCTTTCTTTGTTTCCAGTTAAGTATGAACTTCTGAGAGTGTTCTTTTGCTAAATTTTTGTGCTCCAAATGTCTCCAATGATTGTACCATGTTCTTTGCAAGTTCTTGCTCCATCCTTGGATTAGTTGTCTTCATGAACCCATATACTGTATTAGGACTATATATTGTCCCTTCTACCTTCTGACTAAATTCATACACTTGGTTCTTATTTAATTGTGATGACTCTTCATGATATTTTACAATGACACTTCCTCTTTTATCTCCCTTTGACTCTTCTTAGACTCATTTCAACTTCAAGTTCTGATAATTGTGATGTTTTCTTGAAGTATTCATCTTCACATGACTGTCTCCATGCTTACTTCATCCATCACACCTGCGTAAACAACACTAGAAGCAAGATTAGTTTGCAAATTATTCTTCCATTTTTTCCTCCATTTATTGACTTCCATATATTCTGTATATTTGCTTTCTCTTTTCTCTTGCCACCTTATGCTTCCTTGGACTATTTTTATGCTTCCTTTTCAATGATTGTGTTTCTTCTTTATAGGGTCTGATTGCCTCATGTTCATCTCATATGCTGAGTTGTCTCCTTTCTTGACTGTCTCTATTACCTGAGTATTGTCCTTGTTCTCATTATGACTTATAGATTCATCATTCTTCACCCCTTCATACCCATTATCTTTTATCATTTTCCTTGGTATTCACTTTCTCCATTTAACCATTCCCACATTTTCTTGATTGTGCTAACTCCATTCTCCATCACTTCACCTTATTTTTCTCTACTGAAAAAGTGTTTTTCAACCCATGATCATCACTCTAGATTTCTCTTCAGGCCATGCTTTCCTATCCTTCAATAGATTCAATGTATGCCTAATCCCATCCTTCACATAATATATATATATATTTTCCCATCCATCACGGATGGATTTTCTAAAAAATTGTCATTGTCTTCCCAATAGAAGATGATATGCATCCATGGGCAATTACATCACACAAAACCTGATCAGAATACCTACCCACTTGAAAACTAACCAAAAATTGATTATTTACCAATACTGATGATCTCTTTGAACCCAAAAGACTTTGTATGGATTAGGATGCCTCATTTTCTTCAAATTCATGTTTTTTCAACCATTTCAGTGGAGACTAAGTTAGCAGTGCTTACCATTATCAATAATGAGTTTGCAACATTTACCTTTGGCCTTGCATATGGTTATGAACAATGTTCTTCTCTACACTGGTTCCTCACTCCTTTTGCTTGCATTCACCAAGGCTCTTCTCATCATTAATGCTTCACCTAATTCAGGTTCCTCCACTAAGGATGGTGATGCTACAATCTCCTCCTCATTTGCATGTGAAATCTGGTTTCTTACCTCATTATCTCTATTATTTCTTGCTTGGTGGATGTTCAAGACAATTCAAATGATCTATGTCCAACAAATTTATTGCATTTAAAGCACCTTCCAATGAATTCACCTCTACCTCTTCCACCTCTTCCATATCCACCTCTAGAGTATCCTCCTCTTGTGTATGCATTTTTTGTTTATGAACTACTTGTTTTCTTCCTCATTTTTTTACTGTTGTTGTTGTCCTCTTCTAACTAATAACCTCTTCCTCTCACTCCTCTTCCCCTTCCTCTCAAGTATTGAGTTTTCTTTCTTGATAATTTCTCCTCTTCCTTCTAAGGCAACTTGATATAGCCTCTTCTATTAATCTCAAATGGAAAAAAACTGATTTCATCTTGTATATTTAACAACCATTTCCCATTCACATACCTTGCCACTTCTTCAACATCATCATGTATGTGACCAGATCTCATATCCAATTTGTATAATTCTTTAGTATAATCAGCCACACTTAGTTCTCTCTGTCCTCAAATTTTGCAACTTTTTGAATAAACTAGTCTGGTAATCTGAGGGAATGAACTTACCTTTCAGTTTTTCCACCATGTTTTCCCACTTCTTAATTTTTTCCTTTCCTCATGCTTACTCTTTCTTCTTGCACAAAGTCCCACCATATTGCAGCATGTCCTGTTAATTTGGTGCATGCAAATTTCACCTTTGTATCCTCTGCAATGTTCTCAAAATAAAAGTATTTTCCTCCATATTCTGGCTATTACAAGTCTATTATGTCTTCTGGATGCAAGCTTCCTCTATATTCTAGTACTTCTCATCCTTGACTTTGTACTTTTCCCATGGCTTCCTTTAGTCTTTCTACTTTTGGTCCTCTCTCTCTCTCTCTCTCTCTCTCTACTCTCTCTCTCTCTCCCCCCCCCCCTTCATTCATCACTATCCTCATCCAATGAATTTACTTCTTCTCTAAGAAAATTATCATTGCTCATAACTTATCTTAAACGTTTCTCAGTACTAAAACCCAACTCGACATCTCTTGGTTACTCTTTATTTCCTCCTCTAGCCACTCTTCTCGGTGGAATCTTGACAAACTCTTCCCTTGCCTAAAAAATATCTTCTCTTCTCACTGATTCTTTCTCGTTCCTCTGCTTTCCTCTATCTTGTCTATATTATCGTTCTTCTAAACTCTTATACCAAATGATGCAGATCATACACTACTTTCAACACACTCAAACAAGTCAATTAGATCAACACTCTAATCAAGACACACTTAGTTTGCAAAATG